>QODF01000068.1:605077-619127 GCA_024372805.1 Oostethus manadensis | reverse complement strand
GTCGTGGGAAAACCAGCGTGGAGTGCGAGTGACTGGTGCACACACGCCTGCCACCTCACTGTGTTCACTTGGCCAGTTAAACAAAAGAACTGGGATAGAATTGTATTTAGCCTTACGGACACATGTCATTTGTGAACGAAACAGCCAGAACTTTACACGACACACGTGATGATTATTGGCCCAATACTAACTTTTTGTGTTCACTTACTGAGCTGGAGAATACCTGGTGTGTATTGGAAATGGCCGGGTGGGTTTTCTTTGTCGTACACTCCTGATCGAAATGTTAGGTCCAGTTGAAACATTGCAGGAATGTACAGTAGTGTTCAAAATAACAGCAGTCCAATGTGACTAACCAGATGAATCCCTGTTATTATATTCTTATTGCTACACGGCAAAACATTACCAGTAGGTGCAGTAGATGCTCAGATAACAAACAAGACCCAGAATTGGTGATATGCGCGGTTTTAAGGCTGTGCCATTGGGCAATTAGTTGGAAGGGGTGTGTTACAAACACTAGCAGTGTCTGCCGTTGACTTTACAAGCTCAAAGCTATTTTGTACAAACTTTTTTGTTTTCTAGGATTTGGCAATCCTGTGAATGACTAAACTAATAGTTCGTTTTTTATAACTGCTTCACATCCGTGTGGCATGGAGTCAACCAACATGTGGCACCTTCAGCTGTTATTCTACTCCAAGATTCTTTAACATTTCTTGGTTTTGCTTCAGAAACAGCATTTTTGATGTCATCCCACAAGTTCTCCATTGGATTAAGGTCCGAGGATTGGGCTGGCCCCTCCATAACATGCATTTTGTTGGTTTGGAAGATTTTGCTGGTTTACTAGTGTGTTTGGGGTCATTGTCTTGTTGAAACACATGCTGGACACCGGGGGTTAGGGCTGCTGAAGAAGGAGTCCTATCAAGCATGGATGGCTTGCGGGACTCCAAAAGCAGCTGACAGGTACCGGCAGGCCAAGCGGTACAAGGCTTCAGCCGTGGTTGAGGCAAAAACTCGGGTGTGGGAGGAGTTCGGTGAGGCTATGGAGCACGACTTTCGTTCGGCCTCGAAGAGGTTCTGGCAAACCGTCCGACACCTCAGAAAGGGGAAGTAGCCCCCAGTTCACACTGTTTACAGTGCGGACGGGGGCTTGCTGACCTCGACTGTGGATATAGTTGGTCGGTGGAAAGAATACTTCAAGGCCCTTATCAAATTCAAAGCAGGAGCCTGGTTGGCATTGCCAGCAGTAAGTCGAGCTTGTTCCCGGTGAACGTTGGCCTCCGCCAAGGCTGCCCTTTGTCACCGATTCTGTTCATAATCTTCATGGACAGAATTTCTAGGCGCAGTCAAGGTGTTGAGGGAGTCCAGCTTGGTGACCTTAGGATCTCGTCTCTGCTATTTGCAGACGATGTGGTCCTTATGGCCTCATCAGGCTGCGACCTTCAGCGTTTACTGGAGCGGTTTTCAGCTGAGTGTGAAGCTTCTGGGATGAGACTCAGCACCTCCAAATCCGAGGCCACGGTTCTCAGTCGGAAACGGGTGGACTGTACCCTCCGGGTTGGGAGTGAGAGTATGGTGAGATGATGCTACTCATGATGCTAACCTGTTTGTGCCCAACTGCTCTGTTATGCTGTCCCGTTATAAATAAAAGCTTGTCTGAAGCAAGAGGAAAACTTCCCTCCCTCCAGAAGAACCATGCTATGCTTTCCCTGTGCTGGCAGGGAAACGCCATAACCCAGTGGCAGCATAGTGTACACGAACATCTGTGCAGAGTATGGACTGGAGTGGGAAACACCTCCAAAGGTGGTAAAGAATGACCGAGCCAAGACCCTGTGGGACTTCCAGATGCAGATAGAACGGTAATGGCGAACCAAGCGGACATTGTGGTGGTGGACAAACAGCAGAGGAAGGACGTTGTGGTTGACATAGCAATACCAAGTGATCGCAACATCAAGGAACATGAGAACCTGGAGAGATCCCAAGGGCTCAGAGAAGAGCTGGAGAAGGCCTGGAGGGTAAAGACAACAGTGGTCATCGGAGCACTATGGGCGGCAACCCCAAACTGGAGTGGCTACAGCGAATCTCAGGAAAAACATCTGACATCTCTGTCCACAAAAGTGCAGTTCTAGAAACAGCAAAGACACTGCGCAGAAAGGTCAAGCTCCCAGGCCTCTGGTAGAGGACCCGAGCTTGGAGGGATTAGAAAGAGATCATAAACATACATTTACAGCAATAAAACAAACATACACTTCCATATTAGGTTTTACCAGCGGTTAGCCAAGAAGTTGCAGAGAAAGGTGCGCTCGTATCAACGCTGTGCCGCTTTTACAAATGGACCTTAGACTACATGGCCTGCTGCTTACAATAAAAGGCCCCTAGATGGCGCTGCCCAACAAATACGATCACCGAAGAAGAAGCGAGGTCGTCAGTGCCAACAGTGACATCTAGCGGCACTCGAGGGGCAGAACAATATAATGTAATAGTAATGCAATAATATACTATTTATAAATATTTAAAGGAATCATTTCATTAATTTATTGTCTGGTATTCTTGATGCTGTGATGTGAAAAACACAACTTTTAGAGATGAATTTGCCTGCTTGCCGCCCAGGGAGTCATTATGGCAGATTAGGCGGGTTTATGCTTGACGCGTGCATGTTCTGTGCGGTACCGGCCGGACACAACTTCGTATGAGAGATGAGGCGTCACTTAAAACAAACGTCTCGGTTTCCTGTGATTGCACAGCGCAGCGTACTCAAAAACAGCGAACGGCTGCACGGGCCCAGAGGAGAGGACGTTTTCTAGAGAGGAGGCTTCATGGAGAGGATATACTGGAAGCGTGATGGAAATGGCACGTTTAGAGGGGCGGGGTCGGAGGTCACGTGCACACACACAGGATTCAAATGTGTCTGGAAGTAAATGGATTGTTTTTTCCAGGACAAACACTTTGTCCTGCGTGCGCCATCCCCATTAGTCTCCTCAAACAGAACCGCCTGCACTCAGGCCCGGTGAAGTAACGCATGTGACACCAGTCGCATTTGTGTTTGGACATTTTTAGTGCTTTAATTTTTTCCCTTGGTAGAAAACACACAGCAAAGACAAAATAGAAAAATGGCACAGAGACGGCAACACAGTAAGGGCTGTACGATACAATACAATACTGCTTTGGCCTTTCCAAATCAAAACACAACACAGAATAAAGTGCAAGTTTTCCATCCCTTTTCTCTTCCACGTACATTCACAGGTTTTTCTTTGTTGTTTTGGTTTTCACAGACATTTCTTGTTCACAGCGTTTCCCCCTCCAAGTGCAGACACCCAACGGGTACCACTTTACAAACAGGAAATAAAGAGCTTAATAACGTTTGTTTGAAAAACAGACATGGGCGAGAATTCAGCTGTAATACGGAGACAAAATTCCTTTTTTTTTTTTTTTAAATTGTGAAACTAAGCGGCCTTCTGAAAAGAAAAAAAACGAAACAGTATGAAGAAGATTCTGATGTTGTGTTGGAAATGAGTGACTGAGACGTGCAACTTTGTAACAGAATAAAGACGCTATTTTTTTTTAAACGTGGGAAACTGCAAACGGAAAATTTTGAAAAAGCTGCACTTCTTCCAGGAAACCACGCAGCATCGTGAAACTGTAACGTAACATAAACCTTGCCACGTTCCTGCTCACGTGACCTCAACCTCGTGACGTTGCGGCCTTTCTACCCGTAACGTAACGTCAGTCTCGTAGCGTTACCGACTTTTTGCTCGGAACTTTTGCTAATTGCTAATATTTATTAGCAATATTTACTTGGAACTTGACAGCTTCCGTCTCGCGACACGACTTTAATCCTGCGAGGTTAAAAACGTCTCTCAGTGCAAACCACTTTCCTTTGGCACCAGAGTGACTTTCTCTGGTAACATGATTATTATTTTTTTTTTTTTTACAGCATTGCGAATATTTGGTCACAACATTATGACTTGAACGACGTAACATCACAACTTTTCTCTCGCGTTCACTTTTTTCCACAACATTCCTACTTCAATCTCGCAACACAACCACTTTAGACTCGTAACGACTAACAAATCCAATCTTGCAACACTTCGACTTCAACGTCGTAACTTTGTTCAAACGTTACCAGTATGTCCTAAAAAGGTTTTTCTCTTGTAAATATACAGCTTCATCTTGTAAAATTCCTACTTGTACCAGCAAATTGTTGTAAAATGGTAAATATTTACTCGTAACGCGACAATAATTGTCTCTCTCGCAACGCAGCAATGTTACGACTTTAGACCTTTCTTGCAACATTGCCAATATTTAGTTGAACATTCCGTTCCATTCCATTTTCCACCGCTTATCCGGGTCCGGGTCGCGGGGGCAGCAGCTTCAGTAGGGAAGTCCAGACTTCCCGGTCCCCAGCGACCTCTTCCAGCTCCATCGGGAGGACACCAAGGCGTTCCCAGGCCAGCTGTGAGACATAGTCCCTCCAGCGTGTCCTAGGTCTTCCCGGGGGCCTTCTCCCGACCGGGCATGCCCGAAACACCTCACCTGGGAGGCGCCCGGGAGGCATCCGGACTAGATGCTCGAGCCACCTCAACTGGCTCCTCCCGGATGGGCGAGCTCCTCACCCTATCTCTTAGGGTGAGTCCAGCCACCCTACGGAGGAAACTCATTTTCGCCGCTTGTATCCGCCATCTTGTTCTTTCGGTCATGACGATTAGTTGAACAAAGTAACGATGCAATTTCAGTCTCATAACTATTCGACTTTTCTTTAAATTGTCGTAACTTTGCGTACATTTATTCACAGCCTTCTGATGTTGCAACGTTACCGCTTGATTCTTCCACCGCCAAAAAGCTTTATCCTTGAAATAAATGTCATCTTGTAACCCCGCGACTTTGATCTCATAACATTACAACTTCAATCTCCTAATGTTACAACTTTTCTTGTAACATTAGGAGTAAATTGTCGCGAGTTTCCAAATGTTCACTCATACATTCCGACTTGGATCTCGCAACGTTGCCACTTTATTCTTCCAATAGTAAAAATATCATCCTCAAAATAAACAATGCGACTTTGCCAGCATAACGGTGTAGTTTTTTTTCCGGGTAACGTTCCGACTAAACGTCATAACGCTAATTCATGAACATACCGCGGCCTGATTGTGAAGTGGTACCAGCGAATGCACGAGGCGGCACTTGCGTTGGTGAAGTCTTCGCCGTCGAGAGAGTCTATAGTCACGTGATGCTTTGTTCTGCGCCCCCCCGGGAAGGGTACAGGCGGTTTCAGACCTCACTGGGCGACCTGGAACGGTAGGCAGCGTTGGCCTGAAAGCAGCCACAGAGTAGTATGTAGATGGAGCGCTGGATCTCTGCGTTTCTGTAGGCGTAGATGATGGGGTTGATCATGGAGTTGTAGGTGGCCGGCAGCAGCGTGGCATAAGTGTACACTGACGGGTACTCCCGCTCGCCCACCAAGCAGTAGATGGCAAAGGGCAGCCAACTGGCGCCAAATGTTCCCAAGATGATGGCCAAGGTGGACACGCCCTTCTTGGTGGCGACGTAGTGCGAGGTGGCGAAGAAGTGCTGCTGCAGGGCGATCTGGTGTGCGTGGCGGCACACGATCTTGCAGATCTTGAAGTAGAGGGTCAGCATGAGCACAAATATGGCAAAGAAGGACACGGCCAGCAGCATCACGTTGCTGCGGGTCAGAGGTCGCACAATGCTGCAGGAGGCCGGCTCGTCCAGGCAGTTCCAGCCCAGGATCGGCAGCAGACCCAGGAACAGGGACACCCCCCAAGTGCCCAGCAGCATCAGGTGCACGTACTGAAGGGTCTTCTCAGAGAAGTAGGTGAGGGCGTTGTAGAGGGAGAAGTAGCGGTCGACCGTGATGGCCAATAGACTGATGATGGACGCAGTGAAAGACGCCACCAGGAAGCCCACAGTCACAAGACTCACAGTCTGGGATGAGATCACGTACTGAAAGACGAAGTTGAGGATTAATCCCACGCCAGCCAGCAGGTCGGCCGTGGCCAGGCTTCCGATGAGCACAAACATGGGAGTCCTGAGCGTGGGCGTGTAGAAGATGATGGCCACCACGATGGCGTTCTCGCAGGCGATGACGGTGCCAGACATGCACAGCATGATGTCCCACGGGTTGACTGGGAACTCAAAGGGGGCAGTGGAGAACTCCAGGGTGCCGTTGTGCTCCTGCGTCTCCGCCTCCATCCACGGGAGCGCTTCCACAGCCGAGGAGTCATTCGCCGCCAGCGAGTCATTCATATCTCCGTGCCGGCTTCTCTCACTCCTGCAGAAGCAACATGAAGACTGACTCAGCAAAAATACAAAATGGTGACGCTACGTGGCAGAAGGAGCACTTGCATGTGAACGTGACCGAAACTTTCGGGTTTTTCATCTTGAACATTACTATGGCGAGTTCTCATGACACATACCTCTGACACACTTGACTTTAGAGCAGAGGGGTCAAACTCGGGGGCCGGGTTCCAGCCGCCACAGCATACGACGTGGTCCATGAAAGCCTGGAAATAATGCATGTCAAAAAGACAGTTATTTCTGTTTTGTTTTACAAATATTTGTATACATGTGTTTAACTCTTTCAATATAGTTTGTAAAAACTATTCTATATATTGTTTTTTAAATATTATTTCTAAAATAATTTTATAAGGAGACAATTTTTAAAACCTATTAAAAAAACAAAATTATTAATCTTTTATGCTAAATGTATTTGTAGAAAATGTCTTCTTTTTTTGTCAGATCCAATTTTAAATTATTATTTATTAATGAATAATTAATTATTTACTATCACTTACATTATATTATAATTAGAATTCTAATACTCAAATTTGCTTGTAAAACAATACTAGAAGGTAATAATAAATAAACGTGTGATAATAGAGGCGATTACACACGAATATGATTTTACAGTTTCACGAGGGAGGGTACCAAAACTGCGACATGGCCCACAGTGAAAACCAGTTTGTGTTGGAGTGTCTCTCAGCATTAACACAATAAGTAGTTTGGTACAAGATAGTAAGTAGCGTCTCTCAGTATTAAACAATGAAATACATATATGTTTGTCTTTCAGGCTTAACTAAATATTTTTGGTGCAAAATGGCATCCAAACTCAATTCCTGCAGAAATGCAGCATTCACGTCAGCATCCATAAGTTCTTCTTTTAGCACAAAAGTCATTACAATAAAGTAAAAATATTGTAGTTGCGGGTTAAAAACGTGCATTCATGCATTTAAATGCATCTGAATAAGTCAAAAATGTTTTTTTATTGGAGGAATGTCCTTTTAAAAGTTGCTAGGGGCTGTCCATGGTGCTGAAACACTATCTGACTTGCTCCCATGACTAACGTCATACAAATTAAAAGTAAAGAACAAAATAGAGGCAGTTTACCTTCCTCCAGCAGGATGAGTTGAGATTTGTGTGGAAATGATGATCTCCCACCCACCAGCCCCCAAGCCCTCCTCCCGTCTTCAGGCTTCCACGCAGACGATGGCAGATAGTGGCTGCTCTCAGGCGAAGCCCTTAATCTTACGGAGTTTCCCACGTGTGGGACACACACCCGGCAAGGCAGGGTGGCGTGAAGAGCATTGACGAGGAGAGTGAGGAAAGTGACGGCGGCGTGAGGAGCAGCCGCAGGAGGCACGGGGGAGATAGCTTTAAACGGTCGTGACGTCACGATTGGGAGGGGGAAGAAAAGTGGGAGGAGGGTGGAGGAGAAGGCGCGTGCACGGAGCAGGGATGTTTCCACTGTTTTCAGACATCAGGACATTCTCTTAGGCAGTGTTGGATCATGCTTCATTCATTCGCTTCTATTATGGTAAATAAAGTTAAAAAATACACACAAAAAGCCTAAACGTCATTTTAAACCAAAATTTGCGCTGTAAATCTGTAGGAATTCTCAGAATTTGAAATTCTCTAACAAAAAAATTTGAATCCTAAATTTGCTATGAATCTAAAATGCCACCTACCCCAAAAAATAATTTAAAAAAAAGAATTTTAAAAATCATCTTATTTTATCTGAACCACAATGTGCAAAACAAAAACATGCATGTTAGGTTAATTGGCGACTCTAAATTGTCCGTAGGTATGAATGTGAGTGTGAATGTTTGTTTGTCTATATGTGCCCTGCGATTGACTCGCGACCAGTCCAGGGTGTACCCCGCCTCTCGCCCAAAGTCTGCTGGGATAGGCTCCAGCATTCCCCACGACCCTAATGAGGATAAGCGTTATAGAAAATGAATGAAATATTTAACGTATTTGTGTTTCTGGTAGTTTTCCTGGTAAAATTGGCAATAAACTAAAATTTTAATTTTAAAAAGAATGAAAAATATTTGCTCTGTAAATTTGTAGGTTTTCTCAAAATATAAAATTTCCTATTAAAACACCCAATTATAATTTTTTAAACCAAAATTTGATCTTAATTTAAAAAGCCCCCGAAAATGCTGATTACAAAATGTTTTTTTCATGATCATTCAATTTTATTTTATTTGAACCACAATTTGCTGTGTATATTTGCTCTAAATCCCCAACAAAAAAAACTCAGTTTATAATTACTAATAATATACTTATAATATACTGAAAAACATTAAGACTAAATTAAAAATGAATAAAACTTATATTAAAAAATACAAATAAGCCAGTGTCTATCTTATTTATTGAGAAATTAAAATACAAGTTTTTAGAAATCCTATTTTTTAAGTTATTTGAACCAAAACCTGCTATATGTGGATGTCAGGGGTGTCAAACTCGTGCCACGGAGGGCTGAGACTCTGCAGGTTTTCTTTCCAGCCGGTCACTAAAGCAGGTGATTTTAATGATTAACACCTCCTTCAATTTGAGGGAAGGAGCTCATAAATGAATTGATTAATTGTTTATTTTGAAACACACAAAATACACATTTAGACAGAAAATAAATTGGTTCGAAAAGGAGTGGGAAGAAGACAAGCGTACTATTTACACCCACCCCCTATTCATAACACCAGAGCCCATTATTTTAACACAATATGCAGCATGGCATGTTATATAATACATAAACAAGATATTACACCTGCACACACATACAACATGCATTAGTATTAATATGTTATACATCTCATCAATACTAATGTGACATTAATCGTTATTATACTATCAACTTTCTTGGATTTACTGTACTATATATATATATACACACACATATATACTGTATATACACACATATACATACATACTGTATACAGTACATATACACATATATAATGCATATATATTATGCATACAAGATCACTTTGATTAATAAATGTAATGGTTATTATAATAATTAGTAATAATAATTATTATAATTGGTAATAATAATTAGTTTGAATCAGTCCAAGAGCTTTGCTGACCTGTTGCCAGAGAGGGGCTGCACTTTAGCAACACCACCACTCTTGGCTAAGTGTCCTATGCTGTGCATTAAAAGAGACAAGATGTTGGAGGTCTGCTGCGAGGAGGTGGATCTCCTGCAGTAGAAGCTCCTCTTCCATCCATCCATCCATCCATCTTCTATACCATTTATTCTCATTAGGGTCGCGGGTATGCTGGAGCCTATCCCAGCCGTCTTCAGACGGGAGGCAGGGTACACCCTGGACTGGTCGCCAGTCAATCGCAGGGCACATATAGACAAACAACCAGTCACGCTCACATTCATACCGATGGTTTGTTTAGAGTCACCAATGAAGCTAACATGCATGTTTTTGGAATGTGGGAGGAAACCGGAGTACCCGGAGAAAACCCACACACGCACGGGGAGAACATGCAAACTCCACACAGAGATGCCCAACGGTAGAAGCTCCACTTGTCTGTCGGTTTTATTATTTGAGAAACAATCCAAAAGAAGGCAAAAACATACTTGTGTCATTCCATTTATTAAATTATTACCATTATCATTTTTACCTATGTTTTATTTCAATCCAGTCTATGATCCTGAATTTAGGATTTACGTGTGTGTGTGTGTGTATAAATATATACATAATACATATATATATACACTAATATATATATATATATGTATATATATATGTGTATGTATGTATATATGTGTATATATATATATATATATATATGTGTATGTATGTGTATGTATGTATATATGTGTATATATATATATATGTGTGTATATATATGTGTATATATATATATATGTGTATGTATGTGTATGTATGTATATATGTGTATATATATGTATATGTGTGTATATATATGTGTATATATATATATACATATATATATACAAATACATATATATATATATACATTAATATATATATATATACAAATACATATATATATATATATACATACATACATTAATATATATATATACAAATACATATATATATATATATATACACACACAGAGTATATGATAATGGCAAGTAAATGATGCTCCCAATCAATTAAAATCACCTGCTAAAAAAAACCCTGCAGTGCCCCGGCCCTCCCTGCCACGTGCTAGAAGTAATACTTCCCTCTCCCACAAAAAATCCCGACAAATGATTAAAACAAAAAAATAAATCAATAAATGCATGGTCACAAGATCTACTTGCCAACCTAATTTGGAGCTGAGGCTCCAATTTCAATGAAAGATGGAAACATTCAGGAGGTTGGTAGGTTTAGAATCTGCTGGAGCCAACCGGAATCCATTTTATTAGCCCGGCTGCTACCCTGCACGCTTTTAGTGTTGAATTAAATCGTGGCTGTCCGCATTCATGCTAAAGCTTGTCCCAGCGCTCCCGATATGGTATCTGGCCGTTTTGAAAAACTGAACCGCATTCCAATGATCTTGTGTTCAAATAAAACCAAACTCTCGCATCGTGTCTCGTGTAACTTCGTGTATCATCATCGTTATATTAGGAGGAGGAGTGTGTTAAAAGTTGAATTATCCTTGCGCGGACACACGCGAGGTGTCATCCGATCTCTACTGATTGGCCACCTCGAATAGCGTGCGACGAACAAAGCGCTCAGATGAACTGGTAGGCGGGCTGAAAAAGCTCCCCAGGAATACAGTACGGTAACCGGTTTTGGTTCCTAGGCAACCGTCGTTTGGACACCGGTTTTTTGGGCTCCGAGGATGAGGAGGATAATAAGGGGGGGGCTTGTCTTCATCCGCACGCCCAAGTGGTCACATGAAGCGCCGAGTGACTCACTAGATAACACGCGCACAGAAAAGAGGCATTAACGCCGCATTTGGAACACGCTTCTCACGGTTTTGTTTTTAAATTTGAACCAAATTAAGCTGACAAATAGCGACGCTGTCATTCATTTGATATTTCCCATGACAAGAGGCTTCTTCAGTGATGAGACCCCCGCTGTTAGAGACAATCACATGTCCTTCCGTTGGCACGGCTGGCCTCCAGACTACACCTTCACATCTCCCAGTGCATTCAAGGAACTTAAACAGGAGGCCACGCCCCCGATGTCACGTCAGTTGTGTACAAACTCGCGCCACGGAGGGTCGAGACGCCGTAGGTTAATCGATCAGCTCCTTCCCGCAAACAGCAGGAGGCATCGATCGATAAAATGACCTGCTTTAGTGATGGGCTGGAAAGAAACCCAGCAGGGACACCCCTGCTTTACACAGTCCACAGGAACTAATGGAGGACAGCTGTTCCATGCTCAAAGGGCTGAAACTCTGACCAACAGCACCGGTAACCTTTTAAGTCATTCAGAAGTTGTTTCTGTGCCATACGAGCGTAAAGAGTCGTTAATGACCATCGCAAAACTACTCAACCTTGATGGTGACTCGGGCTCACATTCTTTACAGTAACTGCCAAACAAGTGTAAGAAGAAGTTAGCCTGGGACTTGACGAGATGTCTCACGGAATGAATGAATTCATCGCACAACGAAGGAATGAACTCGATCGTTTTGCCTCGCCTCCCGCCTCCAAACAGGCAGGACGAGCGTTTACTCCGTGCATCGCTGTCAGCACAACCGCATGAACTTGTGTGTACCTGGGAAGCGAGTCTCGTCACTTCCAGACGTGCTCCGCGGCTGTTCCATTCTTCACCCGCTACTGCTGATGCCGCCACGACGCACGTTTCCCCTCTTCCCTTGTGTGGCAAACGGCAAACCTGTGGATCTTTTTCTTTAGATTCTTTTCAGTTCTTGCCTTTACTGGATATTTTCTAAATAATATACGGTTTATTGCCGCAAAGGATAAATGAATTACGTTGTTAACTGTTGCGTTACTAAACGGAACAATGACATGGAAAACCTGTTCAAGACTTTCTAAACTCGTTTTGTAACATTCTCTTAGCACTGTAGACTTGAAATCACACGCCTATGGTCACCTCTGCACTCCTATTATCCTTTGTTTACGCACTTATGCTGCAGACATTTGTGTTCTTTTTCCCTCAGTCATGTGGGACCTGCCAGGGGTGACTTCATGACTGCATGCCGTGTTCAGGTAACTCGTCAACAGGTGGTGGAAAAGCGGTTGACAGCCAAAAGGTCCCCACCCGCTTCCACACACACTCACGGCACCGAGGAGCTCCGTTGGTGACCGCGGGTAAAAAAACTAACACGCGCACTCAGATGAGACACACCCAAAGAAAAAGGGGTAGAATTTGGAAAAACAAAAAAGCTGAAAAATGCCTGAGCCACGTGACTTTATGTTGAATGTCACTTCAATTGGCGCGGCTGCAGGGGTGCAGAATGGCAACCTGCACGTAAGGCAAACGCGGCGCTAGCGACGGGTGTGTTGGCTCTCGGACAACGCAGGTTGGGGAGTCATGTCCCTTGTTCTCCAGAAAATGTTCCTTGTTTTCTCACACAGTTGTCGCCAGGTTTGTTCAGCAACCCGAGGCAGAAGGCAATGATATACTTTGAGGAACACCTGCGTCACAACTCCCCCCGCCCTCGCGGAGAGATTATCACCTGCTTTAAATACCTGCCGCACATGTCAAACTCCCAGGTCACTCGCCGAGTGTTTGCTCAAGGCGAAGAGCCGCTTCTGTCCGTCATTTCCTCCTTCAGCAGGCGTGCTGGCTGACCTCCTGCATCCAGGAGTTCCCAAAGATCTGGAACAGATAACCTTCCTGCATCACCAGCATCGGCATCACAACATATGGTGTCGTCATAAAAAGGCAACATGTTCACATTCATGTAATATGTGAAAACATTGGCTTTATTTCTACGATCTTCCGGGATCCTGAGATAGTATTGCTCAGTTTTGTCAATAAATATGCAAAATTATGGAACAGAAATTCAGTCCCCCAAAATCCAATCACTGCCTCTCATGCCCCTTCCTACAATAATAAAAAAGGTAATGTAATGTTACGGAATTAAAGGGGAATTGTGAGAAAGAAATTGTAATGTTGGGGAATATGTAATGTAATGTAATGGAAGTTAAAACTTGATTTGATTTCTTATTTCAAAATGCGTGTTTTTGAATTTTATCTCAAGGGGTCATTTACAGTGAGGGAAAAAACTGTTTGAACCCCAGCTGATTTTGTAAGTTTATTTGAACACTGAGAGACAACAATGACCAAAAAAAATCCAGAAAAATGCGTTTCAAAAACAGTTAAGTTAAATTGCATTTCCATGAAGGAAATAAGTATTTGATCCCTTTGAAAAACGTGCTTCAGTACTTGGTGACAAAACCTTTGTTGGCAATCACAGAGGTCAGCCGTTTCTTGTAGTTCCCCACAAGGTTTGCACACATCTCAGGGGGGATTTTGGCCCACTCCTCTTTGCAGATCCTCTCCAACTCATTAATGTTTTGTGGCTGATGTTTGGCAACTCGAACTTTCAACTCCCTCCACAAATTTTCTATGGGATTAAGGTCTGGAGACTGACTAGGCCACTCCATGACCTTAATATGCTTCTTCTTGAGCCAATCTTTTGTTGCCTTGGCCGTGTGTTTTGGATCATTGTCATGCTGGAATACCCAACCACGACCATCTCACCCAACACTTGACGGTACATGGCCCCATCCATCCTCCCTTTGATGCAATTGTCCTGTCCCCTTGGCAGAAAATCACCCCCAAAGCATAATGTTTCCACCTCCATATTTGACGGTGG
>QODF01000068.1:571456-604654 GCA_024372805.1 Oostethus manadensis | reverse complement strand
TGGCGATGGTCTTGTAGCCCATTCCAGCCTTGTGTAGGTCCACAATCTTGTCCCTGACATCCTTGGAAAGCTCTTTGGTCTTGGCCATGGTGCAGAGTATGGCATCTGGATTGATTGATTGCTTCTGTGGACAGGTCTCTTTTATACAGGTAACGAGCTGAGAGGATGTCAGCGCGTTACCTGTATAAGATCCACCTGGGAGCTAGAGATCTTGCTGACACATTAGGGGATCGAATACTTATTTATTTCATGGAAATGCAAATTCATTTATAACTCTTTTTGAAACTCTTTATAGACTGATCATTTCTTTGTTAGTGGGCAAACTTACAAAATCAGCTGGGGTTCAAATAGTTTTTTCCCTCACTGTATTGATGCGGGTTTCTATCCTTCATTTATACTTCATTTTTCAGAGAAAATCTGTGTATTTTTTTGCGTGGTAATGTTACAACAAAAAGTTGTAATGTTGGGGGATACAGTTGCAATATTACAAGAAAAAAAAACATGTCATAGAAATGTATACGGTAATTACGACAGTACAAAAAAGATAAAAGTATATTTAAAAAATAGGCAATATCATGAGGAAAAGAACGTAAGGACGCAAATGTCACGGGGAAACCAGACTCTGGTGTTAGATAATACAGGACTCCAACTCCAGAAACAGGGGCCAAATTCAGCCCAACAAATTATTTTACTTGGCAAGCCTGGAAATAATACTTGGCAAAAAGACACTTTTAAAATATGTATTGTAATCTTTAATTTTATTTTATGACTATTTTTTGAAAAATGTAAACACAGTTTTATTTTTGTTATATACCTCCCCCAAGCACAAGCGTGGCGCACGGGTTACGTTTATGGATTAAATATTCAGGAATTGTGGGAAAATGAGATATGGAAGAAGTGATTACATTTTGGGGATGATCCGGATCACAGTCTGGTTTCTCGAATTTTTTTTAAAGGATTCTTTAACATTGCGAGATAGGACCATTTTCGGCATTTGTGCATATAACTCCACAAGTAATGGTCAGAACACGTGGGAAAAAAAGAGGACAAGGTTCCAACCGGTTCTACAAAATATCCAAGACTGATCCAAAAAATGTAAAATTATTTTGGTGTGAATCACAATATGGGGGGGAACTATGGCGCTTGGCGGAGGTGTGCACTCTCCCAGTGCTTTTCTAGTTCATTTGTTTTATATATTTATACTATATTACATAAATATTCAAAAGACACATACAGTAGTGTTCCGAATAATAGCAGTCCAATGTGACTAACCAGATGAATCAGTTATTAGTATATTTTTATTGCTACATGGCAAACAAGTTACCAGTAGGTGCAGTAGATTCTCAGAAAACAAACAAGATCCAGCATTCATGACATGCACGCTCTTATGGCTGTGCTATTGGGAAATTAGTTAAAAGGGGGTTGTTAACAAATAGCAGTGTCTACCATTGACTTTACAAACTCAAAACTATTTTGCACAAAGTTTTTTGTGAAAAAACAGGAGTGAATCAGGTGGTCCCTATTTAAGGATGAAAGCAGCACTTGTTGAACATGCAGTTCTCTTTGAAGGCCTGAGGAAAATGGGTCATTCAAGATATCGTTCAGAAAAACAGGGTACTTTGCTTAAAAAGTTGACTGAAGAAGGGAAAACTTACGAAGCGGTGCCAAACATTTTGGCTGTTCAGCTAAAATGATCTCCAATGTCTTAAAAATGGAGATTAAAACCAGAGACAAGTGGTAGAAAACATAGGACAACTATCAAAATGGAAGGAAGACTAACCAGAATGACAAAGTCTCAGCCAAAGATCACCTCCAAGATGATCAAAGACAGTTACCTGTAAGTACTGTGACAGTTATAAGATGTCTGTGTGAAGCTCATTTATTTACATGAATCCACAGTGGGCCACAGTACACAGTGAAGACAGTGAAGCATCATGATACGGGCATGTTTCTCCTACTATGGTGTTGGGCCTATTTATCTCATAGCAGGCATCATGGATGAGTTTGCATATGTCTAAGTACTTGAAGAGGTCATGTTGCCTTATGCTGAAGAGGACATGCCCTTGAAATGGGTGTTTCAACAAGATAATGACTCCACACACACTAGTAAACCAGCAAAATCTTGGTTCCAAACCAACAAAATGAATTTTATGGAGTGGCCAGCCCAATCCCTGGACCTTAATCCAATGGAGAACTTGTGGGGTGACATCAAAAATGCTGTTTCTGAAGCAAAACCAAGAAATGTTAATGAATTGTGGAATGTTGTTAAAGAATCTTGGAGGGGAATAACAGCTGGAAGGTGCCACAATTGGTTGACTCCATGCCACACAGATGTGAAGCAGTTATAAAAAACTAAATATTAGTTTAGTCATTCACAGGATTGTCAAATCCTAGAAACAAAAAACTTTATACAAAATAGTTTTGTGTTAGTAAAGTCAACACCCTCTCAACTTTCAACCTCAAGAGCGTGCATATCATGAATGCCGGGTCTTCGTTGTTTTCTGAGAATCTACTGCACCTACTGGTAACTTGTTGGCCATGTAGCAATAACACACACGACACAACTACAGTTCCATAGTTACAGGTGGCCCTCTGAAGCCAACCAGGAGTGAGTTTGACGCCCCTTCCTATAGATAAAATAGATGACTGGGGTAACCATGGCAACAACAGAGCTGCTATTCTTATTACAAGCCATTCTTCAATTCAAAGCTGTTGCTTTCACATGGTGCTACTTTCCAGATATGTCTGGTGTCGAGTCCACTTCGGTACAGCAAATAAATCCAAGTAGATGTTAAAACTGTGACGTATTGTTGCTTTCATTCAGGTTAAGCTTAAAAGCAGCGAATGAATGCAATGTACAGTATGAAGCAGAGAATTACAACACTCACATGCTGATGGCGGGTGCAGGCCCCTCCGCTCCTGTCGTTGGCTTCACGAGGCTCACAAGGAGCGAGCGGTGGTCGGTGTTGCTCTTCAGCACATTTGCCATCTTTTGTGACATCTGAGATTGAAAAGCAAACTAAAACAATTACAAAGGGTGACACTCGGGCAGAAGAGACGAACTTCCTTGCAGGGCACAGCAGGGAAGAAAATGACAAACAATGTCTTACGTGCGACACAATACAATTTGCAAGGCTCATGTTTAATTTAGAAGTGCTGCTGTCCGCAGAAAAAAAGAAATACATGAAGACACAAACAAAAATCTACATCTCAGCTAAATGTAAAAAAAATAAACGTACATTTATAAGTTATTGCTACTTAAAATAAACATTTGCATAATAAAAGTGGCAATGTAAGATACATCAGTATACATATTTTTGTAAAAAATAAACCACATAACTGCAATTAACAGCAAGTAATAGACCCCCAAAAATAAAAAAAGGTTCAAAACAAGAGTAACTATGTCCAGAAGTAGGCCATACGGCTATTTACCTTAATAAAAGATGAAGTACATTGAAAAAAAGCCGCAAACTGGTTGGAAAAACATCACACCCCCCCACCCAACAAAAGTCCTTGTGATGCTTCACATGTATCTGTTCTTGACGTACTCCCTGTATACCAACGTGTCCTCCCGACATAAAGGCCTCACGTGACCTTGGCCCGCCAACACGTGGCTTTCAAAGATGTCACAGCTGACCCGGTCTACTTGCGGCGGGCACGCGGCGTAGACACTGTCGTCCGGGAAGATGGAAACAGGCTCCCTTAATGGGCAGAAGGAAATCACAATGAAACCAATTACTTATTAATAGTAGGACAGCACTTTTCCATTGGTCTGGGACGGATAATGTTTAAATAAAGATCAACTCCATGGAATTCCCAATGAATCAGCTACAGTATATGGAAGTACCCGAACAACGACAAGGTAAGGAAATATACCCAAGCAAAAAGTTTGTCCGCGCGACTGCTTGTATGTCGGAAAACTCGTAAGTTGATGCGCTCGTAAGTCAAGGTACCGCTGTACATAGCACTAAAAATGAAGGTTTTCAAAACCTTCGGCCGAAGTGTAGATTTGGAGAAAACTCTGGTTATACGTTTGGGATGGAACGCAAATGTTACGTTTCCCGACGTCACCGACTACGAGAAATAGTGCTGTGACGTCGCACACGCGACCTGCATCAGAAACAACAGGGATGCCCTCAGAACTGTGTTGGTTGTCACCATTGTTCAAGCGCTTTCTGTTGGCAGAGCAGAGACGAAGAAGCACTTTGAGGTGGGCCTGGCGCCAGGTTTTTATGTTTTAAGGAAGTGACAGGATGACAGAAGATGATTCCAATCGGATAGATTTTGCATGCTTTTGACTGTGGGTCCCAGCGGGTCCCAGCGGGTCCCAGCGGGTCCCAGCGGGTCCCAGCGGGTCCCAGTGCATTTATGCGATTAAGTGATGATGCATTTTTTTTAATACGAGGTTGTGTGGAGACCATTCTTTTCACAAAAGTCTTGACAAGGCCTAATACTACGATCATTCGTTACAAAAGAGTGACAAATCTCCGGACTCTGAGAATCTGATTGGTTCATTGGGTCAAATGATTCAGACTTTGTCCTGAAACAGTCCGGGAAAATATAGTCCAGTAGTTGAACCCAAAGTGTTGGCCCTTTAAAAGAATGGTCTCCTGCTCCGATAAAACTACCTACACACTGGTCATCCTTTTGGCCTGTTGAGGCAAAACCTGAAGCTGATTGGGTCCAATCCTCTCTGTGCCCGGGAGTTTTGCCACAACGTAACCATGAGTTCTTCTGCTTTGACAAGGTTGGCTGCCTCCAGCGTTCATTACGACCATTTCTTTTTTGACATTTCAGAGATTTACGTTGTTTTTTTTTTAGGTGCGGAGCTGCCGCTGGGATGGAAAGGATGGAAAAGGTTAGATTGTTGCAAATCGATACGTGATTACTTCACTTCTTACTCGCTTGACTGATCTGTTCAGGTGACGCGCTTCATTTGGCAGCCCTTTGAATTTCTTTCAGATGCTATCTCAACCAAGATAGTGAAGTTGCAGAGGTAGAAGGTCAAATCAGAACATTTTTCTTTTTATCCAATGGATTCACCCTTTATTTTGGCCTTGACCAGTCCCCCTTTCGCAGACTTCAACTGCTCGCAAGAAATAAGTTCTTCGAGCTTCAGTTAGCAGCCTCCGGTTATGGAACCATCTCTCTGGCTCACTCCGGGGGGGGGCAGGCACCTTCTCTCCATTTAAAAGTCAACTCAAAACCCATTGCAAAAACATGTAGCTGAACAGACCCCCGATAAAGCTGATATCTGTCAGACACACCCCTTTAACTGTATGTTCCTTGGACTTACATAAAACCCCTGTCCTCCAGCTTGATCTACCATCCATCCCTCTACTCTACTTTTCTATCTCAACCCGACCGGTCAAGACAAACGTCCGCCAATCAGAACCATCAGGGTTCTGTTAAGGGTTTCTACCCTAGAGAGTTTTTCCTTGCCTCAGCCACCAAGTGCTTACTCGTGTTCTCCGTTTTCATTCATGAGTTTGACCTCCATGTACAGACCTTTGGGAGACATTAGACCGCTAAGTTGTTGTGATTTGGCACTACAGAAATGAACTGCATTGAATTAAACTGAATTGGACTGGATTGCGCTGTCATGAAACACCCAACTCACAAGACAAGACGATGCACGAGATTGTGTCTACGAGAACAAGATGAGACCCGCTTTTAGCATGAATTTTATGAACAAAAATATGGCTGGACAAACAAACTTATGTTGAGCGGGGGTCACAAAATAATGCAGGTGTGTTTTGAAATATATATCGTACCCCAAATCGATGCTACACAAAACGATCATGACCAAATAATCCATTGTTATGATATTTCACGATATTTACTTTACCATGTCATCTTCCACGCTGCAAAGTTGTGGAATTGGCATTTTTGACAGTTTTCCCACAGAAAAATCCTATTGTCTGTCAAACATTTAGCAGCATTTCTTCAACTCCAGCATTTCTTTTTGCACCGTTTCATGTTTTATTTACTTTGCCGGCCAATTGTCTCGCCTCGACTGTTAACAGGCAGAACTAAGATTCTGCATCTGGATGAGTCCCCCCCCCAAACGGCCTAAACTTTGGACTCCTCTGCTAGAGCACTGAGAACTTGCAACCAGTCTCTCCTGCATTTAATATCATATTAATGATTATATCTAATAGTAATATTAGTGTAAAGGTCCCTTTTTTTTTTATTATCCTGACATCAGGAAGGAGAGGAAGTTCTCTTTCCGCTATGATTTTTAGCAGTGTGGAATGTTGGAAGGCGTTTGATGAAGTCATGTTAGTACTTGGTATGAGGGAAAAAACGACCCGTGTACTGGTTGATGCATCCGCAACAAACATGATGTAGCGAGGCTGGACATTCCCGACGAAGAGTTTCAACCCGACATTACTCACAACCGACGGGCTGGCTTTTTGAGTGCCAACACCGGAGATTTTAGATGAAGACCATGTTTTTTGGGTCAATGTCCACAGCAATCATGGACATCCTTTGCACATTTGAGGAGAATGCGCTCCCTTGCACAAATGTCACACTTTGGACACCTGTGCCGTAGTGGGCTTCGAACCTGTGGTCGCCCTTTCTTTTATCCATTTATCTTGGCTTTCTGTTTCCTTTCCTGGTGGCATTAGCAAAGTGACAAAAGGGGGCATTTTTATCATTGTGTGTGCGAGAGCTTGTCAAAGAGGCCAGACAAAGCAGCAAATCATTTGTACCGCCACACATTTTCAGTCCACGTGTGGTTTTGTAAAACAAAATAAAGAATCAGAAATAACAGGCGAACAGCAGGCATTGGAACAACTACCCAAAGAGAAAACACCCCTGGGTACCACTTAGCAGACGCAAACTTTTAAATGCGCAAATTTATACGGACACTGCAGACACTGGCACACGTGTGTGAGGATTATTGTGGCTAGGGTGTGTGTTTTCATGCGTGTCACGTTTTACTCACAAGCGGATGATGTTTGCCAAGTTGAGTTGTTCGCTCCGAAGCGTTAGCTTCTGTTGGCTCTCGCCCAAGTGTGCAAACCTGTAAAAAAACACACACAGTTCCATTTTTTAAAAACTATCTTTTGCTTTGAAACACATGTTTGACACCGCAATGTCATGTCGTCGCTTTGAGAGGAGCGAAATATGAGTGGGCCGTAGCGCGCACGCACGCGCGCGCGCACGTGCACACACGCACACAAAAACGTAAACAGAGAAGCTCGCCTCTGGTTCCTGTTCAGCAGTTTTAATATTAATGCACCGATTAGCTGGGCTGCGGCGGGAGCTAACATGTTTGGAAGCGGTCCAACTTATTGCCTCCATAATGAATGCACTTTCATTCTAATGATGTGCCGCTGCACGGAGGAGAGGAGCAACCGAGCACTTTTAAAATAGTGGAACCTCAAAGATGGAACACTCAGATGTGATGGATTGTGAAACAAAATCTCATAGCAAAAATGCAAAACATGCAGGAACCTCCTAAGTCAAAGGTGAGCAGCTTGGTAATGGGACAGATTTGTTTTTCTTTTTCGTTTTTGCTTCTGTGTTGTCAGGGGGAAGAGTACCATTGTTGAAAAGTGTGATGAAAACCACAGAACAAGCGATACAATTTCATGAATATCAATTACAGTTGCACTTGAAATGATCCTAAATTAATTCAATTACCGGCCTTTGAAAGATGGCCAACCAAATGTATAAGATGCGTTAAATTGAAGTTATAATGAGAGTTGAATAATATCGTAACCTGAATAAACTGTATTTAGAAGAAGTATGTGTAATAAGTAAGCCAGTGTGTGATTGGACGGCAATAAATGACTAAATTATTAATAGAATGATAAATAATAAATACAATTAAAAACTATACACATAAATAATATATACACACGATATGATTTATATTGTGTATATACAGTATAGTATAAATAAATATAACATAAATATTAAAATATTACATAGATGACAATAATACAAAAACATAACATACTAACAAAAAATTAAAAAGATGTCAAGTGGATAAAAAAAATCTACAGCTATAAAATTCTAACGACAAACTGATATTTAACATATATATGTAAACAGAAATATTGCTTGTCAGCTGACTTTCTTTTTTATCGAAAGTTAAGTCCAAAGAACATTTGTGTTAGTCAAGAGTACACAGGAACAATTGGGCTTAGTACAGTAGAGTCTGCGCCCCCTGACATATCACCCCTTGAGGGCTGCTTGATCGTACCATCGCTGTCTGGACCATCGTGTGTAGCATAAATACTGTAATAAAGTAGTAGTTATAAAGTATGTAACAAAGTACTTTCCAAAAATATAGACTGGGTCTGGTTTTTGACTTTGGAGCAGAGTTTGTGGTGCTCAACCAGAACCCGTTGGTGGACACCAGTGGTGAGGGATGCCGTCAAGCTGAAGAAAGAGTCCTATCAGGCCTTCTTGGCCCATGGGACTCTGGAGGCAGCTGACAGGTACCGGAAGGCCAAGCGGTCTGCAGCTCTGGTGGTAGCTGAGGCAAAAACCCGGACATGGGAGGAGTTCGGAGAGGCCATGGAAAACAACTTCCGGATGGCTTCAAAGAGATTCTGGACCACCATCCGCCGTATCCGGCGGGGAAAGCAGTGCACAGTCAACACCGTGTATGGAGGGGACGGTGTGCTGCTGAACTCGACTCGAGATGTTGTGGATCGGTGGAGGGAATACTTTGAAGACCTCCTCAATACCACCGACACGCCTTCCAACATGGAAGCATTGCCTCGGGACTCTGAGTCAGGTTTGCCTATCTCTGGGGCTAAGGTCACCGAGGTGGTCAAAAAGCTCCTTGGTGGCACTGCCACCAAGGGTGGATGAGATCCGCCTGGAGTTCCTTAAGGCCCTGGATGCTGTGGGCGTGTCTTGGTTGACACGAGTCTGCAGCATTGCGTGGACGTCGGGGTCAGTGCCCTTGGACTGGCAGACCGGGGTGGTGGTCCCGCTTTTCAAAAAGGGGGACCGGAAAGTGTGTTCTTATTATCGTGGGATCACACTCCTCAGCCTTCCCGATAAGGTCTATTCAGGGGTTCTGGAGAGGAGGATCCGCCGGATAGTCGAATCTCGGATTTAGGAGAAGCAATGTGGTTTTCGTCTTTGTCGTGGAATTGTGGACCAACTCTATACTCTCGGCAGGGTCCTTGAGCGTGCATGGGAGTTTGCCCAACCAGTCTGCATGTGTTTTGTGGACTTGGAGAAGGCATTCGACCGTGTTCCTCGGGGAATACTGCGGTGAGTGCTCCGGGAACACGGGGTATCGGACCACCTAATCCAGGCGGTTTGTTCCCTGTATGACCGGTGTCAGAGTTTGGTTCGCATAGCCGGCAATAAGTCGGACCCGTTTCCGGTGAGGGTTGGACTCCGCCAGGGCTGCCCTTTGTCACCGATTCTGTTCACTACTTTAATGGACAGAATTTCTAGGCGCAGCCAGGGCGTTGAGGGGTTTCAGTTTGGTGGCCGCAGGATTCGGTTTCTGCTTTTTGCAGATGATGTGGTCCTCTTGGCTTCATCTAGCAGTGACCTTAAACTCTCATTGGATCGGTTCGCAGTGTGAAGTGTGAAGCGGCTGGAATGAGAATTATCACCTCCAAATCCGAGTCCATGGTTCTCGCCCGGGAGTGCCATCTGCGGGTCGGGGATGAGGTCCTGCCTCAAGTGGAGGAGTTTAAGTATCTCGGGGTCTTGTTAACGAGTGATGGAAGGATGGAACGGGAGATGGACAGGCGGATTGGTGCCGCGTCTGCAGTGATGCGGACTCTGCACCGATCTGTCGTGGTGAAAGGAGAGCTGAGCCAAAAGACAAAGCTCTTGATTTACCGGTCGATCTACGTTCCTACCCTCACCTATGGTCATGAGCTTTGGGTAGTTACCGAAAGGACAAGATCGCGGGTACAAGAAATGAGTTTTCTCCGCAGGGTGGCTGGGCTCTCCCTTAGAGATAGGGTGAGAGGCACTGTCATCCGGGAGAGACTCGGAGTAGAACCGCTGCTCCTCCGCATTGAGAGGAGTCAGATGAGATGGCTCCGCATCTGGTTAGGATGCCTCCCGAACGCCTTCCTGGGGAGGTGTTCAGGGCACATCCAACCGGTAGGAGGCCTCGGGGAAGACCCAGGACACGTTGGAGAGACTATGTCTCTCAGCTGGCCTGGGAACGCCTCGGCATCCGCCGGGAAGAGCTAGACGAAGTGGCAGGGGAGAGGGACCTCTGGGCTTCCCTGCTTAGGTTGCTTCCCCCGCGACCCGACATCGGATAAGCGGAAGAAAATGGATGGATGGAAAAAATATACAACATTAAGGGAAATAAGGCAAAATAATATGGGAATAAAGTCATAATATCACAAAAAGAAACTTTAAAAAGAATGTTAAAATATTTGGATTCGTATGAAATTATTTAATAAAAAAAAAACAGAAAACAGTAAAAACAGGGAAAAAAGCAAAGTTTTTACTAATGTGCTTTTTCATCTACTGTTTATGAAAAAGGTGATTTTTTTGAAATATGTAAAACTCCTTAGCATATCTACATGTGTTGGCAAATATATCTTTCATTTTTCAGCATGCGGCCCTTGCTGGACAAGGTTTGGACACCCCTGCTATCAGAACAAAGTAACGAGGATAAGCGGCATAGAAAATGGATGGATGGATCCAAAGTCCAAAGTATGAAAACTCTGAACTTAATACCATCAGTGAAATGATAAACTGGGCTCATTCAGCACGTCATGCATGAACACGTCAAAAAGGAAACGTGTGATTAAAGCAGGGGTCTCAAACTTGGGGTCTGCAGGCCATTTGCAGCCCGCAAAACAATATTTTGTGGCCCCCACCTTTATATAAAAGTTTAATGTTAATGCGGACCTCGAGTTTTACTGTAAATTATTCCGCTCGCAAGAAAGTGAAGTAGATGTAACTATTTATTAAGGCGCAAAGTAAGAATAACGTTCACACTTATTACACAGCGGAATCGCGGGATGTCAATACTCAACATGACCGTCTCACTCAGGGTGTCTTAGACAGCACCAAAACATCACAGGACTATAGAACAGGCAGATAACAACAGATAAGAAAATGGATGGATGAAAGACACATAAGTGGCGTGTGCACAATTAACAACAACGTCGTCTCTAACGTGCAACTAGCAGTCATTTGTAAGACAATCCCGCAAAGGACACTAGGAAGCAGGAAGTGCTCCCAGCAACGCTACAATATGAATGGCACTTTGTTTACAGTGTGTGTGCAGAGCTGACAAACCAACCAATCACAGAGGGGTATAATACTCTCAGGGGCGTGACATCGACTGGGCTTGATCCAAGCAGAGAAACATTTTTCAATGAGTGGAAGTTAACGCAGCGTTGCCATGGAGATTTTTCTTCTGTGCCTGAATAGTTCAGCGCGGACATTCGTCCCAGCTCGCCGTTCACGTCCAACAAAGTGTTTTACTTTGCTGGCAAGCGTGACATTATACGACGTGTATCGGTTATCTCTCTCTCTCTCCGAATAAATCAAAGTGATTAGTGCGCGGGGAGATGAAGAAGGGTGGGGAACTCGGTGGTGTGATTTGTGGTGTCCAGTCGGATTTGTGTAGAGGTGGGCAGTAGTCCGGCTAACGTGGCGCGCGTGTCATGGGCCCCATCTGCTCCCATTTTTAAAAGGAAAAAAGACAAGACGTCTGGATGGCATGGCAGTTCCGCCTGGTTGTGGCGTGCCCTCGCATGGATCTGCTCTGATTCTATGCACTATTCTGAGTGCATAGATGGATTCTTTGCTTTTCCTTAAAAAATCTCGCAGTGTAGCCTACACTGGGGGGTGTGGGAGTGGGATTGATGTCAGGGCCATTTCTAGGGCTGCATCGTTCTCCATGCATCGGCTAAACTGTAAATTTCACAGACCCAAACGGGTTTTTTTTTTAATTATTTAGTTTACAGTCAGCTAGGATAGGCTCCAGCATTCCCGAGACCCTAGTGAGGATGAGCGGTATAGAAAATGAATGAATGAATTGTGGCTCAGCTATGTTAGAGGAAGCACTGCCAGGTCCCTAGGAGTAAAAAGTAGGCAAGAGAAGCCATTTTCAGAAAAACCCATTGACTGAGGTTAAAGAACTGCACAATTTAACTGAAAATTGAAATTTATTACTGATTTAAATACTTATGAGTTCATTTGTTTATGTATTTGTTGATTGTTTTATTAGTCGTTTTGTAGAGAAAACAGTTATACAGTTAACTACAGTACAGTTTAGTACAGTATGTTCCATACAAATTAACTACCAAAGAAGGAATGTACCCGAGAAAAGTTATACAATTTGTTTACACCAGGCTCCTTGTTCCTTTTTTTTTCTGTTTATTTATTTATTTGTTGATTGATTGATTGATTGAGAATGTTATTAGTAGTTTAGCATACAACTTGTTTACCAGTGTCCTTGTCTTTCTTATTTTGTGTTTTAAAAAAAATAAAAAAGACGTATGGGAATACCCCCCTTCTTGCCCAAAGTCAGCTGGGATAGGTTCCAGCATACCCCGCGACCCCAATGAGGATAAGCGGCGTAGAAAATGGATAGGTGCATCTTACTGGGTGTAAATCAGCAGGTCGTGCTCGGCAGGAAACTGAGCCAAATCAAGTCCGTAGGGCTCCTTGGTGGCATGCTGCTGGGTCTCCTGAGGAGTTGACAGGGCAAACAGTTTGAGGTCACGTAAGACATGTACCGTACATAATGTTGCAATTAAAACCAACATGGTGTGTTTCTTTAAATGAATCTCCACCAAGCTCTAGCAGGTGATGTTGTCTGCTTGTCTTTGGCCGTCCTCTCTTAAATGAGGTAAAACCAAGTCGGAAGGAGGCGTATTCTAGACCAGTGGTTCACAAATGCTCTTAACCTGAGATCTGCATTTTCCAACGGTCATTAAGTTGCGACCCACTTTTATTGAAGTCATTTGACATTTTTATTTACTTTTTTTTTTGTACATATTTGTTTGAGTCATTTTTTACTTTTATGGTGTGTATCTAATTTTTAAATTTATTATTATTCTGCTGTTTTTTGCCATCTAATTCCTCCTTCATTTTTCAACCAATTCGAATTGTTCAAGCATCAATTCGTTTAGCTCATTCGGGAAAAATGTGCTATCTATTCAGATTTTTCAAAACAATTTTTTTTAAAGTATGCCAATATTCTGCAGCATTTTTCCCCATTGTAAATGAATGGAACATTTTTCTAACTTCCAAAATTCTTTCATTTTTCAACTGATTCAAACCATTCTACCATGACAAATTTCCAAATATCCAGGACTTCAAATTAACAATTTTACATAACACTAATTTCCTTTCATTTTCATTCATTCATTCATTCATTCATTTTCTGTACCGCTTATCCTCACGGGGATGATGGAGCCTATCCCAGCTGGCTTTGGGCGAGAGGCGGGGTACACCCTGGACTGGTCGCCAGTCAATCGCAGGGCACATATAGACAAACAACCAGTCACACAGAATGTGGGAGGAAACCGGAGTACCCGGAGAAAACCCACACACGCACGGGGAGAACATGCAAACTCCACACAGAGATGCCCAACGGAGATTCGAACCCAGGTCTTCCAGATCTCCTGACTGTGTGGCCAATGTGCTAACCACTCAGCCACCGTGCGGCCTCCTTTCATTTTAATTACTCTAACTACATCAACATTTTTGCGATTAAACTGCCAACCAGTCCAGCGTGTGCCCCGCCTCTCGCCTGAAATCAGCTGGGATATGCTCCAGCATACCCGCGACCCTGATGAGAATTAGTGGCCTTGAAAATGGATGGATGGATGAACTTCAATATTTTTCAACCAATTCTAACAATTCCAGCATCAAATCGCACAATCCAGACATTAAAGCTACCTATTTTTCACACTTCCCAACATGCCCACTTTTTCCCATGCTTTGAACCCTGCAGCTTGTACCGCAATGCGGGTAATTTACGGCTAAAAACTACATTTCCCGTGATGCTTAGAGTGCAGCTTCAGGACGAGTGGACGAGTGAATTGGAACCTAATATCACGTTTTGAAGTCTCGTGCAGCATTCTTTCACACACCTTAAGTAAGTTTGATCGAGTGTAGAATTACTACAGCAACCGTCCTCGATCACAACGGGTTTCAAAAGGCTGGACTGGATGTTGAAGATAGGTCAACCTAAATGGCTAATTTGCCTGAGCGACCTTGAAGAGCAACAGTAAAAGAGAGAGAGACTAACTGATGTGTTGTGACGAAGGAATTAAGTGTCTGTTCAATTGGGATGCTTGTCAAGACGACTTGAGTGGTTTTAGTTCCCAGGAGGAGGAGGATGGCATGTCATCTTACACTCACTTTTCAGTGCTGTTTAATTAGCCATGTTACACGCACATTTTTTCTATCAAAATCAGTGTGTAACATCTTCCTTTGTACTAAATAGCCCATGTTACAACAAGACAGACGTGGCCTATTTATGTGCAAATCTTTTTGTCCTCTTTAAATTTAGTGGGTGCATCTTACATACCGGTGTGCTCTATGGTTACGATAATTTTTCACTTACTGCCTACGAGCCACCCAGAATGGATCCTTAACCACCAGTTGAGAACTACGGTTCTGAACCAACCTCTTTTACAAAGCCCTTTTGTCGCAAAAGGGAATACAACATATGACAACAGAATGAAGTTTGTTGAGCAGTTCCGGTGAAGTTGTGGTATTTATGATGGAATGCTGGCCTCAGGAAACAATTGCTTGCATTAAAAAATTGCAGCACTGCCTTGATAAGTTTCTAGAAACCAAGAGGTCTAGTTATGTAACAGCGCACACAAGACACTATTCGTACAGCCGTCATCTATTATTGTCCCAGACTGTTTTCCGCCACGGCAGCAAAAATACTTAACATAATGCGTTCAATTTCTACTATATCTGTATTGATCTGCCTTGCCGAGAGGAGAGAATGAGGAGTTAGGGTGTTCTCGGACCGAGTCCAAGAAAGTCAAGCTGTTAACACACACGCGCACGCAGTCCAACACGATCCGAAACACACACACACACACAGGCGCTCCCGAACAGAAACAGCAGAGTCGCCCGCATGCACGCACACACCTGCACAAATCCATCCATGCACATGCAAGCCAATGCGCCGCCATATGGAGGTGGAATATGAAATGAGTGTAATTACATGGCAAACACAGTAATGATCTGACGTTTAAATATTTCAACAGTATTATGTACTTCAGGCTCCCCGGGCAATCTATTGTGAGGGGACGGCCTTGGAGGCAGTGACACGAGACCCATGTGAGCGAGGGGTGTGTGCCCAACACGTGAGAGTCCAGAGTCCAAAACCACCTATTCATGATAGGGCAGACAAACGCTAAGCTAAATGTGGGGGAAAAAACTACCATTAATAGTACAAAAAATAATAATTTATCAGCTTAAACCTAAGAAAATATAGTGGAACCTTCGAAAATTTAGGGCAAAATTTGCGTACATTTTTCGGCTAGCATACAATACGGTGCACGCCTTGTCATGTTATTTACAAAGTACGTAAACAGATATGTTGCCCGCATATGATGTCATCAGTGCTCGGCTCTGGACGTCTTGCACATACACGACAAATGAAAGAAATACATGAACATTTAAGGCTACTGTTACCCTTATTGAGGACGTGATTGTCCCTGAGGACATGATATGACAACACAAACGCCACCTGTGTGTTTTGCCATGAGTCATTTCTCAATAGTGTTTATTATCTTCTTTATCAAATGCTAGCACTTGCAACTTTGTTTGGCTCCATCTGTGGTTATTTTGGGGCGGTGATCAAAAGAAAAACAGACCTACAGTATGAGGTGAAAAATGTTATTGATTTCAGGAAATATCTCATGACAAAACACGAAGGTGGTGTCTGTGTTGATCTCGCTGCCAGACCGTGACTTTGGCAACAATAACGTCTTCAGTGAAGGTAAAAGTATCATTTCATTCATCAATTATATGTATTCATATTCATTTACAATTTTCTGCATGTAAAACTATGATTGCAAAATGTAAAATGTTTTGTGTTAACATTTTTGGCTTTGTGCATCGGATTGATTGGATTCACATAATTTCTTACGGATACCGATTAATGATTAATAACCAAAGTTCCACTAAAAAGAACGTTTACAACTCAAATGCTAACAATTACTCCTCAAACGCCATCATAATACAGCAAATATGCGAGTAGTTTCTACTTACCAACTCTCCAACTCTCACTGGAAACGAGTCCGACTTATTGCCGGCAATGCAAACCAAACTCTGACACAGTCATACAAGGAACGAACCACCGCTCGGGCGACGATCAGGGGGGCCGTTCTTCCCAATCACACCTCTCCAGGTCTCACTGTCGCAGCCAACATGAGCATTGAAGTCACCCAGAAGAACAAGGGAATCCCCCGAGGGAGCACTCTCTAGTACTTCCTCTAAGGACTCCAAAAAGGGTGGGTATTCTGAACCGCTGTTTGGTGCATAAGCACAAACAACAGTCAGGACCCGTCCCCCGACCCAAAGGCTTATGGAAACTACCCTCTCGCTTACCGTGTTAAACTCCAACGTGCAGGCTTGGAGCCGGGGGGCAACAAGAATTGCCACCCCTGCCTGTCGCCTCTCATTGCCGGCAAAACCAGAGTGGAATGAAGTCCAGCCTCTCTCGAAAGGTCTGGTTCCAGAGCCCTTGCTGTGCGTTGAGGTGAGTTCAACTATATGTAGCCGGAATTTCTCCACCTCACGCACCAGCTCAGGCTCCTTCCCCGCCAGAGAGGTGACATTCCACGTACTGACAATTAGCTTATGTAGCCGAAGATCGGACCGCCAAGGCCTCCACCTCCGGCCGCGACCCAGCTCACTTAGCACCCGACACCTTTGGCCCCACCAACGAGTGGTTACATTTTGGGCTGTGCCCGACCGGGCCCCATGGGTGCAGGCCCGGCCACCAGACGCTCGCCATCGTGCCCCTCCAGGCCTGGCTCCAGAGGAGGACCCCGGTGACTCGCGTCTGGGCGAGGGAAAACGAAGTCCAATGTTTTTAATCATCATCAGGGTCTTTTGAGCCACTCTCTGTCTGGTCCCTTGCCTAGAACCTGTTTGTCATGGGTGACCCTACCAGGGGCATGACAACCCCCGACAAATTAGCTCCTAGGATCTTTGGATCGCAAACACGCAAACTCCTCCACCACAATAAGGTGGTGGCTCAGGGGAGGAGAATTCTAAAAAATTATGAAAACCTTTATTTAAAAATTGTGTTAACATTTTTGATCTTGCTTGATCTTGTTATAATGGGAAAAAAGATTAGCGTCAGTTAGCATCTGTTTTAGTTATAGTCAGATCTTCTGGAACAAATTAACGACACCAACCGAGGTTTTATTGTATGATGACAGATACAGCTAATAGATTCCCCATATTTGCAGTCTTTATGCTAAGCCAGAAAATTGACATTTTCTAGCCTGAAACGGACAACTTTTGACCTTAAATGCTGAGAATTACTCTTAAACTGATATCAATTGTACGGTGATACTGAAAAGATGCTGATCGCTAAGGCCAATCTTTCTGCTAACCTACGAGGTTGCTTGACTTTCAATTATTTTGAATTTTTATTCCATTCCATTTTCTTCCGTTTATCCGGGTCCGGGTCGTGGTGGCATCAGTTTCAGTAGGGAGGTCCAGACTTCCCGGTCTACGGCGACCTCTTCCAGCTCCACCGGGAAGACATCAAGGCGTTCCCAGGCCAGCTGTGATACATAGTCCTCCAGCTGGTCACAGCCTGATGAGGCCATAAGGACCACATCGTCTGCAAATAGCAGAGACGAGATCCTAAGGTCACCAAGCTGGACTCCCTCAACGCCTTGACTGCGCCTAGAAATTCTGTCCATGAAGGTTATGAACAGAATTGAATTTGAGGTTTCAATCAATAAGAAATATTGGAAATTTCAATTGCTACTATGATAATTGTAAAACTTAACAACTCGTCACAAAATGTCAGTGTGTTTTCTAATGGACCGCTGTTGGCTGATAAAAAAAGAGGCCAAAGCAAATGAGAAACGTCATGTCAAAGCTGATCAAATATGATATAATATTTAGAAAAAAGAAAGTGATAACAAATGCCAACTGCCGAAACTGTCAAAATGGTCCAAGACTCAATACTGTGCTTTTAGTAACTTCTTCGTTTCCTTTAGGCTTACCTCTTCAGGGGTCGCCACAGCGAATCGATTGCCTCCATCTAATCCTGTCTTCTGTATCTTCTTCTCTTGGGCCAACTACCTTCATGTCCTCTTTCATTACATCCATAAACCTCCTCCTTGGTCTTCCTCTAGGCCTCCTGCCTGGCAATTCAAAACTCAGCATCCTTCTACCAATATATTCACTATCTCTCCTCTGGAGATGTCCCAACCATCTCAGTCTGGCCTCTGACTTTACCTCCGTAACCTCCAACAAGTGTTGTCCCTCTGATGTGCTCATTTCTGATCCTATCCATCCTGGTCACACCCAATGAGAACCTCAGCATCTTCATCTCTGCTACCTCCAGTTGTGCCTCCTGTCTTTTCTTCAGCGACACTGTCTCTAAACCAAACAACATCGCCGGTCTCACCACAGTTTTGTACACCTTTCCTTTCATTTTTGCTGAAATTCTTCTATCACACCTGACACTTTTCTCCACCCATTCCAGCCTGCCTGCAAATACGTCTTCACCTCTTTTCCACATTTTCTATTGCTCTGGACTGTTGACACTAAGTACTTAAAATCTCTTTTTCTCTTTTCCCTGTAACCTCACCACCACTTGGGTCCCTCCCATTTACACACATGTACTCCGTCTTCCTGCGGCTAACCTTCATTCCTCTCCTTTCCAGGGCAAACCTCCACCCCTCAAGCTTCTCCTCCACCTGTTCCCTGCTCTCACTACTATCACATTGTTCTCTGCAAACATCATAGTCCATGGAGATTCCTGTCTAACCTCGTCCGTCAGCCTGTCCATCACCATAGCAAACAAGTAGGGGCTAAGAGCTGATCCCTGATGGAGTCCCACCTTCACTCGGAACTCCTCTGTCATACCTGCAGCATGACAGTCCTCGGACATGTCCTGCACCACTCTAACATACTCTCTGCCCCTCCAGACTTCCTCATACAATACCACAGTTCCTCTCTGGGCACCCTGTCATAAGCTTTCTCCAGATCTATGAAAACACAATGCAGCTCCCTCTGACCTTCCCTGTACTTCTCCATCAACATCCTCAAAGCATCTGTGGTACTCTTTTTTTGGCATAGAACTGTACTGCTGCTCACAAATGCTCACGTTTGCCCTTACTCTATCTTCAACTACTCTTTCCCATAACTTCATTGTATGGCTCATCAGCTTTATTCCTCTGTAGTTCCCACAACTCTGCACATCTCCCTTGTTCTTAAAAATGGGCACTAGCATACTTCTCCTCCATTCCTCAGGCATCTTTTCACTAATCTAAGAGTCACTAATCTAAACTCATTTAAGATCCTGTTAAACAACCCAGTCACAAACTCTACTGCCACCCGCTACTTCCTGGTCCACAACAGTCACCTCTTCTACTCGTTGTTCTCTCTCATTTTCCTCATTCATCAACTCTTCAAAGTACTCGTTCCATCTTCCCATGACACTACTGGCACCTGTCAATACCCTTCCATCTTTATCCTTCATCACCCTAACCTGCTGCACGTCCTTCCCATCTCTGTCCCTCTGCCTTGCCAACCAGTATAGATCTTTCTCTCCCTCTTTGCTGCCCAGCCTAGCAAACAAGTCATCATAAGCCCCTTGTTTCGCCTTTGCCACCTTTACTTTCACCTTACGCCGCATCTCCCTGTACTCCCGTCTGCTCTCTTCAGTCCTCTCGGTGTCCCACTTCTTCTTAGCTAACCTCTTACTCTGTATACACTCCTGCACCTCCTCATTCCAAAACCAGGTCTCCTTATCTGCTTTCCTCCCAGATGACACACCAAGTACTCTCCTACCTGTCTCTCTGATCACAGTAGCTGTAGTTGTCCAGTAATCTGGAAGGACACATCCTACCTGTGGAGCATACCCACTAACAACATTGAACATTACATCTTCGATTTCTGGCTTCAGGCTGATCACTCTGACACTCTTTTTTACCTCCAGGACATTGCTAGCAAACTCCTCCTTCAAAACCACCCCTAATCCATTTCTCTTACTATCTACACCATTAACGAACAGCTTGAACCCTGCTCCTAAGCTTCCAGCCTTGCTACCTTTCCACCTGGTCTCCTGGACCCACAATATATCTACCTTCCTCCTCTGCATCATGTCAACTAATTCTCTACCTTTTCCTGTCATAGTTCCAACATTCAAAGTACCTACTCTCAGTCCTAGACTCTTAGCATTCTTCTTTTCTCTCCTCCTACAGAAACACCTTCCTCCTCTCCTTCTTTGACCAACAGTAATCCAATCTCCACCGGCACCCTGTCGGTGAGCAGCACTGGTAGCGGTCGTTGTTAACCCGGGCCACCTCCGATCCGTTATGGAAGTCATGTTTGATTCGCATGTTTTGGTTTGGCAAACGTTTTACATTGGATGCCCTCGGATGACACAACCCTCTGTATTTATCTGGGCCTGGGACTGGCACAATAGGACACTGGCTTGTGCCCCGTTGCGGCTACATTTGGGCTGCTAGTAAATATTACGATACTATTTACTAGGGACTAATACTTTTCACTACACTCCTAAAGAAGAAAAACCGTAACACTCCCAATTCAAAACAGGAAGACAAGCCTTGCAATTTTGCTACAGCTTGAGGTACAATTGTTGGAAGGGGTGCTGAAAGGCCGCACGACAGCTCCATTTGTTTCGAATTTGAAGAATCACTATTGAGAACCTGAGCTGCACACTTATCTTCACCAAAAAAAATTGGAAGCACTGAGAAGGTGCAATTCATCACTGCATTTGACTCATTTCAGCTCATCCATCTGACAAACTGACCTACTACTGCAATCTGGGTCAGTGGCGGACGAAAACAATCCACCGGGGTGTGAAATATATAAGGCTATAGTGAACACCTTTGTCTGAGACATCAAGAACTGCACTTGCTGGCTTGGTGAAAACGTGACAGAAAAAAATAAGTGCATGTTTGACCTGAATATAAAGTCACATAATAATGCAGCGAGGTTATAGCCCTGCTACCGATAAATACAGTAGATCCCGATAATATAGCTGATATAAATACATGAAATAAGAAAAAATGTAATTTTGTTCTTTTTAACACAATAATATATAACATAAAAATAGAAAACGCAAATACTGGTGGACCTCACATGTTTTCTAGCATTAGCAATAGTCATGTTTTAATGCCATTCCATTTTCTTCCGCTTATCCGGGTCCAGGTTGCGGGGGCAGCAGTCTCCGTAAGGAAGTCCAGACTTCCATTTTCACCAGGAGCACACCAAGGTCCCTCCAGCATGTCCTCGGTCTACCCCGAGGTCTCTTCCCAAGCACCTCGCCAGGGAGACATCCGGGAGGCATTTTTGCAAATTTGTCCGAGCCACCTCAACTGGATCCTCTCCATGTGAAGGAGCAGCGGCGCTACTTTAAGCTCCTCCCCCAATTTCTTAGGGTGAGTCCAGCCACCCTACAGAGGAAACTCATTTCCGTCGCTTGTATCCATAGAATACCCATTTTGAATTTGCAGCAGTGCAAACTTTGACATAGACAAAAATATAGTGAAACCTTGGTTAGCGTTATTAATCAGCTCCAGAAGGTCTGAACTGAACCATTTCCATTTCCCTCCACTTATCCGGGTCCGGGTCGCGGGGGCAGCAGCTTCAGTAGGGAAGTCCAGACTTCCTGGTCCCCGGCGACCTCTTCCAGCTCCATCGGGAGGACACCAAGGCGTTCCCAGGCCAGCTGTGAGACATAGTCCCTCCAGCGTGTCCTATGTCTTCCCGGGGGCCTTCTCCCGACTGGGCATGCACGAAACACCTCACCAGGGAGGCGCCCGGAAAGGCATCCGGACTAGATGGACCGGAAACAAGCTCGAATTACTTCCCCTCCGTGAATCACCACCTTACCGCGGTGGAGGGGTTTGAGTGCCCGAGTGATCCTAGGAGCTATGTTGTCGGGGGCTTTATGCCCCTGGTAGGGTCTCCCAAGGCAAACAGGTTCTAGGTGACGAGCCAGACTACGAGTGATTCAGAAGACCCCTATGAAAAAAAACCCAAAAAGGAGTGAACGCACCTCGCCCGGACGTGGGATAACGGGGCCTCACCCTGGAGCCAGGCCTGGTGGTCAGGTCTTCACCCGTGGGTCCTGGCCGGGGCTAGCCCGAAGAAGCCACACGGGAACTCCCCCCCGCAGACCCACCACCTGCAGGGGTAAGCATAAGGGTCCGGTGCTGTGTGATTTGGGCAGTGGTCGAGGGCGGGTGTCCGGGCGACCTGGTCTTCGGCGTCCAAATCTGGTTCTTGACCCGAACCGAAACTACTCTAAATGAATCAAGTTGTCCTGTAAAATAAAATTTATGTCCCTTCTTGAAGCCCAAAAAAGTTAGGACAAAACACACAAAAAACAGGTAGAAATGCATATAAACAACGTATTTTTTTTGTACAGAACTGCAGAGACAACCAGAGCTGACCTCCGGTTCCTGTTTCCATGTACTGTAATCCCTTGTTTATTATGGTTAACTAGTTCCAGACGTGACTATTATTTTCATAGTTAGAACTAAATTCTTTAAGTTCATTTAGCCACTTTTATGCTTGCTTAATTGAGACAAAGAAGACATACAATTTGCTTAAATATGCATTTTTTTGTGCTAATAATATGATTATAATTGTACAGAGATGACATTATTGTGTTGTTTTTAGGTATTACTTTTTTGCAGCTTTTTTGGAGTTGTAATTCTTGTATCTGGACATATCCTGGATTTCATTCAGCTTGTTTGGCTTCTCCGTAGGAGGCTGCATGTAGAATGGGTGTGACAAACGTTGGCAGAGGTCAAACGTCAAGGTCAAGATACCGTCATTTGATCATGCCATCTCTTAGATGCTGCCCTAACAAATACGTTGACACCTCAGGGTCATTCTTCGATGAAGGCTCCCTCCCCAGATGAACTGGCACCTAGTAGCGATTTGTTTCTTTTATGATGTAATTCATTTGCATGCGATGATTTCTTTCTACAACAGAGTGAAGCCGTCGAATCCGAACTCCGATGTGGTGAGGGACAAGTGCGTTAGCAATAATAATAGGGTGCTAACAAAATGTTGTGTGATAACAATACATTAAGAACACACAGGTGGACTCAAGCAGTACGACAACATACGACATGCACCGTATTGTAAGCGGAAAATGTATGCAAACTGAGGAAAAATTTTGCGATAAATTTTCCATTTTACCCCAAAAAAAACACGCCAACCGAGGCGTATCCTAACCAAGGTTCTGCAGTAGTCAATTAATGTTTATTTTTAAATGATGGCCTAATCAAGGCTGATTTTTTTTTAGGGTAAATACAGTTTTCAGTTTTCAAGTGTAAATACAGATTTTGTTGGATGATTGCACTTTGAACGCAAAAGCATCTCCTGTCATTCACACGCTAATGGTTGCATTTAAGCACTAGCATCTCATACATCATCATGTTGTTGCGTGTAGGTGCAAACATTGATGCAGGCAGCATACTGACTATGATCATCCCAAAACCCAACAACGGAGGCTGTCAAGGCACCGTATGATGTTCTAATGAGACCAAATCCCCTGTCTTGTGTGTCCTACGGATCAATCTTGCAGGCTAAATCATATTGCAAATAACGGACTTTAAGGTATACCTCTTGTGCGTGGCTGCTTTCGCCCCCATCTGTGTAAAGTTTGATTGGGGTGGAGCGCTGAGAGACAGAGGCATCGTCATCGCGGTCCTCCTCTGAGTCATCCTCCGATGAACTGGAGATGGCCTCCTCGCTTGGCGGAGGAGGTGCACTCGCTGCTGTCTTCCTCTGGAGCAGAGTCTCTTCTTTGTTGCTTTTATTGCTGCAAGAAAACCACAAATATGCTAACAAAATTTACAATTCACTTGAAAGGTTCCCCCGTTACTACAATGACAATCGGCTTTTGCAATGACGTTCCAAGAGTAATGTGTGTCCTTGGAGCTTATTTATGAGCCGCAAACATGAGGAAAAGCTATCATCTCTCTCACTCTCCTCTCACAAACAGTTGATTTTCAAGTTCTGGGTGTGACACATACCTGTGTATACGCCCACCACTTCATGGAGGAGAGCTTTGCTTAAATTACCCCCCAACCCGCAGACCCACCACCTGCAGGGGCAAGCATAAGGGTCCGGTGCTTTGTGATTTGGGCAGTGGTCGAGGGCGGGTGTCCGGGCGACCTGGTCTTCGGCGGCCAAATCTGGTTCTTGGGACAGGGAATGTCACTTCTCTGGTGGGGAAGGAGCCCGAGCTTGTGGAAGAGGCGGAGAGATTCCGACTAGATATAGTCGGACTCACCTCAACCCACAGTTTAGGCTCTGGAACCAAACTCCTTGAGAGGGGCTGGACCTTGTTCTTCTCTGGAGTTGCCGCTGGGGAGAGGCGGCGAGCTGGTGTGGGCTTATTGTTAGCCCCCCGGCTTGGTGCCTCTGTGTTGGAGTCATCCCCAGTAAACGAGAGGGTTACTTCCCTACGCCTTAGGGCTGGGGAAAGGGTCCTGACTGTGGTTTGTGCCTATGCGCCGAACGGCAGTTCAGAGTACCCAGCCTTCTTGGAGTCTATCAGAGGGGTGCTGGAGAGCACCCCAGCTGGTGACTCCATAGTTCTACTGGGAGACTTCAACGCCCATGTGGGCAATGACAGTGTGACTTGGAGGGGCGTGGTTGGGAGGAACGGCCTCCCTGACCTGAACCCGTGCGGTGTGTTGTTGCTGGACTTCTGTGCGAACTACAGTTTGTCCATAACGAACACCATGTTCGAACATAAGGATGCCCATAAGTGCACTTGGCACCAGGACACCCTAGGTCGCAGGTCTATGATCGACTTTGTGGTCGTATCATCAGACCTGCGTCCGTATGTTCTGGACACGCGGGTGAAGAGAGGGGCTGAGCTGTCAACTGACCACCACCTGGTGATGAGTTGGATTAGATGGCGGGGAAGGATGCCGGACAGACCTGGCAGACCCAAACGCGTAGTGAGGGTGTGCTGGGAACGTCTGGCAGAATCTCCCGTTCGTCGAGTCTTCAACTCTCATCTCCGGCAGAGCTTCGCCTGCATTTCGAGGGAGGACCGGGATATTGAGTCCGAATGGGCCGTATTCCGTGCCTCTATTGCTGAGGCAGCCAGTTGTGGTTGCGGCCGCAAGGTGGTCGGTGCCAGTCGTGGTGGCAAGCCCCGAACCCGATGGTGGACACCGGGGGTTAGGGCTGCCGTCAAGCTGAAAAAGGAGTCCTATCGAGCATGGATGGCTTGCGGGACTCCCGAAGCAGCTGACAGGTACCGGCAGGCCAAGCGGCACGCGGCTTCGGCGGTGGTCGAGGCAAAAACTCGGGTGTGGGAGGAGTTCGGTGAGGCTATGGAGCACGACTTTCGGTCGGCCTCGAAGAGGTTCTGGCAAACCGTCCGACACCTCAGAAAGGGGAAGCAGCCCCCAGTTCACACTGTTTACAGTGCGGACGGGGGCTTGCTGACCACGACTGTGGATATAGTTGGTCGGTGGAAGGAATACTTCGAGGCCCTTCTCAATCCCACTGACATGCCTTCCATAGAGGAAGCAGAGTCTGAGGATACGTACGTGGACAGTTCTATCACCGTGGCTGAGGTAATTGGGGTAGTCAAATCACTCCCCAGTGGCAAGGCTCCGGGGGTAGACGAGTTCCGCTCAGAATTTCTCAAGGCTCTGGATGTTGGAGGACTGTGTTGGTTGACACGCCTCTACAACATTGCATGGAAGTCAGGAACAGTACCTCTGGACTGGCAGACCGGGGTGGTGGTCCCCATTTTTAAAAAGGGTGACCGGAGGGTGTGTTCCAACTATAGGGGGATCACACTCCTCAGCCTTCCTGGGAAAGTCTACTCCAGGGTGCTGGAGAGAAGGGTACGACCGTTAGTCGAACCTCGGTTAGAGGAGCTGCAATGTGGTTTTCGTCCCGGTCGCGGAACACTGGACCAGCTCTACACCCTTGCAAGGGTACTCGAGGGTATGTGGGAGTTTGCCCAACCAGTCTACATGTGCTTTGTGGACCTGGAAAAGGCATTCGACCGTGTCCCTCGTGGTGTCCTGTGGGGGGTGCTCCGGGAGTACGGGATTGATGGTCCGCTTCTACGTGCCATTCGGTCCTTGTACAATCGAAGCAGGAGCCTGGTTCGCATTGCCAGCAGTAAGTCGAGCTTGTTTCCGGTGAACGTTGGCCTCCGCCAAGGCTGCCCTTTGTCACCGATTCTGTTCATAATCTTCATGGACAGAATTTCTAGGCGCAGTCAAGGTGTTGAGGGAGTCCAGCTTGGTGACCTTAGGATCTCGTCTCTGCTATTTGCAGACGATGTGGTCCTTATGGCCTCATCAGGCTGTGACCTTCAGCGTTTACTGGAGCGGTTTGCAGCTGAGTGTGAAGCTTCTGGGATGAGACTCAGCACCTCCAAATCCGAGGCCATGGTTCTCAGTCGGAAACGGGTGGACTGTACCCTCCGGGTTGGGAGTGAGGTCTTGCCTCAGGTGGAGGAGTTCAAGTATCTCGGGTTCTTGTTCACGAGTGAGGGAAGGTTGGAGCGTGAGATCGACAGACGGATCGGTGCAGCATCTGCAGTAATGCGGTCGCTGTACCGGACCGTCGTGGTGAAGAGAGAGCTGAGCCGGAAGGCAAAGCTCTCTGTTTACCGATCGATCTACGTTCCCACCCTCACCTATGGTCATGAGTTATGGGTCATGACCGAAAGAATGAGATCGCGGATACAAGCGGCGGAAATGAGTTTCCTTCTTAGGGTGGCTGGACTCACCCTAAGAGATAGGGTGAGGAGCTCGGCCATCCGGGAGGAGCTCAGAGTAGAGCCGCCGCTCCTTCACATCGAGAGGAGCCAGCTGAGGTGGCTCGGGCATCTAGTCCGGGTGCCTCCCGTGCGCCTCCCTGGTGAGGTGTTTCGGGCATGCCCAGTCGGGAGAAGGCCCCCGGGGAAGACCTAGGACACGCCGGAGGGACTATGTCTCACAGCTGGCCTGGGAACGCCTTGGTGTCCTCCCGGTGGAGCTGGAAGAGGTCGCTGGGGACCGGGAAGTCTGGACTTCCCTACTGAAGCTGCTGCCCCCGCGACCCGGACCCGGATAAGTGGAGGAAAATGGAATGGAATGGAACACACACACACACCAACAGGCGCATCTTTAAAAAAGCCTAGCGGTCTGCCAATTATCTGTTAGTCAGTTGTCAGCCATGTTGATTTTAAAGTGTGACTGCAACATTAGCACTGTAGCTCACATTGTTTGAAACTAATTTAAATGGTTTAAAAAAGGTATAATATGCTACCTTTAATGTGCAAAGAAAGATGCAGTTTTAATGTATAAACAGACTGGAGCTGCCATAATTAGTCAAACTACTCATTCGGTTGCTGGACAGAAAATTAATCTGCAACTATTTCATATTTGATAAACACATGCAGTCATTCTTCAACCAAAATGACTTGCATCTTTTCAAACTAGATTAGAAGTGAAACCGATCCATCATGTAAAACAGTCTCAAGTGGCACATGTTTTGGCTTACAAACTAGAAATGCAACCACAACGTATCACACTTGGCATCCTCCATTTGTTTTACATACAGTACGTGTAAAGTCGTTCCTTCCGACATCACGGTTTGAACATTACTCCCTCCACTCTTATTACCAATTTTCGAAAATGAATTAATAAATGCTCGCTGTTTTGTGGTTGGCTATGGCCTATTGTTAGTCAAAAAATATTGAAAGACAAGTCATGCATAGTATTGTGCTCACTAGGCATAATGTTACACTGATGAGACATGACATTACCTTCACACTGCATAGTCAGCTATGGCATGTCTGACAAGACAGTGAAAAAAAAGTTCACCTCCCATTTAATGTGGAAGTGGTAAGTTTTTGTCTTCTTACTTAGTTTTTTCCCCTCAATACTTTTGAAACCCTTTCTTTGTTTAGAATAATTAATTCGGAGGTTAACTAGATAGCTTGGTAGCTTGCTATGTTTAAAGTGGCTCTTGAGTCCCTGCAGTGATCCCATAGCCTGCACATTACGGTTGAGCAATATGGTATAAGCAAAAAATAATGGAAGTGTAGAGGTGGTTATTTCATGTGTACATGGCTCTAATAAAGGTGCACATTGACTTGGCGGAAATTCACTTATAAATAAATAAATAATTGCTGTATGTGTAGCATAAATGTTATTTAACAAAACATGTCAGGTTTAAATGAAACCCGTTTGGCAGTGAAACTTTGAGAGGCCCACACTAGATGTGAACCCATTGCCCCTGTGTGGTACTAAATGGTTTGGTACAAACTGAAACACATTAGCACATATTTGCATGGGTTCCCTGAAGTGCGTAAACAACAGCAATAGAGAACCCTGGAGAAGGCCCATAGTTGATCCTGGAGGTCTGCTGTTCAGGAGCTGCGAAGTGATTAAGGTTATATCCCAATAGGCGGTGAACAATAATTACATTTCTAACCATATTCTATTACAGGAAAGGTCATTTAAGTTCCTGGGAGGTGGAATCAGAGCTGACTAGAGACAGGAAGATGAGGAAAGGATGGAAGGACCTGTTGTTGGTTGCCAGACAACATGTATGTGATCCAATCGCACCGGGGCACAGTGACACGCAACTTCTAAAAAGGGAAAATAACAACAAAATCTAATTTGGACACAGAGGCTTACCCCAGCACTGATTTTCCTGTTTCCTCTGGCTTGCGGACAGTAAAAGGGCTCGGGTCCACTCCGACTGTTTTAGGCATGAACTCCCTTAATGGAGAGCAGAGTGAGTGAGGGGAAGCTATCACACATCACTCCAAACACAAACACATTGTTGGGTCGCACCTGGCAGAGTTGGTCATAGCTATGCAGAAGGTGTCGTCAAAGGAGGTCAGCTCATAAGGCTTAAAGAACTCGGTGTAGATGTCCGTGCTCTCGTCGAAATGGTTCACTCGCTTGACTTTCACCTTCTTCATGGTTTCTTCACAGGGGACTACAGGAACCAACGCGGCCATACACGCATGCACGCACACAAAGACTAGGTCAAAGTTTGTTTTAAAGTTGCAGTGTGCCCCACCAGGCGCTTCCATGTCTTTAGGATACCGTTTATGTTGACATACTATTATTTGACAAAAATTACAAGTTACAAGTTACCAGTAGGTGCAGTAGATTCTCAGAAAACAAACGAGATATGCACGCTCGTAAGGCCACAAAATGTTCCTTGATGTAACTCTTTAGGCCAGTTGATGTGTTCTTTGGCAAATTGTAACCTCTTCTGCACATGCCGTTTTTAACAGAGGGACTGTGCATGGGACTCTTGTAAGTAGATTAGCTTCACACAGACGTCTAACTGTCACAGTACTTACAGGTAACTCCGGACTGTCTTCGATCATCCTGGGGCAGATCATTGGCTGAACAGCCCAAAATGTTTTTGCACCTCTTCATAAGTTTTCCCCTCTCTATTCATCTCTTTAATCAAAGTATGCTGTTCTTCTTTTGAACAATGTCTTGAACAACCCGTTTTCTTCAGGCTTGCCAAGAAAAATGCATGTGTTGGTTTCCTCCTTAAATAGGGGCCACCTAATTCACATAAAACTTTGTACAAAATGATTTTGAGTTTGTAAAGTCTACAGTAGACACTGCTATTTTTTTAACCCACCCCTTCCAACTAATTGTCCAATTGCACAGCCTTAAGAGCAAGCATATTATGGATCAGAATCAGCTTTATTCGCCATGTGTTGCTACACTAGGAGTTTGACTCCGGTCAATATCACTGTCTGTATTTAATGATAATAAGTGTACATAGTGGGGAACAGGAGAATAGTACTACACATATTTACACGGGATGTATATAATTTTCATTATATACATGATATACTGAATAATTATGGTATTTACAATGTTGCGGGTTACAATACAATTTACAGTGTAATGTCCAAAGAGTATGTAGTGCAAATGATCATGAGTGCAAATAGCAGGGGGTTGTTAGAAGTTCAATAGTTTGACAGCGAGGGGGAAGAAACTGTTATTGAGCCTGGTTGATTTGGCAAACAGTGCTCTGTATCGCCTACCGGAGGGGAGGACTTGAAACTGTTTGTGGGCCGGGTGTGAGAGGTCCGCAGAGATGTCGCCTGCCCTCTTCTTGGCTCTGGACCTGTGCAGTTCCTCTAAGGATGATTTTCTCTGTGGACCTGATTGTCCGTTGCAGTCTGCTCTTGTCCAGTTTGTTAGCAGAGCCAAACCAAACTGTGATGGAGGAGCAGAGAGCAGTCTGTACTTTGGCTTTGTAGAAGGTTGTTAGCAGTTCCTTATGCAGGTTGAACTTCTTGAGCAGTCTCAAAAAGTACATCCTTTGCTGTGCCTTCTCCTGGATCGTGTCGCTATCATTTCCACATTTTTAAGCGGGTTTAGTTCCAGGTTAGTGTGACCGCACCAGGATACCAGCTGATCCATCTCGCTTCTATATACAGGTTCATCACCGTCACTGATGAGGCCAATGACAGTGGTGTCATCTGCGAGTTTCAGCCGTTTCACAGCTGGGTTGCCTGAGGTGCAGTCATTTGTGAAGAGGGAGAAAAGCAGAGGGGACAGGACACACCCCTGGGGGGCACCAATGCTGATGGACCGGGAGCTGGATATGATGCTCCCCAGCCTCACCTGCTGCCTCCTGTCAGTCAGGAAGCTGTTGATCCACTGACAGATGGAGGGGGACAAAGTGAGTTGGGTGAACTTTTGAAGGAGGATGTCCGGGACTATGGTGTTAAAGGCAGAACTACAGTAAAGTCCACGAACAAAATCCTGGCATATGTCCCTGCAGAACTACAGTAAAGTCCACGAACAAAATCCTGGCATATGTCCCTGCAGAGTCGAGGTGCTTTAGGATGTAGTGTAGCCCCGTTTTCACCGCATCCTCAACACACCTGTTTGGCCAGTATTCAAACTGCAGAAGATCCAGCAGTGGGCCTGTGATGCCTTTCAGGTGCACCAACACCAGTCTCTCTAAGGTTTTCATGACCACAGACGTTAAGGCCACTGGTCTGTAGTCATTCAGTCCTGTGTTTTTGGGGGGACTGGGACAATGGTGGACCGTTTTAGACATGATGGGACTTCACACAGCTCTAGTGATCTGTTGAAGATCCGAGTGAAGATGGGTGTCAGCTCTTTCGCGCAGGCTTTCAAACAGGAAGGTGTAACCCCATCAGGGCCTGGAGCCTTCTTTGTCTTCATCCTCTGAAACAGCTGACAGACATCCCTTTCTTGGATTTTAGAGCAGGCTGGGTGTCACAGCGGGGTGTTGGAGGTGCAGGTAAGAGCTGGATAGTGTTGTTGGGGGTTGGAGCTGTGAACGGTGTGGGGGATGGGTGTGAAAACCTGCAGTAGAACTCATTCTGGTCATTGGCCTGGGTCGGCCTTTGTTTTCTGAGAATCTACCACACCTACTGGTACCCTTGTTTGCCGTGTAGAAATAAAAATATACCAATTACAGTACTTAATCTGGTCAGTCACATTGGACTGCTATTATTTTGAACAATACAATACTCAAAAAATAATAATAATAAGTTGAGTGTTAAAAAAACGTTGAGCGTATTTTCTGCAAAATGTCATTCCACCTTAGGAGCTACGTGCCCTGGGATGCATCATCATATGAACAGCGCCTGGCCAGCATAAAGAGCACCAGAGCAACTAATACATTAGCATTAGCATTTCTATCGGAGTGTCCCTGAATGCACCCGCAAGTGTGGTGGGGAGTGAGAGGCGTGTTTGCGAGTTGAAGATAGACATACGCTGTTGGATTTGCACCGCTGTCGATGTGTGCAGGTCAGGATAAATTCAAAAAAAGAGTGTGACTCTGTGGGGATGTTAAACTGTGCCTCCATCTGCCATCGTAACAGGGAGGTGTGGCTTTTTGTTAAAACTTTCAAATATTTTAGCTATCGCCAAGAAAATGTTGTTTTTGTATACCACAAGTTTTAAATAGACCTAACACATTCATACCTTCATCGTAGGCAACAGGAAGAGAGGACAGTATCCCATCGGACCACCACATTGTGTAGCTGAGAAACAAAGACAAGATCCACGCCTCAGCACCACTTCCAAAAATGCAACGGCTTCTCTCTCGCCTGTACCTCCTCCTCCGAGACGCCACGTAACCTAGATAACCAAACTGGCAGGGCTGGACCCATTACCGGACAACCCCTTATTCATTCAGGGGGACCAATTTGAGTGAATGCGCGGATTGTAATTTCATGTGCTTCATTGGTGACCTTGAAAAAGCTTTGTGTGTGACAACACAAGTGATTTCAGATGCAACCATGTTAGTTTCTCAGAATAATGACTGAGACACCTCTTGGTGTGTGGCGGAAAACTGGGTCTACTATTACGCAAGCGGGAAGGCAAATAAGAGCTAACAAAACACTTACAATCAAGCTCTGACTAATACTCACATGAAAAACTCATCATGGCCTACTTAGCCGCGAGTGTTTACCTGCGTCTGTCAATGGGAAGGGCCATGGTGCTCTTCTGATGCAGGTAGAAGTCAGTGGGCAGCTCCCATAAGTGTGGGCTGGACTCTGCCGGCTGGTAGACTTGAAGAAACAAGTTGATGGCATCCTGTCGGTCCGCATCTGGGAAAACGTGCAAGATATAATATGTATATTTCCACTCACTTCCAACCTTGGAGAGATGATACGTATGTAAAGACAATGCTTTGTGTTATTATTTGTTCTTGTTATTGATTTTTACAACAACAAATGAAGCCACCAATGGTCCCTGGGCCGTACTTTGGGCACTCACAGGTTGAGCACATGACCTGACGTAAACTCTGCGTGCAACCACATCGTTTCTCTTAGACTATTTGGCTTGTTAGTTTCCCTGTAGCCATCAAACAATGGTAATTAAAGAGAGAAATCGCAGGAGGCCATCACAGCAAGTGAGCTGTAATATTAGGGCAAAAAGTCTAAGAATAAAGTTGTAATATTATGATAAAAAGCTGTCATTAAAAAAAAAAAAGTGTAATATGAAAGTCATCATT
>QODF01000068.1:563956-566456 GCA_024372805.1 Oostethus manadensis | reverse complement strand
ACTTTTTAAATATATCACCGTATTATCACTAGTTTATTCTTGTAAAATTGGAACGTTTGTCCTCATGAGAACATGACTTTTTCTCTTAATATTTTGACTTTATTCTCATGACATTACAGCAGTTCTTTTTTCCATTTCTGCTATTGCAATTATCATCTCATAATCATGACTTTATTCCCATAAAATTTTGACTTTATTCTCATAACCTAAATTTTCCAAAATGACAATCTTATTTGTTGTAGTGTTTGTTTCTCATAGTATTATGACTTTATGGCTTTAAAAAAATGTCAATATGTCAACTTAATGCTACTAAATGACTACATGGTTTTGCCAAAAAAATGACCACAATATTCTCGTAAAATTAGCACTTTTTCTTGTTAGATCACGTTTTTTTTCCCCTAAAATAGTGACTGTATGCTGATTTTTCAATTTTTGCTGTTAAATTTTTTTTTGGAATGTGCATTTGGGACACCCCAGCTTCGAAAATCATAACATTTAAATGCAAGACTGAAGTTTGTGCATTTGTTTTAAATGAGAAAAGCGTTAATACATTTTTAAGACCTTTCAAAATCATATTCAAAGACATTTGATGAGATTTTAAGAAAATAGTAGACATGCTGAGGCCTTATATTGTAATTATTCGATTTGACTTCCTACGAATGCCTTGATATTAAAATATCAAAGTGGGTGCATGTTGGCGGGCAAAGTAGTCCACAACAATACTCAGTGAAGAGCTGTGCAAGACAAAAACTAAACAGGCTGCAAAGACAAGTTTTCATCCTGTCCTCAAACTTTAACCTCAAAGCAAAAGAAAACTTGTTGAGCCAGCTTCCTATTCACCGCTTCCTTTAAAAAAACAAGACATGAGAATTGCCTGGTGAAGAAAGCCTGCCTTTGACCTCAAAGGGGGTGTGCTACCAAACAAATGCGGTGCTTGGAGAAAGGAGAAGCCGAATGCACAGGCACGTGAGGGTGAAGGTAAAGGTCTTGTCTGTTTTTCAACAACTGAACTGCATCCCAGTGCTCCCACAATAGTGCAATGGAAGCGTGTTGTGAAGAATCCAGCCTTGAAGTGTCTTCAGTCAGCCCTACCGGGAACGTGTTTCTGTCGGCATGCTAACGATCTGTGTAAAGTTACAACAAGGAACTGCTTGAGATATCTCAATTTGCGTGTAATGGCTCAATAAAATTGGTTGGTTTCATCTTCTGTGTTAAATTACCAAAATAAAACAACTTTTACTTGACGTTCGAATTTTTTCGGGTAGAACTGTTTATATATCAGCACTTCTCAGCTTGTTTGGCTTCTGGACCCAGCATCACACGTCAATGACGAGTGGCGACCCAAATTGCTTTTTCAACTCAAGCTTCTCAAAAAGCTCATATTTGCTCTTCTCTAGCAGATCTCTGCAGCTGTGTGTCAGACTGACACCACGTTGTGCTTCCACCCCCCCTCAACTTGACAAAGTCTTTCCTTTTACGAGATTTAATAAATAAAAAATAATTAAACTTTATTATTTTCCTCATAATAGGAGTTTATTCTTTAAAAATTGTGATTTTATTGTTGTAAAATTACAGCCATTTTTTTCCACATTTTTGCTGGAGTTTTTTTAAACACTTATTTCAACTTTCTCCCATTTTTCTCTCGTATTTATGACTTTATTCTTGTAACGTTGTAACATTTTCCACAAACAGATTCTCCAAAAATTTTGTTTCTAATAATATTGCAGTGTCTGAAAAAAAATGTCTTCTTTCTTTTATATAATATAAATAATATTAATATATTCAAAACATATTAATTATATACTATTGTAAACAAAGCCAATAAACTCTACTGTGACTTTAATTACAGCTTTGATGACAGCTTTTTTCTCTTCACATGTTGACTTACAGTATATCTTGCACAATTAGGGCAGATTTTTTAAATATTGGTTATATTTTTAGAATGTGTCGTGGGCCAATACAAAAACAGCTGTGGGGTGTACTTTGGACAGCACGAATGAGTGGGGAAGGAGGACACAAACGCTAGCGTAGTTTATGTGAGCTACCGTGCTAACATTACACCCCACGTCTGTGGCTGACTGAAAGTTTTATTTTAAGATGTGTGGCAAAGCCTCTTTTTTTTTTTTTTTTTAACAAAGCGGTCCTTTGTGAAGTGGCAAATGTTTATACGGTAACGTTGTAGTGATTCACCCGCTATGTTGATGTCGGGATTTATATTCCTATGATCCAACCACATTGATCACCACATTCACCAAATTGCCATTCCAGACAACATCTAACACTCTAAGATTGTTTCAAAAGTAATCAATCAACCGACTCTAGGAAATAAAGCTTTGGATTTCGGCACGGCATGATCGGATGTGTGCTTTTTGAGTTCTTTGAATGATAAAAGTCGTTACTCGTGTAACAGTTTGATTTGGCGTGAATCGATTAGTCATGCCTGTTGAAAGAGGCGCACGGAGGGCGTCATGTAAAGATGACTTGTGTGTGTGATCCCCAT
>QODF01000068.1:536805-560183 GCA_024372805.1 Oostethus manadensis | reverse complement strand
TTTTTTTTTTTTTTTTACAAAATATTAAAGTGGCCCTTCCAGTACATGGCTGCAGCAGGAAAAAGTTTGGTTTACACAAGCAAATACAGTACATGCGGGGGAAAAAAATCATCACAACCCATAACCACCTATCACTGGCGCTTTGCCAGAGGCAACGAGATCTCACCTGTCATCCGGTCTGAGGGTGTGACAGTAGAAGTCCGATCGATTCACAAAAAACCCGGTACGTTTCACCACATTCTCTGCGATCATGCTCAGGCGGTCCAAAACATTGCAGAGTTTACTGGAAAGAAGCAAAAACCATTGTTTAACTTTTTTTTTTTTTTTTAAAGGTGGCACAGACTTAGTTAAGTTTTCTTGACGATCTCAAAAGTAACCCAATGTTGATAAATGTATATAATGAATTATGTTGAACTGTTTAGCATAAATAACGCATGCGCATCGTGATAAAACGCATCTGTTATGATGGCACTCATAACAGATGACACTCTTTTATGACAGCAGTGTAGGCACCACCATATATAAATATACTTGTAAATGTCTTGCTGCCATTCTCACCACACTCAAGGAGCCTTCAAATCCGAACTTTGAACAACAACATTTTTATTAAGCATGTCCAGTGGTGTGAAAAAGTGTTTCCCTCTTTCCCGATCTCTTTTTTTGTTTTTTTTTTCCATTGTCACCACATTAAATGTTTGAGATCATCAAACAAATTTTTAGTCAATGACAACACAGCTGAACACAAAATGTAGTTTTAAAATGAAACCTTATTACTAAAGAAAAAAAGGGAGAACAAAATTGAGATCTATCAGTATGAAAAATGTTATAAAGCCATTTTTAAAGCTTTGGGACAGTGACAGCCGTTAGCCACAAATGGCCAAAACATGGAAAAGTGGTGAACCTTCCTAGGAGGGCCAACCAAAATGACCCCAAGAGCGCAGCGAAGACTCATCCGAGAGGTCACAAAAGTCCCCCCAACAACATCCAGAAGTGCAGGCCTCACTTGCCTCACTTAAGGTCAGTATTCATGACTCCACCATAAGAAAGACACTGGGTATAAACGGCCTGCATGGCAGAGTTCCAAGACCAAAACCACCGCTGAACACAAGGAACATTAAGGCTCGTCTCAGTTTTTGCCTGAAAACATCTTGATGATCACCAAGACCTTTGGGAAAATACTCTGTGGTTTGACAAGACAATGCTGAGGTTGTGTTACCAGATAAATATTGTTTTTGGGCTTAGTAACAATATTGCTGTAGCTTGGTTAATATACATGTCAGTTATGTAAATGGTATCACTGGTGGCGTCTCAGGTTTTTATAACTGCTGCCTCTCAGGAGGTTTATGGATGCAGTGAAAGAGAGCAAGAAGGTAGTTGGCCCAAGAGAAGAGGATACAGATGACAGAGTTAGATGGAGGCAATTGATTTGCTGGGGCGACCCCTGAAGGGATAAGCCCAAAGGAAAAGAAGAAGACATTTAAAAACTGCATTTTGTGTTCAGTTGTGTTATCATTGACTAATATTGACATTTGTTTGATGAGGTGAAACATGCAAAAAAAACAAGAAATAGGAAAAAGGGCAAACGCTTTTTTTTTTTTTTTTTTACAAATCTGTAATTGCAAATAGCGGTTAATCGCTACTAAGAGAACTGCATTTAATGTCATTCCAAATTTTATTCGACGACCCAAATTTTTGCATATCAAATAGAGAGCTGGGTGTTAAAATTGACCATTTAACATGTATGAAGAAACTTTTTGAGTTGTTTTTGTCAAACAGGATTAAGCCTTACAAACTCTGCCTAGTAACAAGTGGCCAGGCAACACATACACTACCATTCAAAGTTTGGGGTCACGTAGAAATTTCTGGCAATTTCTCGTATGGAATCGCCTTCATTTCCAAGAAGAAGAATGTCGAGTTTCACATGAAAGTTGTCTTTTTCTGGTGATTTTGAGCATTTAATCGACCCCACAAATGTGATGCTCCAGATACTCCACCTGCTCAAAGGAAGGTCGGTTTTATAGCTCCTTTAGATGAATAAAAACAGCCGTTGCTCGTTACATCGCAATTCAAACGTCATTCTTGCTTTATTGCGTTTTTTTCTAAATTAATTCATAAATTATCGTTGTTTAGTGGTTGAATAGGGTCTATTATTAATATAAAAATGCATATTTAGGCAAATTGTACAATTGATTAAACATTTTCAAGCATAAATGGCAAACTGAATAAAAATACAAATATAAGGCATTCAAAGAATGTGATATGAAGTGTAATGCAGTATCTGTGACTTGGTGTATGCGCCTTGAAGAAGCGGGGCCTGGGGCCCAGCTACCTAGAGTTGAATGTTAGCTGAGTGCTAGCAGCATGTTGGCAGTGTAGAGAGTGGCTGACAGCAGCTCCTGTGTCTGTGTTCACTACATGTCAATAAAGCCATTTGAGTGCACCTTGAGTCACTGGAGGGCGCTAATAATATTAAAAACTATATTTAGAAGTTCATGAACATGTCTTTATGCTGTAACCACAAAAATATTCAATTTATTAATATTGGATCCTACATTACAAAAATTGGTCTGGAACCAATGAATTTGCCATAGTGAAAATAATATAAAAAATAGCTACTGGGATTTTTTTCTAAATGTAAATATTTATATTTAATAGTTTTAAATCACTATTTTTTTTTAAATTTTTTTTAATTACTTTACTTTTACACTAACAAAGCTTGGGTCTACAGCAGTCCCCACCTCTTGGTGTAGCGGGCCATGTCCCATGCGATGTAGTCGATGCAGTGCTGCGGCGGAAGGAACTGGTTGAGGTTGATCACAGCGGGGTACAGCTCTTCACTCAAAATCTTTTCATGTTTCCTTTTTTCTCGTTTCTGCAACACAACAAAGAGACGTACGTCTCAAGTATGCATGACTCTTCCGTGATGTGGAAGGGAATGGAGGGTGGGGTGGGCGGGGGCATAATGGGAGATTAATGTGCAGCTATTTTAGAAGTTCTTGTTGTTTGAAAACAATCCTGAGAGGATACATGTATATGCATGAGGCACGTGAGCTTTGGCACATTCTGTCAACAGGTTTTTCTTCAGAGAGAAGAAGAAAGGAGTGATGTATATACGTGCATAAGAAAGACCAAAGTGTCCTTTCTTGTTTTGTTTTGTTTTCTTGTTGAAGGTGTAGCCCGGGGGCCATTTGGGGCCCTCGGATGTGACTATCAGTGTTTAGGGTGGTTTGCAGTGTGAGGGTTATGGGATGAGACTTAGCACCTCCAAATCCAAGGAAATGGTTCTCAGTTGGAATAGGGTGGATTGCACCCTCTGGGTTTGAGAGTAAGGTCTTGCCCCAGGTGGAGAAGTTCAAGCATCTGCAGTAATGCGGTCGCTGTACCGGATCGTCGTGGTGAAGAGAGAGCTGAGCCGGACGGCAAAGCTCTCAATAGATCGATCTATGTTCCCACCTTCACCTATGGTCATGAGTTATGGGTCATGACCGAAAGAATGAGATCCCGGATACAAGCGGTGGAAATGAGTTTCCTCCATAGGGTGGCTGGACTCAACCTAAGAGATAGGGTGAGGAGCTCGGCCATCCGGGAGGAGCTCAGAGTAGAGCCGTTGCTCCTTCACATGGGAAGGAGCCAGTTGAGGTGGCTCGGGCATCTAGTCTGGATGCCTCCCAGATGCCTGTCTGGTGAGGTGTTCCAGGCATGCCCAGCTGGGAGAAGGCCCCGGGGAAGACCTGGGACACGCTGGAGGGATTATGTCTCACAGCTGGCCTGGGAACGCCTTGGTGTCCTCTTGGTGAAGCTGCAAGTGGTGGCCAGGGACTGGGAAGTCTGGATTTTCTTACTGGGATTGCTGCCCTTTTGACCCGGATGAGCGAAAGAAAATTGAATGGACGTATTAGGAATGGAACTATTGAGAAGAAAAATTGTAATCAAACAAAAAAAGTTGTCATTTTACAAGAATAAAAGATTGGTTGAGGTTGGCCCTAGACTGTCCCCTATCGTCTAGGACAATATGGGCTAACGGAGGGGCAGGACGCACTGACCGTAAATGCTGCTAATAGTTGTCTCTGCCTGAATCTGCGTGCCTCATTTCCGGCACGTACATGCATCTAGCATAAAACAATATTGATACATTCAAGATGTAAGAAACAAAGTGTACAACCTAAATTAAGTCATTACCTGCACCTTATTCACAATCAATCAAACACTCCTCCTCCCTCTTCTATATCCACACACACACACACACACACACACACACACACGCACACAGGGTCAATGAATTGTAATTAATGTCAGGGCCCATTAAGTTATCTTTACATATACTGTTCTCCACACCTCGTCGGTCATTTCCTTTTCCCTTTCTTTCTTTGCAGCGATCATCCAGGATGATAATAGGCTTGGATGCATCATTTAACAGATCACTTCTCCACTCACACATCCTCACTGACAGAGTCTCATCACGGCGGCCAGTCAAATTGCAGTCGCATGTCCTCACCCTTTCAGTGGAGCGTGTCATGCTGTCTGTCACATGTACGTGATTTTCTAAGAAACTGATGACAGACTACAGCAAATAAATGTGCACATGGCACACGTGCGCCGTTTGAGCGGTCCAAACCAGCGCACGGCTGCCACGTTAATAACCAAGGATAATGATAGAAGATGGCAACAAAAGTACTGAGACAAAATAATGGTGAGTCTTACTATTTAATACCATGCTTGAATGTTTTTACACCTTCTCTTTGAGCATTGGCACAATGTATGTTCTTACTTTTCAAATAAGAAGAAAGTAATGCACATGCTGGCACACGTGTCCACTAAAGCCAGGACAAGAGGTGGACCAGCCTCCACCACCGGGAGATGAACGGTCATGATTCTATGGTTAATTGCCCATTATTGTTCGGTGTGTCTGCCCATTTGCTATAAGGCAGGGAGGGTGCTGTGTATAAGTAAGGTTTGGGGAGGGGTGTGGGTGTCCCCCTCTCTTAATCCCCGCAGTTGCAAAAATCACATGGCTGCAGCTTGTGTGCATCTAGGAAGCCTCTGATTGGCTCCAGCGTCACGGCTCCCCATGCGAGAGACAACGTGAGCATGTAACTCAAGCCAGAGAGCGCACGGGAGTGTGCACCCCATTGTGCTGTTTTGCGTGCAGGGATAAGGCTTGTGTGTCCGGAATCACACATTTTTAGAGCAGTTTTGGGGAAATGGTGCAGAAAAACGTATTTGCGTCAGTGGATTTTAACAGTTCCAAAAGCGAGCCGACGTTTCAGCTGTTTTTAATTAAATATCATGGAGGAAATCTCCTGTAACCATGCAACATGTCTCCACGACAACATCACACAACTACTGCTAAGCAGGCTTTTGTGGCTTTGAGCACCCAATTCCAATTCAATAACTAACTGCTGACTGTTTCCTGTCTATTTTTTCAGCCATTCAAGCAATTGAAATTGCAATTGATAAAAGACTTACTGTAACCATTTAAAAGCCAAATAATGGCAATTTAGGCCGCACGGTGGATGAGTGGGTAGCATGATGGCCTCACAGTCAGGAGGTTCAGGGTTCAAATCTCTGTTGGGCATCTCTGTGTGGAGTTTGCATGCTCTCCGCGTGCGTGCATGGGTTTTCTACGGTTTCCTCCCACATTCCAAAAACATGCATGGTATGGTATGGTATGAATGTGAGTGTGAATGCTTGTTTGTCTATATGTGCCCTGTGATTGACTGGCGACCGGTCCAGGGTGTACCCCGCCTCTCGCCCAAAGTCGGCTGGGATAGGCTCCAGCATACCCGCGACCCTAATGAGGATAAGCGGCATAGAAAATGGATGAATGAATGAATGATGACAATGACAAAGCTGGAGACCAAATTAAATACATTACAGTGCTTTAAGGATGCATTTTGATTCTTCATGCTACAACAATAAGCATGTATAACTACAGTACAGTCATGATTGTATTTGTGTTTGTGTAATTCTTTTACTCCTGAACCACCCAACACGAGAGGGTGAACATTCGTACAAACATGCACTCCTACTGGGCTGCTTGTTCTCTTATTTTTCTGACAAACATCAATTGGCGGCGCTGTTACGAAACCCTCTAAATCGGGTTGACTTGAAATTTCTTGACAAAACACCCACTGAAACTTTGGGGTGTTTAGCCCATTCATGACAAAATTTGGTACACACCTTTAGCGGACTGACAAGCCCATGTCTGTAAATTTCAGCAAGATTGGTAGAAAGACGTCTTTGTAGGGTCAAGAGGAGAACAGTAACAACAGTAATCCCTTATTTATTTAGTTCCACACTACTATCAAATCACTAACCAATCACAGACGGGCCGGGTCTGGGCAAATGTGCGGGCCCTTTAAGGCCAAATAATAAAATTCACGATAACATCATTTTACAACACACAAGTGCCCGCAACAGGGGGGCTTACAAGCTTCAGTGCCACAGAGAGCGACTATGTCATTTTGAAGTCCATCAAACGGACATGAAGTATAACAAACCAAGAAAACAAAAATATTACTCTGCATGGTCACTAATATTGCAACACAAAATCAAAGCAACACAACCCTAGTGAGGACAAGCGGCATAAAAGATGGATGGAGGGAAATTCAAAGCCGTTGAGCACCACGGATAGCGACCGCACCAATTTGACACCCACTTGAACTCTTTCAGCTGAGAGCCTTTATCAGTAGCTATGAAGTTTAGCACACCGGCCCACATGTTCACATACACAACTTCACTACTAAGTCCAATAAGCCCACTCACCACCACTATTGAAGGGCATACAAGTCTTGTGCTCCACAAACTCATCCACGATGCTCTGTACGTCCATTTTCTTTGCTCTCTCATTCTCTATGGACAATAACTCAAAATATCTGACTCGCCGCCAAGTCCATGAATGCATCTAGATTGTCTTCTGACTGCTGATTGCATGACCAAGGCATGGGGAGGTAGGCTAGTGTAAGCTAGTGTAAGCAGTAAGTCTTACTTCATGGGATCAAAAATGGTGAGTTTTGAGATGAGTCTGAAACAAGTTTCTGTGCTGTAAAATAAAACCATGTAATTGACGGGATCACAGCAATATGTTTTATAACAAGAAGTGACATGCTAAGCTACAGCAGTAGTCCTCCCTCACCGTGTCCGGACTGCTCTCTCATGGTGCGGGATGTGCCGCTCTAATTGCTGGCTGTTTTTCTATGGACCGTCAATAAATTACTATTTTGGTGAAGAAAAAAATACAAATACCAGAAAAATCTCCTGTTCCCAACGACGTCAGGAAAAGTCTTTACATTTTTCTCTAGTCTCCTTGAGAAAATAAGGTTTGGAAAGTCTCCAGATTTAGCGAGAATATCACCAAGTTGGCAACAACTGGGGTGTACGTGAGATGGGAGGACATTCACAGTACAGAATTTACAGAGATTCACAGAGAATACATGAAATAATGGTTCATAAAAATATCACAGCATATATTCTCCTAATAAAAAAAGAAACAGGAAATGATTCAGAAAATAAAAGAATGTCTCTCTTTGCAAAGAGAGTAAAGAACAGGGTCAATAGAATGGTTATTGATGACAATTCAGTGCAGAAATAACAAAATATTGAGCAAACAACGCTGATGTGCAGATATATGAACTCTGATTGGCTTTTTTATCTTAAAGTTGGCTACATTTTATTTTTATTTTATACAAATCAGTTTAATGTTAAATTAGCTCAAAGTATGTCTACACGTGTAGCCGCACTTTTGTTTGTTGGATTTTGTGGTTCTAACAAGTAATATTACAAAAGATTACAATTTTAAAAGTTTATAAGTTCTGTAATGTTTTGCGGCTCCCGAGTATTTTTTTTTTTTTTTACAGGAAAAGGAGACAAAATGGCTCTTTTGATGGTAAAGGCTGCTGACCCCTGCTCATAACCCACTGTGGTTTTAATGAGTCGATGACGGGCACAGCTATCTGTGGCCCAGAGGCCGTGCCCCCCATAGCTGGTGACAGACACCACCTTCATGTGAAGTTTTTCTTGAACTCCGTTACTCTGTTTACAGTCTGCACCAAAATGTTGGCATTTGCAACTTTCTGTGCCTCTCTTTTGGGTTATTATGCAGCAGTGATCAAAAGAAAAGCAGAGACATGAGTTGAAAAACAGGAACTAACTCATGGCAAAAACAAAAACAGCGTGTCTTTGGCAAGAATCACATTTGTAATAAATGCAAAAGTGACGTTAAATGTCCCTTCCTATAAAAACGATAAAAAAGTGAATATTTTTTGGCTTTCTGGGAAGGATTCCACTGATTCCTTTTTTTCTCATGGGAAAAATTGTTTCGTTTGAGAGTACATTTGTTTTAGAGTAGGACCATAACGGATTAATCAACGTAAGCAAGGTTCCACTGCACTGTGTTTGTTAGCAGACTACTTCCTGGCTGACAGCTGTGTTGATGCCAAAATATCTGCACCTTTATTTGGCAAAATTTGATGTGTCCTTCCTTGGCCCCACGCGCCACTCCTCAATTAAGTCATGTGGTTTTTGCACATGTGTGGTGATCTAAGAGTCTTGAATGGCACTCTGTGTGTAGTGTGCGTGGGCATTAGTTTGCAGCATACCTTGACCAGGTTAAGGATGATAATTGGCGAGCCAAACCGCTGCAGCATCTGATCAAAATGGAGGCCGGCAACATAGGCATACGGGTCTGCTTGGTCCACTGCAAGAGAAGAAAAACGGGTTTTTCTTTGACTTTATTTTGCACACCCAAAGCTTCCTTAAAATAAACCTGGCCTTATTATACTCCATGCTGCAAGTTCCATTTCTGATGAGCGTCTCAGCTGAGAGACATATTCATGTTTGAATGTAGTCATCCAAACATGAACAGGCATACATGTAAATATGCTCTTTATGCGTGATGGGAGATACCAGGTAAGGGTCACATTCTGCTGGTCTGACTTCTGTCCAAACTCTTTCCAAGCTACGTCACTGACCTACATTCACATTCAGTCATAGAGCAAAAGTCATTTCCCACCGCTTGTAGCACGACCGAGGCTACATTCCACTTGAGATCTGGATTGTCTGTCTGATGTTGGTTGAAGTCATCTAATTTGTTGAGCGCTGCATGCACAGAGCTACTTAGAGGACAGGGAGCCCGAAGGATAAAAACGAGAGCTATACAGCGAGAGATAATAGACTACTGTGGTGGGTATACTAAATGAGCATCTACTCTTTCCCTTGATTTGTGGTGACACTAATGCTGGGAGTGTGAGAGCCAACATGATGTTTAGATAGGGATAAGGGAGTGATATCATACAATGGAAGCATACAAATCTTGTGCAAAGTCTTCTCAAACAAAACAATACAAACGGATGGCATCCAAACTGTGGCCATCAGAAGCAAGTCTTAAGTAACATTTTACATCTGAAATGGTTGTACACGTGAAAAGAGCAACAAACAGAGCAGTGACAAGAAGTAAAACTACTCATTGGAAGTGAGTGTTGTCCCTCGTTTATTGCAGTTCTTTGGTTCCAGACCAGACCGCAAAAAGTGAATCCCTGCAACGAAGGATTCAATAATACTAAACAAAATATTTTGTCAGAAGTCCGAAAACAAGTTTCTGACTTTTTGAATATGGTGTTTACCATTATTAGAGTCCTGTAGATATAAGAGAACACCTCTATATTCACCTTTGCAGTCCCATTAGTCTTTGTTTACACAATATTGCGCAACACTTCATGCGCAGGCTATTGTGTCACTGCAGGGACAAAGGATTGCAAGCTAACGAGCTAAGATAAGATAAGGGGATCACTTTTTTCAGTCTATCATGTCAGGCCTGCCGTGGCTGATTCGATGCAGTGTTAAGGTAAGGTTATGTAAGGTAATGTCTACTACCCCTAGTGACCGGAATACTACATTCATTCATTTTCTGTACCGCTTATTCATTAGCGGGGATGCTGGTGCCTATCCCAGCAGACTTTGGGCGAGAGGCGGGGTACACCCCGGACTGGTCGCCAGCCAATCGCAGGGCACATATAGACAAACAAACATTCACACTCACATTTATACCTATGGACAATTTAGAGTCGCCAATTAACCTAACATGCATGTTTGTGGAATGTGGGAGGAAACCGGAGTACCCGGAGAAAACCCACACACACAAACACGGGGAGAACGCCCAACGGAGATTTGAACCCAGGTCTTCCAGATCTCCTGACTGTATGGCCTAGGTGCTAACCACTCATCCACTGTGCGGCCGGAATACTACATATACAGTCAATTATCTTTCAATATATTTGACCAATAATAGACCGTAGTCAATCACAAAATAGCAAATTATTTATCTATGAAGACATTATTGAAAAACCACAATGAACTGATATTAGAAGCGTGATGCAGTGAGAAACAATCGTACTCTTAATTTGAGGTGCAGCACCTCTACAGTATTGGCCTTCTTACTGACACCTCATGTACTGACATTGTTCAGCACACATCTGTTGCACATATTGTGGTCATGTGCTGCCAAGTATGGACTGCTTCCCAAGTAGACCTGTCCTTATGACATAGGTCGGTACACGTGGCGGGAGGTTTCAGCAACAAGCTCACTCTTACATAAAAAGGGTGAACGGGGGGGGGGGCAAGTTGATTATGACTGGACACGAGTTTTGTTCGTAGAACCTTCAGTCCCCCTGTGAAAAGCTATTATCTCGCCTTAAAATAATACTCTGTAAAATATTGTTCAAAAATTGGCAGTACATACCATACCACTTATTTCGGTAGCATATACAAAATAGCCACCATTCACAAAAGTCTGTTTTACCAAAAAATTTTCAACGATCAGGCGTAAATACTCTTATGGGGAGCAGTGAAGCGTACAAGCGTATTTAAGAGTCAAATTTCATGCTTACAACAACAAATTCATAAATCTTGGCTGGTCTATGCACAAATATTAAAAGAGGGCTCTCACCCCCTCAACAGTTCGCCATGCACAACAACAAGATAACAAGAATAAAAAGCACTTTTAGTATCTCTTACATCGTATAGGCGGTTTGGGCATCATGGTGGAAATGTCCTGGGACCAGTAGAGCGGGACCGAACCCCGCACTTGGACATACGAGGAGTAACTTCCCACTGTGAACGACATAACTGAGGCATCATTGACGATCTGCTCCGTCTCCACTTCGTTAGCCACGTCCCCCTTAACACAAAAAAAACACAAAAAGACAGAAAAGTCAGAAAGGTGAAAAAGATGACATGAACTACAACGCCGGCAATGTTTTCGATATAATTAATTATGACGCACTATTAAGGCCACATAAAAATACAAAAAAAATCTCAGGTTTTGAAATTAAAAACTGCAATATTATCCAAAAAAAAGTTCATGATAATAAATGTCGTAATATTACCTTTGACCAAGGCCGAGGGTCACATACGTCCCTAGTCTAGATAGGTGTCAACACTCAATGCCCGTTACAACAGAGTATTAACATAATCTGAGATTTTGAGAATAAAGTTGTTATTTTTCAAGTAAAAACTCATAACATTATAAGAGTAAAGTCATACATTTCCGAGAATAAAAGTCGGAACTTTAGGTGACAGGCATTGCCTGAGGCAGCTATGAAAAAGGGGGGGGCTTATGTGGAGTGGGCGGGATACGGAAGGTGGAAGTGAGAAGATGCTAACCCATGCTTTTCTGCTTGTGGCCAACTGCTCTGTTTTACTGTCCAGTTAAAAACAAGCTTCCTGAAGCAAGAGGAAAGTATCTTTCCTTTCCGAAGAACTATGCTGTCATTTTCCTCTGACACTTACTACGACTTTTTTCTCATAAATTCACCATTTTTAAAAAAATTGCAAGAAAAAAGTTGTAATTTTCCCATAAAGAGTCATAATATTACGAGAAAAAAAGTTGCAATTTTATGAGAAAAAAAAATGTCTTACATTTCCAAGAATAAAGTGGTAATATTAGGTGTCATTCGTGTTAGCGGGAAAATAAAGCATCGGTCTTCAGGAAGAAGGGAAACTTTCCTCTTGCTTCAGGATAATTTTATTTAGAACGGGACAGCAAAAAAAAAAAGGACACAGTTCGGGTTATCTCACTACCGCCTTCCTGACCCCACCCCCCCCAAACCCTTTTCATAGCTGTCTCTGGCAAAGCCTGTATAACATAGTTACAACTTTTATTCTCGTACAATTCCGACTTTACTCTCATAATAGTACAAGTTTTTTTCTCACATATTTACGACAAGGCGGAAATGTACAACTTTATTCTTGAAATCTAGATTTGTTTAACTGTGAGCTGTCTCAGAAAGACAAGGGGATTGATGCAACCTTTGGCCTTGGTCAAAGGTAGTATTACAACTTTTATTGTCGTAAAATTACAACTTTTTTCTTATAAAATTAAGACTTTTACGTCAATAAAGTCGGAATAAAGTTGGAAATGTACGGCTTTATTCTCAAAATCTCTGATGTTTTTACTACTCTGTCGTCTCATAAAATCACGATTTGTTTCTCAGAAAATTACGACATTTTTCTCGTAAAATTACAAGTTTTTTCTAAAAAAAAATTACAATGTTTTTCTCTTAAAATTAAGCCTTTTTTCTCGTAACGTTTTTTTTATGTGGCCCTAATACTCCGTTGAGCTTAACGTCCAAACAAGTGTAAAAAGAGGTTACAGGCATGATACAACTAGGTACAAGACAGGTATAATCAAGGTAATATTATACCTTTTACTCTTGTAAAATTTCGTTTTTCTCGTACAATTACGAAATTTTTCTTGGAACATCAACATAATTCCTTTTTGCTATAACTCAGTTTTCTACTGTGGCATTAAAAAAAAATTTTTTTATGCCACAGTATGTGGCATAAAAGTATGTGGCAGAAAAGAAGTATGTATGTTTATATATATATGTGTGTGTAAAATAGTAAAATTGTAAAAAATAAAAACAAGAAGCAGTAGGTGCAACATTATCTCTACCTTAATGATTGTTTCCCTTTCTGTAGTAATCATCAATATTTTTCCTTTTTGATATGTAGTGGCATTACAGAAAAATTAAATGTAAAAAAACAAAAACAAAAAAAAACTTAAAACTGTCAAATTGTAAAATTGTTAAAATATAAATTCAAAATTGTAAAAGTTAATAAAAACAGTAATTTGTGACATAGTGTTATTTCCTTGCAATACATAATCAGTTGATCCTTTCCTTTGGTCATCATCAATTTCTTTGCTATACCTGGTATTCTTTTACTCTATGGCTCCATTACAAAAACAAATTTAAATGTTAAAAAAAACCAATACATTTCAAGATCTTTTTTTTTTTTTAATAACAAAAATGTTAAAAAAAAACATTTCAAATACAAAGATTAAAAAAAAACAATAAATTGTGACAGAAGCAGTGTGTGTTGCTACATTAGCCCTACCTTGCAATTGAAGATTGTTTCAGGTTCTATGGTCATCATCATCATTTTTCCCACTTTGCTATGACTGGTACCCTTCTATAGTGGCATTACAAAAAACTAATTCAAATGAAAAAAAAAAACAAAACAATAAATTTTGATGGGTCAGAAGGCTGCGCTAAAACGTCATCTCTACATCACAGTAAGTTATAAGTTCTTTCTATCACTCAACTGGGGCCCAAAGGCTGTGTAGTTCAGAACTAGGATGTGACAAACTCCCTGTGAGCTCTTGTCACATAAACATACTCATTCTGTTTTCACGTATGCATTTAATGACTTCATTTATGATAATATTTGCTATTTGGCGAGGTAAAAGGTATAGAAGAGCCTTGCATTGACATTTCCGCAATTTTCGGTGTATAAGCCGCTACATTTTTGAAAGAACTTTCAACCCTGTGGCTTATACACCAATGCAGCCAATTTATGGCCATCTCGCGACAAAGCCTATACTTGAGAACTACTACTAATCAATTAAATACTGTTCTGCTCGCAAATCATTTTATTTGACAGTAACCAATCACAAGCAACAAAGGAACTCACAACAAGACTGTCATCCCATTTGAAATCACAGGAGGTCTTTCCTCAGCATAACAGTGTCATCTAAGACTGAACTTTAAAATCATCACACAGCAACTTAACACGCAAAAGGTGGATAGGAAATACACCAATATGAGTACCAACATGAGTGTAGAATTTTTAACCGCTTCCTATCATGCATTGATTTGCTTTGCTGGAAAGCTAGCTGGCCACCATTCACTCCCTCCGGGGGACAATGGCTATTATTGCAGCTGAATGAACTGCGGCAACTTTGTTTTGATTTGCATCCCAGTAAAGCAAAGCAATGCTTGAGGGGAAGCAGTTAAGGTAGTTTTTTTTAAATTCCACACTAGTATTGGTACTTGTCTTGTATATTTCTTAGCTACCTTTTGCATGTTAGATGACACCATGAGTCAGACCTGAGCTCATGGAATTTCCAATGGCTTGACAAGCTCGCTGTGAGTTTTCTAACACCTCATGGTTGGTTTGTGCCAAGTAACGAGCTACCTCTCCCCCACCATCATTTTGTGTCTGGACATGTGCGGCTTATATACTGTACACAAAAAATCCGTTTTTCTCTCCAAACTAAGCTGCGTCTTATACATCAGAAATGAGGGTAAAATCTGGCCTCCAAAGATGAAATATTCTGTATACAGTGGCTTAACTGCTAAAAAATGGAAACAGTCTCACGTTACGTCAAGCGTAAGGACAGTTCGACCTTAAGGGTTTTAGTGCATGAAGAGGTTCTACTCCACTTACTGCAGGCATTGTTTTGAACTGAAAGACTTGCTCAACAAAAGCAGCACAACATCCATGTTTGTTACAGACGCCGCTCCCTCCTCCCACACGGCCACTGATGCATACTCAAGGAAGAGCTAACGGGTCAAATTAACCTGCCATCAACATGAGTCATTTCAAATCAACCCGGTGGACCTGGGCCCTGCCTGCAATTGTCTATTTTTCCTTCTTTGCCCCAGCAACCACTGGTACCTCACAGTTGGCTCCTCTTTTAAGGAAGCGGGTCCCAGCAAATTTGCTGGAGCGCCTGGCAATGAGGGTGATATGGACCGGGTGGCCGTAGATCAGGAGCTCTGTGGTCGGCAGGGTTAAGGAGGCAAGATGGGAGGTGGCCGACAGCGTTTCGCGGACAGCTATTTGTAAACACACTGGAAAGCCTTCTTCCATTCCATTTGTTTTCCCCTCATTCTTATTATTGTCTATGAATTTCTTCACCGGGCGGACCTTTTGGTGCTCTCGGAAAAAAGCAAGACGGTTTCAAGAAAGTCTCAAAGCTCAGTCATTGTCACTAATGGAGCCGAGAGGTATTTTTATCTGCCTCATCAAAAATAATGACAATGCTCCATTACCTTGAAGCACAACTACGGAATAACGTGGATTTTCTTTGCCGCTGTACTCCCTTTATGAGTGTAATTCCCTTGTAAGACACAGCGGTACATACTGTAGAAATCCACACAGCATATCTTGCAGCAATTCATTCAAGAGGAACATCCCTCGGATTTAGTTAGTTTTGAATCAAAACAAACAAAATACGTTGCATGTATCAAAGTGTGTGCATGCAAAGACATCAGACCCGTGCACAACGGCTGATTAAAAATGAAAATCTTTTCTCTCCTGCGGATAACAGATGGGAGATGCAGATTATGCAAGCGGCTGGGCTTACATACCTTTGTCTTGCTTTTTGACAAGACCGTGAATCGAGGCTCAATCAACATGTCAACAAGGTTTAGACTGAGGCTGGGAGCAATAAAGGATCATGTTTTCAACTGTGTGTGTAAACACAGTTAGACAGTTGTTCTGTCTGAGCATCATGTACCGTATTTAGACATGCACACGTGCTGCTCAATAAATTATGATATGACCAAAATCTTCATTTAAAAACTGAAAGTTGTATACTATATGCATTCATTACACACAAACTGATAAGAGAAATGTTGATTTCTATTAATTTTGATGATTATAACTGGAAACTATTGCAAATCCTAAATTCAGTATCTCAAAAACGTAGAAAATTATTTAGAACCATTAAAAAAAAAGTATTGTAAAATTGTCGGCCAACTGAAACGTATAAACATGCACAGGACTCAATACTCTCGCGGTGGGAAGCATCAAGTGCTCTAAAACTTCCTGGTAGACGGATGCACTGTCCTTGGACCTCAGAAAACCCAGAGGGCCTATACCAGCAGATGACATGGCACCCCAAACTATCCCCGCCGAGCCCGCTCTGCTGTGATTGGTCACAATCCCAAGTGCCCCCGAGGACGTCCGTCCGGACAGCTGTCGAACCCCACTTTCTAATTTATCTAGCATAAAGTGATCTACATTGACTTAGGGCTTTAGTGTGCCATGTCATCCTGCGGTGTTGGTCCACTGGGTTTTCCGATATGGCTACACACGCATACATATAAGTGGCAGTAAAGATTGAGCGGGTATTGTATTTTGATGGGTAAATTTAGCTTGAAAGCGCTAGCAGATGGCTCTCGCAACAAATTACCGTCACGGTGATATGAATCGGAACGGACTACTGGACTTGCCGGAAAGAAGCGAGCTGCGAGAAGGCACTGAAGCACTGTCAATGTTGTTGAAATATCATTTATACAGTGGTACCTTGCCATACGAGTGTCCCAACTATCGAGTGGTTTATTATAGAGGTGAGCCATCCCTGGGCTGATTTTTTGGGCTTGGAACTGCAAACTAAAATGTGGGTGGGAGCTGCTTGTTCACTTCAGGCATAGCCGAGGGCAGCGATTCGGGGCTTGTCATGGTTTAGGATCTAGCAGAGCTAGAATTAGCTATTATTAGCAGCGGACCGATGGTCCCAAGTGAAAAGCATTTCAGGTGACGACCTCATGAAGCTCATTGGGAAAACACCAGGCCTTATCAAAGGCGGATCAAAAAAGGGTGGCTACTTTAAGGAACCTCAGATGGAAGACATATTTAGAGTTATTTCACACTTTATGTTAAGTGCATCATGATTCCACATGTGTTCATTCATACAGTAGTTTTCATGCCTTCAGTGGAAATCTACAATGTAAATAATCATGAATATAAAGAACCCGCGCTCAATGAGAAGGTCCAAACTTTTGGCCTGCACCATCTGTATAAAAATGCACCTGCATTGTTTTGTGACACAGTTAAATTAAAAAGTCTGCTCATCCAGCCGTTCATGGTGCTTATCTTAAAAATAACCTTAAAATCTCGCCTCGTCTCGTGGGCTCCATCTCATGTACATCTTGTGAGACCCCATGTTAAAAATGTTAAAATTCAACCATTTAGTTTCCATTAAATGTTTTTTTCGGTAAAAAGCTCTGGAAGGCAGAAAGAAGGAACTATACAGGCAGATAAAACCTACAAAGTCAGATAAATTCACTTTTTTATCACGTCCTCAAACAGAAAGAAAACGTGTCAAGAGCATCAGCACACGGCCGACTATTCATCACTTTCGTTTAAAAAGAACTGCCTGGTGAAAAAACGATGCCTCCAACCTCAAACGGAGGGGTGCGCTATGAAACAAATTCAATGCTGGGTGAAAGGAAAAGCAAGTTAGTCCACATGCTGAGGGTGAGGATGCACAGGAACATAAAGGTCTGTTATGGCTGTTCCACCCCCTCATATGTTAAAATGATATCAAACAAGCCGGTGTGTTCAAAGGATACTGGATTGTCCACAAAAGCCATGGATTATATACATGAGCCAGTCGTGGTGCACGATGTCCTTGACGCGCTCCAGCAACTTCCCGTTCCACACATACTTGTAGTACGGCTCGTTGCGGAGGCCGTAAACCACTGTGGCACAAAATACAGATGGATCTTCTTCTTTTGTGCATCATCTACCGACAAGGAAGGGGGACCTCCAATTCTACTCACCTTGCGTCGGCAGCCCTTCGTCCTCAAATATGTCAAAGCTGTCCTGTTTTCCCCGCCGGTTCTCTTCGTCCTCGGCAGAGGAGGTCGCCGACGACCATAACTCGCATGGCCTCTGCAGCAGAGTCAGGTTATGCTGCAAGGAATGGCTCAGGTCATAGCTGTAGCTGTGGGGGTACAACAACGCCACGCTTTCATACTAATAATTCACCATTTTTGACCAGATGTTGAGCTATAAAGACAAACGAGACAACAGTAAGCTTCTTACCTGAAGTAAAAGTTACTGGAGAGGTCCACGTTTTGAAAGATCCGCACATATCTGGGAAAGATTTTGAAAAATGCTTCAGGGAAATCCCGTCGGTTTTGGTCAGTTGAGGACAAGCTCATCATACCTGGCTTCGTCTGGATGCGTGACTCGAACCGAGTCATTGGGGATGTAGATCATGCTGGTGTCCTCGATTTTGTAAATGGAATGGCCTCCGATGTCGGCCATCTTTCTGCGTTTGGTGATCAACACAATGTAGTAGCCCTCCAGGAACCGAACAAAGCCTGTTGCAGAAAATAAAGCCCCAAATGTTGGATGAAACATCCACATCACATTTACAAGACTTCACTTTACTGCTAACTCTGCTTTTTTGGTTGACTCTTTACACAGCCATACTGATCTGAAGGCCTTTAGCCATACTAAGAAAACATGGGTAAAAATAACAAAAAGGTGCCCAAGAAAGAGGGTTGTGACTTTTTCCAAATTGTGGTCCAAGGCCAAAAAATGGCACAAAAAATTCTAAAGATTTATTCACTAAATGAAATAATGCAACCAAATAAAACATGTGCCAAAGCAGACATGGGCGCTGTAAAGCTGAGGTTTATTTACATTTTTTTAAATTACAGTTAAATAAAACAAAATTTACATCCATTGACGTAAATATTTAATTGAATGTCATTAAAAATAAAACAAAAAGCATATTTGACATCTGTTTATTTTCAATTCCATCCATCTATTTTCTCTACCACTTATCTTCATTCGGGTTGCGGGGTATGCTGGAGCCTATTCCAGCTGACTTTGGGCGGGAGGCAGGGTACACCCTGGACTAGTATTTATTAATTGTTTTAATGAAATTCTAATGATTTATTTCATCCATCCATTTTCTTCCACTTATCCAATGCAGAGTGCAGAGTCCGAATCACTGCAGAAGCTGCACCAATCCGTCTGTCCATCTCGCGTTCCATCCTTCCCACACTCATGAACAAGACCCCGAGATACTTAAACTCCTTCACTTGGGGCAGGATCTCATCCCCGACCCGGATATAGCACTACACCCTTTTCCGGGCGAGGACCATGGACTCGGACTTAGAGGTGCTGATTCCCATTCCAGCCGGTTCACACGATAGTTGGAACACACCCCTCCGGTACCCTTTCTTAAAAAGCGGGACCACCACCCCGGTCAGCCAATCCAGGGGCACTGCCCCCGATGTCCACGCAATGCTACAGAGTCATGTCAACCAAGACACGTCTACAGCATCCAGGGCCTTAAGGAAATCCGGGCGGATTTCATCCATCCCTGGGGCGCTGCCACTGACGAGCTTTTTGACCACCTCAGTGAGTCCACAGGTACTTCTTCCTCACTGGAAGACGTGTCGGTGGGATTGAGGAAGTCTTCAAAGTATTCCTTCCACCGGTCCACAACATCTTGAGTCGAGGTCAGCAGCTCACTATCCCCCACGGTATTGACTGTGCACTGCTTTCCCCTCCTGAGACGGCGGATGGTGGTCCCGAATCTCTTTGAAGCCGTCCAAAGTAATTTTCCATGGCTTCTCCGAACTCAAGAGGAGCTGTCTGTTTTTGCCTCTGTGAATGTCAAAGCCGCAGAACGCTTGCCCTGCCCATACCTGTCCGCTGCTTCTGGAGTCCCATAGGCCAAAAACGCCCGAAAGGACTCCTTCTTCAGCTTGACGGCATCGCTCGCCACAGGTGTCCACCAACGGGTTCTGGGACTACCACCACGACAGGCACCAACCACCTCACGGCCACAGCTCCGATCAGCCACAAAAACATGGCCCACTCGGACTCAATGGCTGCTGCCTCCCTCGGAACATGATCGGCAGGGGTACAACAAGAATTGCCACCCCTTCCCGTTGCCTTTCATTGCAGGAAACCCCAGAGTGCAATAAAGTCCAGCCCCTCTCGAGGTTCCAGAGCCTTTGCTGTGTGTCGAGGTGAGTCCGACTATATATAGCCAGAACTTCTCCACCTCACGCACCAGTTCAGGCTCCTTCCTTTTCCTAACTTTAGGAGGCAAATAAACCTAACTTGATTTTAAATTCAATTGAAATAAAAATGTGGGGAAGAAGAAATGGCATCTGTAAAGCTGATGTTTATTTTTTTAAATGTTTGAATTAAACTAAAATAAAAAGTGTGTGGAAGCAGATATGGCATCCATAAAGCTGAGGTTTTGGGTGGACTTTAAAGAAAACTGTTGTATGATCTTCCCTTCACAAAAGCAAGAGAGGCCCTATTTACATCATCAGAGGAAACAATTAAGAATGTATCATAAAAATGTCTGATTTGGATGATTATTATTATTATAAAATACCAAACACATATCCAAATGCACAAAAAATACCTCTGCGAGCCTGGTACTTTCTGCTGTTGAGTAGATAAGCTACATAACGAAATACGATGTGCTGTCCCGACTAGCAGTGGTTTGTGGTGGTCATTTTATGTCCTGGTCAGACGACCTCCACCACAGCGTTTTGTATTGCTCCGCCATCCTCACAAATGCTTTCTGGGATCCCTTTTGTAAGCAGATCAACCTTGGTCTGTGCTCTACTGGGTGCCATCCCAGTTCAAGTCCCTTGTAAAGTGGCTATGAGTAAACAGCCCTGATTGGAAATTGTGCAGCATTATTGGAATTTTAGTGTGTTTTGCTGAACAAAAATGACATTCTTGTTGTCCCCCCTTCAATCTGAACACTAAGTAAATAGTGAACATACCAAAAATACAAATCATTGCAAATCCGATTGCTTTCAGTGATTAGCAACACGACTATGTAGCTCTCAGAAGATTTCCTATTAACATTCAAGCAAAGAGCTACTCTTAGAGACAGGCGACTTATCTAAACAAAGTTCTTCTGCTGTGCTGTGTATACGAGTCTTTCTTTTTCTTTTGGCTTATCCCTTCAGGGGTCGCCACAGCGAATCAATTGCCTCCATCTAACTCTGTCTTCTGTATCCTCTTCTCTCACACCAACTACCTTCATGTCCTTCAGTACATCCATAAAGCTCCTCTTTGCTCTTCCTCTAGGCCTCCTGCCTGGCAATTCAAAACTCATCATCCTTCTACCAATATATTCACTATCTCTCCTTTGGACATGTCCCAACCATCTCAGTCTGACCTCTCTGACTCAGTATTTATCCAGGCTTGGGACCGGCACAATAAGAGACTGGCTTGTGGCCCGCTGCGGCTACATTGTGCAGTGTATACGAATGGTTCTGCAAAATGTAGGTCGCCGCTTGAACATGCCATAGACACATGAGACCAGACAATGAAAACACTTTTATAAAAACAACATCAAGCGCCTTCTTTTGAGATGGCATTCATTAAAGATGGCGTCATATCCCATACGCCTCGTTTTATATGTGAAACCAGAGAAGCGGTGATGGGTGTTGCATCCATTGCGTCGTCAACGCCATTCAATTACCAAGCGGGTCTTTTATTGTGCTGTCCCACCTCCTGCATGTAATGTGCAAAAAGGAGGCCAACACTGCAATCATTTTTGCTTTGTTGTTGTGCAACAGCGTGACAGGAGAGTGTAGGCGGGCACGTACCGACGATCCCGAAGGCTGACACGGCCCTAGAAAGTCCCGAGGGACCCTTTTGGGCAATCTTTGTGCGGTTTCCCAAGTCCAGGCGGCCCAGCAACTCCCGCACCTCATGCTGGTTGTACAAATGCTAAAAGACAAATCAGCAAAATATGAATAAACATGTAAAGACACTCTGTACTAGTAAGGTCGTCCCTCGTTTATCATGATCCGGAGTCGGCAATCCGCAGCTCTGGAGCCGCATGCAGCCCTTCAGCCTCCTTGTTGCGGCTCCATTCGCTAAGCGTGGTGATTTTTTTTTTTTTTTTTTACACCAAAGTAGCAGAAATGTGCGTTTTCCAAAAGAATATGAAATATCTGACTTGCTACCAATTCCGTGAACACATCTAGACTGTCTTCTGACTGCCGATTGGATGAGCAAAGAAGGGGGAGGTGGGTTAGTGTCGCAGTAAGTCTCGCTGTGTCGGAGAGAAAATCAAGGTGAAGGAGTTTTGAGTCAAGTCTGATAGAGGTTGCTGCGCTGTAAAATAAAACAGTTGTGCGCACGGCCTGTGACACGCTAATCGCCAAGGTGGTGACTCCAGGAGAGGCAGGTTATGTGCTGCGGCAGTTGACTGACTCACAGCTCGGAACAATATGTGCTTTCACTTTTATGTCTGCAAATACACTGTGGTAAAGTTGGATATTCGGTTACGCAGCTACAACTCTAGTTCTACATCACCGTGCCCGGAATGCTCTCTCATAGTGCAGCGAGCTCGCATGGGAAATGCTGCTCTAACCGCTGGCTGTCACCAAAATGACTATTTTGGTGGAGAAAAAGGCATATACCAGAAAAACCACCAGTTCCCAACAATGTCAGGAAAAGTCTTTACATTTTTCTCTAGTCTTTCTGAGAAAATAAGGTTTGGAAAATCTCCAGATTTAGCAAGAAAATCGCCAAGTTGGCAACAATGGTCTGTACATGAGATGGGAAGCCATTCAAAGTTAAAAAATACATGAAATAATCGTTCATAAAAATATCACAGCATATATTCTCCTAATTAAAAAAAAATAAACAGGAAAATATTCAGAAAATATAAGACTGTCGCTCTTTGCAAGAAAGTCAGGAGGATCAATAGAATGGTTGTTGGCAATTCAATGCAGAAATACCTGACTTTTTGTTCTTTTGCATGTTTGTCACGCTAAATGTTTCTGATCATCAAACACATTTTAATATTAGTCAAAGATAACACAAATATACACAAAATGCAGTTTTTAAATGAATGTTTTTATTATTTAGGGGGAAAAAAATCCAAACCCACGTAGCCCTGTGTGAAAAAGTCATTGCCCCTGCACCTAATAACTGCTTGGGCACCCTTAGCAGCAAGAACTGCAATCCAACGTTTGCCATAACTTGCAACAAGTCTTTTACACGCTCTGGAGGAATTTTGGCCCCCTCATCTTTGCACAATTGTTGCCATTCAGCTTTATTTGAGGCTTTTCTAGCATGAAGCGCCTTCTTAAGGTCATGCCACAGCATCTCCATGGGATTCAGGTCAGGACTTTCTCCAAAGTCTTCATTTGGTTTTTCTTCAGCCATTCAGAGGTGGATTTGCTGGTGTGTTTTGGGTCCTTGTCCTGCTGCAGCACCCAAGATGGCTTTAGCTTGAGTTGACCAACAGATGGCCGGACCTTCTCCTTCAGGATTTTTTGCTAGACAGTAGAATTCAT
>QODF01000068.1:508327-536600 GCA_024372805.1 Oostethus manadensis | reverse complement strand
ATGAACACTGACCCTAATTGAGGTAAGTGAGGCCTGCAGTTCTTTAGATGTTGCCCTGGGATCTTTTGTGACCTCTCGGATGAGTTGTCTCTGCGCTCTTGGGGTCATTTTGGGCGGCCGGCCACTCCTGGGAAGGTTCACCACTGTTCCATGTTTTTGCCATTTGTGGATAATGGCTCTCACTGTGGTAATCAGGCCTGGGGGTGGCTACAGAAATTGAACTCAGGTGTGATAAACCACAGTTAAGTTATTTTTTAACAAAGGGGGCAATCACTTTTTCACATAGGGCCGTGTAGATTTGGATTTTTTTTCCTCTCCCTTAATAACGTAAACCTTAATTTAAAAACTACATTTTTTGTGTTCAATTATGTTATCTTTGACTAATAGTTAACTATTTTTTATAAGCAGAAACATTAAAGTGTGACAAACATGCAAAAATAATAAAAAGTCAGGAAGGGGGCAAATAGTTTTTCACACCACTGTAACTGGTATTGAGCAAACAACAGTGATACGCAGTGAAATGTGAATTTCTCTCAGAGATGAATAAAGTATCTATCGTATTCATAGGAGTCCTACTTTTTTGTTTTTTTTTACAAAATGTCTAAATTGTGCCATGATTTGGAAGTAATGACAGTATGGACCTATTATTTTCCTAAAGATTCATAAATCAATTTTTCAGGTGACTCTAAATAAGTTTTTGGTGCTCAATTCTTTGTACTAAATTCTCTTTCAATGTACTCTAGGCACAATAAAAGGCACTATGTGATATGCACAGTATACGAACAATGTGAAACAAACACATTGTAAATAAATTCTGTATTTATGTCTTGTACTTACACAAATAATGTCAAAAAGGTTATAACAATAAAAAATACATTGCGCATAATTTAAATGTCATTCATTTTCTATACCGCTTTATCCTCATTAGGGTCCTCATTTATCCCTAATAAGGATAAGCGGTATAATTTCAATGTATTGCAAGTATTTTATGTTGATTGACAAAAACGGCTTGACAAATTATTAGTCACCAGAATCAGAATCATTACTGTAGTAGGAGAAACTTTTACCTGCAAATTATGTAAGTATTTGACAGTATTTTGATTTCTCATCATTATTCAAAACAAATTCAACAGACTAAGTACTGAAAGCACTGTTATGCACCTTCAAAAGCTTTTTCCATTACATAAGTCACGAGTATGTCATTTCATAAGTATGTTCCTTTCTAAAAAGTAAAAAATATCAGTTTCGTTACTGTAATATCTACACATAAAACCATAACCAAATAGCCCATATCCAAGTAATCAGTACTTTTAATTCATTGTATGACCACGAGGAGCTGCCTTCCGTCTTGTTTAATATTAATACAACGACATTCTCAAGCATCTACCGTCTGTTTCTGCAGTACTAGCAAATGCCAATCAAATGGGAGGAAAACACTCTATAATGAGTAACCAGCATAATATTGGCGGGAATGGCAGCGTGGGATGAGGGAGATTTACTGCAGGATGCTTCATAATAACAACCACATCATCATAATAATGACCCCCACATTTATGTCGAACAAATCAACTCCCAGCTCATAGATCCTGGTAATGAGGGGAGGAGAAGTTGGTGGACTCAGAAGTCATCAGCTGGGCCGTTACCCACAATCCACTTGGGAGAGGCTGGCGCCATTGTGCAATATCCCCCCAGGCGTACAGTACGGTGTTTACATAAGCTCTGTGCTGCGTTGGTACTGTACACAGCAAGGCTAAGTGAGAAGACGGCGCTCACCTTATCGTCAATTATGACCAGGTCCTTGGGCTCTGTGCGGTCAATCTTCAGGACTCTGTGTTTGGTCTGAGCATGATTTCTCCCCACTAAAAAATACCTCTGCCAAGAAGGAAAAAGAAAAACATTTACTGTACATGTGCACTGAAATTGTGTAACCTTGCTTTGGTTTAGAGTATCTCTATTTTATGCCACAAAATCTTTGCCTCTTTAACGATTACAGTTAAGCCGCACAGAACTGTCATACAGGTGTCAAATAGAAGTTAACATTAGGATGAACTTTAATGATAATAATGAATTTGCAAGAAAGCCAAAGAAAAATTTATATCAATAATTCAGCGGGGGCCCCACATAGTGAAAAAAATGAAATGATATTTGACATTTTGTGTTAGATACGCTAAGTAATATATATATATTTCAAGAAAAAAATGCATCTTGGCTTTGTGATATACAGTAGCTGAAAAAGTGTATTATTAGTGTGAACTTCTCTTTTTTCCCCATTTTTGTCATTGTTTTTTTTCCAACAATATTTAAACTTTCATCTAGTAAATTTGCTTCTTGTAATGTTATTCTCATATTTTGACTTTATGCTCTTAATAGTTTGACTTTATTCTTGTGGCACACAGTATTTTTCCCAAATATTTAGGTCAAATTCCAAATTGTGTGTTACAAACCACTGTAGTCTCTAAAAAACGTGTGTGGCTGTAGGCAACCTCTTGATGCAGTTTGGATTAAATCCACCAAATGGCGTCAGAAGTGTCATTAGTGGTTAGCATCCATGCGCTGTAACACGTTACGAAGACGTTGGCATAAAACTCCTACGTGAATTGTTCATCAGCAGTGGGGTTCAGTTGCCGCTGTGTTGTGCAATACAACTGTTAATCAATGATCACACGGTCTGAGAGAGCTGCACGTTCCTTTCCACTTCCTCATGTACTCCACATCATTGTTAAAAGACGCTGCACGCCTCTTGAGGAGACAGCAAATGGTTTGTTGTTGTGCACGGTAAGATGTTTTGATGCAGAATCCGAAAAAACGTGCGTGTGTGTATATATATATATAAATAAAAGCTAGCTTAGCTAAGATAGTGTAAGCTATTTTTGTGACCCCTTTATTGTGGGGCGGGATGTGCTTTTATTTTGAAGGCCGGAACTGACGGCGAGGGAGGCGTGAAGAGAGGGAATAGAGCGGTGTGTGGAGAATGAACGTGCCTTCTACAGCTCTGGCTTCCGTGTTCCCGTTCACGCTACACTCCCACTGAACTCGCAGGACACCGCACGGGCTCGCTTGCATTCCCTCGCCGTCAGTTCCGGCCTTCGAAATAAAAGCACATCCCGTCCCACTATAAAGGGGTCACAAAACTAGCTTAGCAGTGAGCTAGCGCAAACCGCCACTCTAACCTCTGCTGCCATCTGGTGCCTCTAAACAGGGGAAGCCGACGCCGTTTGGTACCGACTTTCTCTGTTCAGCAACCGCATCTAGTGACGTCATTGTCTTCATTGGCGAATGTGTTTCGGCCTTGAAGCCTAATCCGACGGATGACGTCACTGCGAGACTAACGTGAAATCAACCTACGGCTCGTGTCTCGTAGAGGACCATGCTTTGGATCCCGCTGATGAGGGCCGCAGATTGCGGCATGGTCGGCCCCGTACGATCCGCAGGTCGGGCGACAGAGTACCTGCGAAGGTGCACAGTTCATACACCGATCCCGTTACGTCCTCGGTGTCCGCGAAGCGTTTGGGCTCCTCACGCCAAATGTTCCGCTAACGACTCACCGCCGAGCCGGCCAGCAAACTCCGGCAGCCGCGCAGCTTAGCGAAGGACGACGATACACCTTTTCAGGTGGTCCCTGTAAAGTTCGTAGCGCGAACAACCGCTAACGGCGCGAGAGCATCACGCCGGGCCGATGTGTTTTAGTCATGTGACTGTCACGAACCCGGAAGCGCGTCAGGCGCTACGGCGGCTCGGCGCGCCCAAACATGTCGGCGCGCGTGGACTTTACAAACTACAGCGGAAGCGTCCCGTTTTATCCTAGTAGGGTTTTTAGACTGTCCTCGATAAATTCCCTACACGTCACCGTCCGGCACAAGCGGAAAAGTCAGCCCAAAATGGCCGCGTTGCTTGTTGCCATGGCGACCAACGTCACTGCCGACGTCTCCGCGCTAATACAAAGTTCGGCTACGCCGTAAACAAGGCGGCTGAACGGTTTTCTCCGCGCGGGCGCGTAAGGTAAAGGTAGGTCGAAAACGAGGCTGCCGTGTCTTGCAAGGGAGACTAGACTCCAGACCCGAACATGGCCCTGGTGGACAGCCTTATGGAAGACGACGCTGAGAGGCAACGTCTGCGTTCGAAACCGACCTGCTTCCTTGTGGTTGGGAGACCGGTAAGTTCACAGTCCGACGAGACCAGGTTGAATCCAAGAGTGTCAAGAATCCCAGACAAGTGCATCAAATTCCACTACAAGGCCTCACTCGTGTCACTAAAGCCGACCATTTGTTGCAGGGTGTTGGCAAATCCACCTTGGCCAAAGAAATTGCAGACACCTGGGGATGTGTACTAATCGATGGTAGGATCAATCACCTTCCTGTACAGTCTTTCATTTCCAAAATCTCAGGTAATTTCATTCACCTGCTCCCAGACACGATTCTGCTCAACTTCCACACCAGAACTCAAACAGAGGACGGTATTAAGGTACGCAAGTAAATGTACGGCGAGGGGGGAAAAGTATTTGAACCCCAGCTGATTGTGTAAGTTTGCCCCCTAACAAGGAACTGATCAGTCTGTGGTTTCAATGGTAGCTTTATTTGAACACCGAGAGACAACAAGGACAAAAGAAATCCAGAAAAATGCGTTTCGAAAAGAGTTAGAAATGAATTTGCATGTCCATGAAGGAAATAAGTATTTGATCCCCCTATCCCTCAGCATGATCTCTAGCTCCCAGGTGGATCTCATACAGGTAAGGAGCTGACATTGGCAGCCCTCTCAGCCCGTATAAAAGAGACCTGTCCACAGAAGCGATCAATCAATCCAGATGCCAAACTCTGCACCATGGCCAAGACCAAAGAGCTTGCCAAGGGTGTCAGGGACAAGATTGTGGACCTACACAAGGCTGGAATGGGCTACAAGACCATCGCCAAGCAGCTGGGTGAGAAGGTGACAACAGTTGGTGCAATTATTTTTGTCATTGTTGTCTCTCTCTGTTTAAATAAAGCTACCAGTGAAATTATAGACTAAACGTTTCTTTGTTAGTGGCAAACCTACAACATCAGCTGGGGTTGAAATGGTTGTTTTCCCTCACTGTACCTACACTATGCTATGTCTGACAAAAGCATCCTTTCCCAGCTTTTGAACATCCTAAATGTGGGGGAAAGTGTACCAGAAGAGATGGTCCTGCAGCTCATACTTGACATGCTAAACTCGGAAAAAGTCCATCATTATGGTAGGCTTCAATCCTCCTGTCAATCAAAACATATCTGTAGGCCAACATGCGTTGTGCTCCAGGCTACGTGCTGAGCTGCCTGCCGTTCATCTCGGAAGAGAGCGTGGAAGTCGACCGGCAAATTGAGCTCATGAAGAACCTCGAGCTCAAACCTGACTTCATCATCAACATCAAGGTTGCAACACATCACTGCACCCCGATGTGTAGTGCTGCATTGGAGCTTTAGGTTCTAATGCGCTCATTCGGTATGTGTTTGTAAGTGTGCAGACAAGGATCTGGTCCAGAGGCTTTCGGGTCAAAAGCAGCACCCAGAGACGGGCCTTATGTACAGTCAGGAGAAGTGGAAGCGCGAGGGTGGCTTTCATGTCATGGAATTTTTAGATAAGACAGAGGAGGACGTGGAAGAGTCAGAGGCAGAGGTATGGCACACTATTAGCTTGTGTTCGTGCCCACCGGGGCAGAGATCCTTCAAAGCTCATCGTGTGTGGGGGTCGGTACCCACTTTTTAATGCTCCTTACTGCCACCTGCAGGAGTGGAGTGGAGCAACATTACCTTGGATGTCATGGTTTTTACAAATTCCTAATTCTAATTGAATGCATATTGTCTAGCTTATTGATTTTCAATATTTACGTTGCACTGTTTTACACACACACATGAAATGTTTGACAATGCCTATTGAAGCTCTATCGCCATTTTTTTTTCCATTCATTTGTAGCCGGTGGCGCTTTTTGGACTACATTCAGTGGTGTGAAAAAGGGTTTGCCCCCTTCCTTAATATTTTTTGCATGTTTGTCATACCTAAATGTTTCAGATCATGAAACAAACTTGAATATTAGTCAGTGACAAGACAACTGAACACAACATTTTAATTTTAAATGAATGAATGGACTTATGGATCATTGTCCTGCTGCAGAACCCAAGTTGGTTTCAGCTTGACATCACCAACAGATGGCCGGACGTTCTCCTTCAGAATTTTTTTCACGACAGCAGAATTCATGGTTCCATTTATCACAGCAAGTCTTCCCAGTCCTGAAGCAGCAAAACAACCGCCGACCATCTCACTACCACCACCATATTTCATGTGCTGTTTTTCTCAAACGCAGCGTTACTTTTGCAGGCCGTTTTTGCCCAGTGTCTTTCTTTTGGTGGAGTCCTGAACATTGACTCCTACAGCAAGTGAGACCTGCACTTATTTGGATGTTGTTGTGGAGTCTTTTGGATGAGACATTGCTCCGCTCTTGGAGTCAATTTAGTGGGCCGGCCACTTCTGGAAAGATTCGCCACTTCCATTTTTTGGCGACTTGTGTTTAATGGCTCTCGCTGTGGTTTGCTGGAGTCCTGAAGCTTTAGAAATGGCTTTCTAACCTTTTCTACGCTGATAGACCTCAGTTCATCTTAGTTATGTTATGGGGGCAATCACTTTTTCACACAGGGCCATGTAGGTTTGGATGTTTTTCTCCCTTAATAATAAAAAAATGCATTTTGTGTTCAGTTGTGTTATCACTGCCTAATATTTACATTTGGTTGATAACCTGAAACATTTAGGTGTGACAAACATGAAAAAACCCTGTGATTGACTGGCGACCAGTCCAGGGTGTACCCCGCCTCTCGCCCAAAGTCTGCTGGGATAGGCTCCAGCATTCCCGCGACCCTAATGAGGATAAGCGGTATAGAAAATGAATAAATGAATGAAACATGAAAAAAAAAAAACTCAGTCAGGGGGTAAACACTTTTCCACAACACTGTATATGCAGCATTGTTTTTTAACCACCAACGATAATATTTATTTATACGTATTAATATGCATGTTTAAATTTTCAGTTCAGTTCTATTTTTTACACACATTTTATTTTTGGATTCTAAATATCTTTTATACTGGTAATAATTTTACATAATATATTTATACATTGTAAAATGTGATTTGTTTATATATTATAACTGTAACATGATTATTTATATAAAGTACAGTTCCATTCCTAAGTGCATGACAAATATCATTGGTAAAGTAAAAGCAATTAAAGCAAAGAAAAGCAAATCAAATGTATGGTGAATAGTGTATGCACATTATAGTAATGATGATGATAATAAAACATGATTTGTAATAATGAATACTGTATATTGTAACAAATACAATCAGGAACATGCATAAAGTGCAATCCTCAGTTGTCATTTAACACTAATAGTGCCTGCTGTGGTTGCAGGATGAAGATGAAGATGAAAAGGGCCAAACCCCAAAGATCACAGTTGACCAGATGGTGTGGGTCCCAGAACATAATGCCAAAAATACGTCTCTTAGAATCAACGCATACAAGGACACCATCCTCAGGCCACTGGAGGTTAGACACATGCCATTAGAAATTGTCAGTGTGCATCAAAAGTCAGGTGTTTCCGGCAGCCATTTGGATCAGATCGGAACACATAAGCTTTTTCTTTCAGGACTACATGATGGACCATAACCCTATTTACCTTTTGGAATTGGATGGAAACATCAAACCTAAAGAGTTGCTCTCAGTGAGTAACCGCTGTGTTGGAGTGTGCCGTGGAATGTGGAAGCTTCTCACTGACATCTGTGCAACGGGTTGCTTCTAGTTTGTCTTGTCACGTCTGGGATCGATGGCAATACAGCGGGTCTCCATTCCAGTTGTCCTCTATAAAGACAGGGAATTGCCTGAAGATATCGAAACGGTCAGTTCTGTATGTACAGTAATATTATGTAGTGTACATATTCAATATTATACACTGGAGAGGAACTCCAAGGTCCAAAAGAGTAAAAAATGAAAATAAAAATTATATGACATAACATCTGTCCAGGCACAGGTGTAAAAATAAGTTAACAATTGTTAATATGGAAACGTGAAAATAATAGGACAGTCAGTCTTTATTTCAATGGCAAAAGTGTAACGCCAAAATGGTTTGTGTCACAGACTGACAAAAATATAGCAAGAACTTAAGTAGTGTAAAACTTAGAAACAACAAAAGACATTGGTGCTTCATTCTTAATGCTTCCAATGTGAGGGGAAAAAAGCAAAACATCCATCCAAAATTATGACTTTGATACTCACTGCGGTGTGTGACTTCAGAGGTGGAGTTTTCCAAAATGTGTTCTGACTTCAGGGGTGTTGCACTGTATGTGAATGCATTCTGTACATTCAAACAATAAGCCTGTTTATTCCATATTTGAATATTTGTATAGTAAAAACTTAGAGCCCAAGCTGCATTGGTTTATTATCCATTTTCCTTCTGCTGGACCTCAGTGCAGCCTTTGACACCATTTCACACCCCATCCTCCTGGACAGACTCTCCTCCGTCGGCATCACGAACACGCCCCTCACCTGGTTCCGCTCCTCAAGTTCAAGTTCAAGTTCAACTCAAGTCTTTCACCTCACACCCCTTCCCTGTCACATCTGGTGTTCCCCAGGGTTCTGTCCTTGGCCCCCTACTGTTCATAATCTACCTGCTTCCCCTTGGTCACTTTTTCAGGAAGCACTCTATCCACTTCCACTGCTACGCGGATGACACTCAGCTCTATATTTTCAGCAAACCCAACTCCTCTTTCCCACCCACCTCCCTGACCAACTGCATAAATAAATAAAACAGAACTTCTACTCGCTGGCACTAAATCCACCCTTCATAAAATCAACAATTTATCTCTTTCACTTGACAGCTCCGCCCATTTTCCCCTCCCCTCAGGTAAAGAGTCTGGGTGTCATCCTTGACAGCACGCTCTCCTTCACGTCCCACATCAACAGCATCACTCGCTCCGCCGACTTTCACCTTCGGAACATCCACCGTCTCCATCCCTCTCTCCCTCCTCATTCCACCGTCGTTCTTGTTCACAGCGTCGCCACCTCCCGCCTCGATTACTGCAACTCTCTCTTGTTCGGTCTCCCCCAAATAATACTCCTTAAACTTCAACAGGTACAAAACACACCCTCCATAAACCACATCTCACCAGTCCTACGACAGCTCCACGGGCTCCCCATCACACAACGCATCCGCTACAAAATCCTTCTGCTCACATTCAAAGCCATACACCACCTCGCCCCCCCATACCTGACCGACCTTCATATTGCTACACCCGCTGGGTCACTCCGCTCCTCCTCCTCTCTCCAGCTCACTGTACCCCCGGCCCGCCTCGTCACCATGGGGAGTAGAGCTTTCAGTCGCTCTGCCCCCCAGCTCTGGAACACCCTCCCCTCTGACCTCCGCAACTCTGACTCTCTTCCAGACTTCAAAACCAAACTCAAAACTCATCTGTTTAGAAAAGCCAACGCACTGTGACCATAACTGTCTCATCGTGTATTTGTTTTTAATTGTATTTTATGTTTAACTGTTTTATTGTATTTGTCACTATGTGAGGCGACCTTGAGCGCCTTGAAAGGCGCCTAACAAATCAAATGTATTATTATTATTATTATTGTGAGGTCGTGCTTAATTCTGGTCTACTGGCTAGTCTGAAAATGCAAATCACTAGTGTTGCGGGTATTTTACCCCCTTAATGCATTTATAACGCTACACTACCTGGTTATTGACGTCACTCAATAACCTGTTTTTTGTTCACTCAAAAGGCTTTGATGTTGGATCCCGAAAGCTTGAATGGGGTACTTCCTACTTCCTGGAAGTTTCAGGTTACCTCCCTTTAATGCAGCCTCCCATCTCATTTCTAGGAAGACCTACTGAGGTTCATGTCCTCCTCCAGGTTGATGGTGCCAGGCTGCAGGTGGAGGAGGAGCCGCTGGGGTCGAAGTTGTCCCGTGGCTCTGAAGGAAGGAAGGTTCATCCCTGGAAAACCAGAATACTCTGTAGGGTAAGGCTGCTTTTTGGTTTGGAGTTTTAAGATATTTATATCTTACTGACAAATCATTCTCCTCCAGCTTCCAGGACAAACTGTACATCCTTTCCTCCCATGAGGCCTTCAATAAGTTTATGACCAACCCCAGACGCTACCTGCTCCCTCCGATGCCCAGCCCCCCTTGCAGGGTGTGCATCATCGGAGTCCTGCAATCTGGGAGAAGCGCCCTGGCCAAACTTATGGCTGAGCGGCACAACGTTTCAGTGCTGGAGTTGGAGAAACTGGCGGAGCCTCTGTTGGCTCAGCTGGAGCAGGAGAGGCTTGACAAACTCAGAGTTAAGGGCTTGGAGGCGGCTATAGCGAACATTAAGTTGAAGCAACAAAGCGAGGAGATTTCCGGTACGTTTTTGACCATCTGTGACTAAGAAAACATTTTTGTGCCTCACTAGAGCTAGCAGATGGCACATTTTTTCATTTGTTCTGACATCACTGTGTTTTACAATGAATACAGAGTGGTGTTCACAAAATTCCTTATTGATCCGAATATAAGACAACACTGAAAATAAGTCGTCCCTCACTGCACGGCAGGTTTTCAAAAATTCATTCATTCATTCATGATCACTGTTTTGTGCTTGACTATGGCCCATTATTATTCAAAACATGTTGAACTACCAAGTCATACAGTATGTAGCTTTGTGGTTTTTTAGTGAAACTTTTTATTATTAGCTTAGATTACATGACCTTAACAGTGCAACATGATAGAGTGAAGAAAAAAAGTTATCCTCCCATTTAGTGTGAAAGTGGTAAGTCCTTCTTCCCCACGTCGCTTGAAACCTTTTCTTAAGTTTAGAACAAATAAATCGGGGGCTAGCTAGTTAGCTGGGTAGCTGTCTTTTATGTCCCTACAATGATCCCGTAGCCTGCGCAATGTGGTGTAAAAAAAAAAAAAGGTTAAGGTGACTATCGGGGTGTTATTGTTATTTCATGTCTACAGGACTCTAATAGTGTAAAACCCCTTTTTATAAAGTTAAAAACAGAGTATCTATGCTCTAACTATGAAAATATTTGGTTTATCAATATTGAATTCCACTTGCTATTGCGGTTGGGTCTGGAAACAACTAACCGCAATAAATGATAGACGACTGTACAGTGTTAGCGACAAAAATGCATGCCAAAACTTTGCCTCGGTTTGCATAAATTTTCTAGTTAGCGTACAATACAGTGCTCGTCCGGTCATGCTATTCATAGGCTGGATGAAGAAAACTGTATTTTTTTAAAAATCACAAAACATCGTCGTTAACAGCCTGTTAGCTCGCTAATACTTGCTCCGTCGTCTCTCAATGATGTCATCAGCGGTTGTACTGTGTAGTTCTCTGTAGTTCTAACTTGCACAGTTACGCCACAACTCTAAAATATGTTCACACAAAATAAGTTTTTACAGTTTTACACTTATAGTTTTATTCTAGTATACAAACCAAAGCAAGATCATGACGTACATTTTCAATGTTAACCAAAAAACACGCCAGCTGGGGCGTACACTAACCAAGGTTCCACTCCGCTCTCTTGTTCTCTACAGCCAGAATATAAGTCAACGTTTTTGTTTTTTTTTTTTCAAAATACCGTGTTATCATCAACTATCACCTCAGTGTTTGAGACAACCTTAAATACATTATTGCAATGACTTTTCTCATACTTTGTCCCCCCAGATGACACCCCTGTTATGGAAGGTAAGCACAAATCCAGATACAGAATTGTATTTCATTTCCACACAATATAAATGCAAGTAATACATTTAACATGGGTGAAATATTCTTATGGCTGTCCTCAGTGACAGAGGATCATCCTGAAGTGCAAGCCCTGTTGCAGACCACCCTCGATGAGGCCAAAACTTCCAGAGACACAAGCATGGAATCCTTATCTCTTGCAGTGGAGAAGATTATAACCGAAGTAAATATCATAAAGTACACTAATGTCAACTGCTACTGTACATTATCTTGTGATGCCTGAGCCTTTATGTGAATATCCATCCATCCATCTTCTATGACACTTATCCTCACTAGGGTCGTGGGGTATTCCAGCTGATTTTGGGCGAGAAGCGGGGTACACCCTGGACTGGTTAGCAGCTAATCACAGGGCACATACAGACAAACAACCTTTCCCCCTCACATTCATACCTGCGGACAAATTAGCGTGGTCAATTAAGCTAACATGCATGTTTTTGGAATGTGGGAGGAAACCGGGCCAACTCCACCTGGAAATGCCCAACGGGGATTCCAACCCAGATCTTCCACATCTCCTGACTGTGTGGACACCATGCTAACCACTAGGCTACCGTACGGCCTTGCTGTGAATAGTGTTTGCTGATTTCAGTTGTGACCAAAGTGCGGCCCGGGGGCCAGTTTCTCCTCACAGCACATTGTAGAAATAAAAGGGACCAAAAAAAACAGCTAAAGTGAGAAAAAACAAAAACAGAAATACACAATGTAAAAAAAAAAAAGCTGAAATGTTGATACTAATGACTCAAAAATAACACAAGGCTTTGATTTTGTATGTATATAATACATGTGTGCATGTGTGTATATAGTATATATACTTCACATTTTTACATAATAAAAAATGTAATTTTTTATTTAATTTTTAAATGTAATTTGTATATAGGTATATCAATATCTATATATAGATACATATATTTATATATGTATGTATGTATATATACAGTATATATATATTTGTTTTTATATATATACACATATATATACCTATGTGCTTATGTATATACTGTATATTTATCAACAACAAATATTTAAGTGGCCCCTAGCATTCCTTTGCTTTTCAGCATTGTATGCGGCCCTCGGTTGAATACCCCTGGCTGATTTCATGAACTTTTTTGTTTTTAAAAACAATATTATTGATCCTTCTCATGTACTGGAGCTTAGAGTGTGGTAGAGCTGTACCTAATGAAGTGTCCTGGGAATGCCTGCTGTAAAAGTGCTTAACGTGATTTTTTTTTTGTCACAGAATGAAGAAGCAAACGTGGACGCCAAGCTCGGCAGTGGCTGGGTGCTTGATAACTTTCCCAGAAATATCTCCCAGTTGGAATCCTTACAACAAGCTGGTATCTACCCAGATTTCCTCTTCTGCCTCATGTGCAGTGATGGGAGTAAGTGTCATGAAGTTGAAAAATAATAAGAGTCACGCTATTGATCGGTCTGCTCAAGGTATTATTCATCCATCATTGTGAACTGCCCAACCATGTTTTTGTTCTTCTGCCTTAGACAAGACTGGCAGTGCTGATCAACTAGACAAAAAGGAAGGTAAGACATTCAAATGTGGTTGAGCCGTGTGCCTGAGCTGAACCTCATGCGCCACTTGGCTCTCCTTGTTTTCTGCTTACATCAACACAGAAAAGGGTCCTACAGATACAGAAGAGCAGGAAGCTGAGAAGGTCCAGTTCATGAGAGAATGGGAGGGTATGCAGTTATCACTCAAGATTAACCGCTCAGTGCTGGAGACCGGCAACCGGAGCCCCGAGGAACTTCTCAAAGAGATAGTCCAGCTCATGGAGAGTGAGTGAAACCCTTTCAGTCAAGGATGTTCCAGCTACATTTTTCTGGAGGCCATGTTTTTAGAAAAGTGTCATTTCCATTATTGATTGTTTAATGTCAATGCAAGGCTCTTTCATACGTCCCCAAATGCTTTATAGACTGCAGTCCTAAATAAAGTTATAAAACTAAAACAAAGTGTTTATTTAAAAAAAACAGTCAAAGATCATCTATATCGTATGTCAGCAGCGCTCTGCTCTGCTTACTGGACTGCAAAAACGTTAGTCGCTCCCAAGTTTTTAAATGAGCTGATGCCCGTCATGGGCCGGATATGCAAATATTATAAGCGATGTCAAATGATTAATCACATCAGTCACACACAAATTAATTAATCATGGTTAATCACCATTTGCAACTATGTGTGAAATATGCCAATTTTGACTGTGCTTTATGAGCAGAAAGATAAATGAACGTTTTCTGAGCATACTGCTCTACTTCCACAGTGTGAGTTACGTTAGTGAGAATATCTACTCACTGTTACCCTTTTTTAGTTTATAAATGTCTCTCATTTATCACAGTTAATTGGTTCCAGACCTGACAGTGATAAGTGAATTCACACAAAGTAGGATTCAATACTAATAAACGGTAGTTCGACTGAAAAAAAAACCTACGACTTTCTAAACACAGGTTTTAACATGATTGATGCCCTGTGCACATGAAATACCACCTCTGTAGTCTCCCATTATTCTTTGCTTTCATCACATCGTGCAGGTTGCAGGATCATCCGCAGGGGACATAACAGAGGGCTGCCACTATCACAGCAATCTAGCGAGCTAACTCGTTAGCCTCTCCAATGGACTTTTTGTAAACTTAAGAAAGTGTTTAAAATGGAGTGGTAAAGAAGGACAAAGGCGCCAAAAAATGACCACTTTTTTTACTCAAATCTCGGCGACGGCATGTCGGCTGGGCTCTGCTGGCTCAGTATCCAGTCTGCATGCGGTGTTGTCATGGACAGCTCTATTTAGACCCATAAAGACATAGTAGGAGTGTCCCTGGATGCATCTGGCGGTCGTCTTGTGAGAAAGATAGAGTATATGGTGTTGAAATTGCACGGCTCTTAAAGTGTGCACATGAGAATAAAGTTCTAAAATAGTGTCAGACTCTGAGTGAAGGCGTTACATAGTGCCACCGCCTGCCGTCAGAAGTGCGGCTCGACACGATGCATACACTACATCCTGATGAATTAAATAAATTGGTTAACACCATTAAGACGCTATTTTTGACAGCCCTAAATATTGTCTTTACAATAGTTGTATTTGAATGATTTGTGTGTGCCTAAATGTAAAACCACACACACATTTCTGCAGAACCTTTCAAGTATGTTCCCAGAGAGTTTTCGGCAGTGGACCAGGATGAGGAGACGGAAGACATGGATGCCCTGGCAGAAATGGACGATGATGACAACGATGACCTTTCAAAGGAGTCAGAAGACGAGAAGGAGGATGAAGAAGTTAGTGAACAGGCGTTTTTTTCATTGTCAAGGCCCAAATAAGGGCAGGCGTGGCCAAGACTATGATACCGCATATTCATTGTTATCTGGTACAAGGGTCACACAAACTCCCCAAAAAACAAACGTTATTTTTATTGTTGAAATGACAGTAATCCCTCATTCATCACGGTTAATTGGTTCCAGACTCGATCGCTACAAGTGAATTTCTGCAAAGCAGGATTCCTTTTTCATAAATGGAGTATTTTCATAAAACCTGTTTAAAATCTTCTTAATATGTTTTTAACATTATTAGAGCCGTATAGACGAGAAATAACACACATAATTCACGTCTACATTCCTATTAGCCAGTAAATTAATAAGCCATGGTGGACAGGAAGTGACGTCGGGGATTCAGAGTTGAGTTTTAGCTTTTGAAGCAACAGTTTAGCTGCAACAGTAACCCGTGTTATTATGATTATGTTATTATTATTGTGCCACCAGATGTTCAAGTCTGGTGCTTTGGTGGCGTTCTCACCGAACCATTAGTGATACCTAGTGACCAATGTAAAATACTACATTCATAGGTTGGTGGTCTTAATGGCTTATACCAGGGGTAGGGAACCTATGACTCGGGGGCCATTTGTGGCTCTTTTGATGACTACATATGGCTCTCAGATGTTTCTAAACATTCATTCATGGATTCATTTTCTATGCCGGTTATCCTCATTAGGGTCGCGGGTATGCTTGAGCCTATCCCAGCTGGCCTTGGGCGAGAGGCGGGGTACATATTGACAAACAAAGAAAAAAAAAACATTCAAACTCACATTCATACCGATGGACAATTTAGAGTCGCCAAATAAACTAACATGCATGTTTTTGGAATGTGGGAGGAAAGCAGAGTACCCGGAGAAAACCCACACACGCACGGGGAGAACATGCAAACTCCACACAGAGATGCCCAACGGAGATTCGAACCCTGAACCTCCTGACTGTGAGGCCAATGTGCTACCCACTCAACCACCGTGCGGCCCCGTTTCTAAGCATATTTATTTTAATATAGTTTTTTCTTTGCCGCTCGGTGGCTGCAATTGACTGGCGACCAGTCCAGTCTGTACCCCGCCTCCCGCCCAAAGTCAGCTGGGATAGGCTTCAGCATACCCACGACCCTAATGAGGATGAGTGGTATAGAAAATGGATGGATGGGTAGTTTTTTCTTAATAAATATGTAACATTTCTTGCTTTTCAACAGGGGTGTTCGAAGTGCAGTCTGATTTATTGGCCCACTGCACAATCTAAAAACACAATTTACCAAAACACTTTAAGGAAACAGCAACAACTGAAAAATGAGCAGTAGTTTTACAAAAAGATAAAGTCAAAATATTAGGAGAAAAAAGTTGCAAACTAATCTGGTCACACCCAAAGAGAACCTCAGCATCTTCATCTCTCAGCGGCACTGTCTCTAAACCAAACAACATGGCTGGTCTCACCACAGTTTTGTACACCTTTCCTTTCATTGTAGCTGAAACTCTTTTATCGGACATCACACCCGACACTTTTCTGCACGCACCTACCTAATTTTGTTTAAATAATTATTTCACACTATCTGTCCTAAATCCTAAAACGTCATTTTACTTCTCAGATATCATGTCTGTCTGCTATATGATATATTTTACTGAAATTGCTGATCCAATCAACTAATGCTTTATAAAGGAAAATCTTGAAAACTATCAGGGGTGCCCAACTTTTTTCATACCACTGTAGTTTGCTAAAATGTGTATATTTTTGAATAATGCTGGGCCGTAGTCAACCTCTAAGCAGCATCATTTATGGATTCATAAAGTTTGAAAATCCGCAGTAGAGTGAGGGAGTGATGTTGGAAACTGAGTTGCAAGTCTAATGTTGTTCTTTGCTTCCTGATCCCTCTAAAAGTCAGAATCCTCAGGGGACGCAACATCCAAGAGGCCCTTTGGTGACACCTTTCATTTCTGCCCGGTGGTGCTCCAAAAACAAAATACACTGATACCCTGTACGGACGAGATTGCTGGGAAGTATCGAGAGAAGGTCTACTATTTCTCCAGCCAGGATGCCAGGGAGGAGTTCCTTCTGGATCCTGAGCAGTTTGTCGCAAGCACTGAGATTTTAAAGGTACATTCCGGCTACTGACGGAAGGTATGCTATTTTTAAAATGTTTTTACATATTTAAAACCTTTATTTTTGGTAGCCTCCTGCCATGCGGATCTTTTTGCTCGGTTGCCGAGGCTCGGGCAAGACCACTCAAGGTCAGTGGCTAGCCAAAAAACTCGGCCTCTTCCATATTCAGTTCAGGGAGCAGCTTCAATTGCTCCTTATGGCAAAGACCAAGCAGCGGGTTGTTAGCGCCGACGAGTCAATGGAGGAGCACCTCCAGGCTGCCAAAGATACTCTCAAAGAAGCCGTCGGGGAGGAAGATGTCGAAACCAACAAGGTTAGTTTTTTATCAGTATATTTCAGACGACTCCTGGTTTTAATGCTTTTATTTTGTTGTACACCAGGAAGTGGAACTGACTGATGAGGAAATCAGTATTAAAGCCTACTTGACTGATGGCATTCCACTGGGTCAGCATATTCTAGAAAAAGTCGTTAGTCTATACTGGAAAGTGGAGCCTTATAGGTAAGTACAGAGAACATTCTCTACTTGTAGTATGGGGGGTTGTCCATAACCACATTGTGTCCTTTTACAGGTCTACAGGTTTCATTCTGGAGGGTTTCCCTTACAACACTGAAGAAGTGCAACACGTCTTGCAGCATCAGCTCTACCCCGACGTTGTGGTCTCCCTGATGGCGGAGGTGACCGACATTCAGGCGCGTCTGCTGCCGGAATATCGGCGGAGGTGGCGAGAGCACTGCGATCAACGCGAGGCTTTGTTTAACATCGTACGTGAAATAAACCGCAAGGCTCGGGTAAGTCAGCGACAACATTGCAATAATATTTTTTATTGTCATGATGACGTCCTTGAGAACGATCACATGACTGCTGGATACAATCCCAACCATGGCGAGGCTTCCTCGGGGCAAGAGAGGTAGCACCCACCAGATCCATCCAATGGCGTTTTTTCAGATTGTATGAGTAAATAAATTACAATACAAAGCTATATTATATTTAGAGTTCTGAAAAAAAGCGTGCAAACAGCGGTAACGATTTACTTAATTACGTTAAAACACACATCTCGGGAGGTAGTCAGATGCTCTTTAATAACGTTATTCTGACCTGAAGACATCAACAGCAGTGCAATTCCAACACCATATCTACATTACTACCCGAAAAATTAGAATATCAAGTAAAAGTTGTTTTATTTTGGCAATTTAACATAAAAGATAACACCAACAAATTTCATTGAGTCATTACAATCAAATTGACATATCTCAGGCAGTTCCTTGTTGTAACTTTGCCGATTAAGGTTTTCAGCTTATAAAAACCATAAACTCAGAAAATTAAAAGAAAAATTTAGGTTCAAAACCTGATCATCAAAAGAAAGAAAAAAAAATTGAAATGATAAAATACCTTTGTAATTTTTTTTGCTTCGGCTTACAAAATTAGTTTACTTTGTGAAAGTTTGTCGATTTTGCCAAAACTTGTTTTTTCTGATTTTTCCTGTTTTACTGGATTTTAAGGCGCATGCTAAAACCTACGTTCTACAAAAAAGGCAACGGAAGCAAAAAAAGTGAGTTTAGTTGAACTTTATTCTACTATTTAACAATACACTCACTGTATATTTAATCACTCTTCTCCCACAAATCCATCTTCTTGTACAGCTGGGCAATTTTGCCGTCAAATTTTGCTGTTTTTTTTTTTGCCAGGTTCCCTGTCATCATTGTCAACCGTCAGTCCCGTTGTCAGTCGGCTGTTCCGCAATCATGCCGGCTTTCGTGAAAGCTCGGACAAGAGTTAAAGCAGATACCTTAGCTCAGGCATCCACAATCTATACACATATGGTGGCGTAACTCTGTCACTTGGCAAAAATGTTGTTTTGGAGCATACCGGTAGTATACCTACTAGCGGCATGGCGGCGGTAAGCATACGTTCGCTACGTATGACATAATGTTCTCTGGTTTATCGCTGCCAGCGTACGTTCGATACGTATGACGTAATAATCTCTGATCGGTTTATCGCTGCCAGTTTTATGTACTATACTGTACTGCACTTCAATGCGTATTAAAGGTAAGACATTTTTAGAATTTTAACTCAATATACATTATATTTCAGATTGTAATTTTGCATTACATTTGTATTACAATACTCTTTATTTATACAGTATTAAATGTGCAGAACAGTGTTTTTTTTCCTTTGTATGAGGGGTCTCCCGGGTCAGTGGAACAAATTAGCCTATTTACATTGTTCGGGATACAAAAAAATTCGGCTTACAAAAATTCTTTTGGAACGAATTAATTTTGTTCCACTGTATCTAGCTATTCGTTGAGGCAATATGAGCAGAACAATGCAGATCAGTATTATTGTCGTATTTTGCCAAAAAGAAAATTGTGATACAGTGATCGCGCAAGGTATTGTGTAAAAAAAAAAAAAGAGTAGGCATGTCAGGCGCCCTCTGGTGGACACAGGCAGCTGAATGAACAATTGCAGCGCCCCGGCAGCCATGACCAATGAACAGCTTTGCTGGGAAGCAATGCAGTACTGTATACTATAACCATCCAGTATATTGTACTAGCAGTATTTAGCCTAACTTACTGTGATTATAAAGTGCTATCGCGCTCTCTTTGTTGCAGGAGGAGAGCATGGTGAAGAGGAGGGCAGAACTGATGGCGGAAAAACTGGTTGCTTCGACGGACACAGCCAAGGTAATCTAGTCATTGTCACTCTAATGCAGTGCTTCTCAAATAGTTGGGCGGGGGCCCCAGGAGAGGGGCGTGAGAAGCAAGGAGGAGTTTCGGTATTTGTGCAAACCTGCCAACATGTATGAATTAGTCACACTGCATACAATTTGACTCTTGAATACGCTTGTATGCTTTACTGCTGTCCATTTTGTTGTACTTTGAATTGAGTCTGTACGGTACTCATAAATATTATCAGTTCTTTGATAGTATTTCAAATCAAGGGGGTGCAAAAACATTTTGTCCCCCAGTGGGGGCATGACAGAAAATAACTGAAAAGCACTGCTTTAATGTCCCGTCATTTGATTTCTTCCTATGTTTTTACTCGAAATCCTCAAACCAGTTTACATGTCGAGATGAAGACGAGGAGGAGGATGACTCAAACATGGAGGATGAGATACAGGCTATCCTGGAGGAGGAGTTTCCCTTGGATAGGGACGACGAATTCATCGGTGACGAGGAGACAACGGAAGCAACTGACGACAGGCTGAGCCTGGAGATCGAAGAACGCTACGTATCCGATACAAACAACATAGCTTCCGTGATGGTAAAAAAAACAACAAACAACAAAACAAACAACAACCCGTAACCGCATCTGGTTTGCCATATTGTAAGATTAGTTGGATTGTTGATTAGCTAGGAAGGTCATGCTGCAGACAGGGTCAAACTGTCACCATTACGACACTATTTCTTCTTACAGTGAACATGTGCTTTTTTGTGGGGGGTTTTCTACACCTAGGAGCTTCTGACTGAACTAAACATTCCAAGAATATCTATAAACGCCGGACGTAAGACGGCCCTCGTTCGGCGTCAGCTTCTCATGAAAGTAGAGCCGCTGCACACCAACAGGGAATCGCTCTTCCAAAAATGCCAACCCATCTCATACATGCTGTCACAGCAGCTCCTCCTCTACTCTTACAAGTTTCATAGTGCCTTTGGGTGCCTGGATCCCGTCAAGGTACAAAAAAAAGCTTGATCCAGTGGAATGACATTTTTTTTATAGTAATTGAAGTCATCTTTTCAAAACAGCGGTACAATGAAGGAGATGTCTTCCAACCTGTGCAGTGGCCTGTTGATAGAGCCTATCCCGTGCTCCTCAATCAGTACATCTACTTTTTGGAGTCTAAGAAGAACCAACAAACATTCATGCTTAACCCTCTGAAGTACCTCAGGCAGTCAAAGCCCTCCCCTACTCTTCCTGTTAAAATTGCCATTATTGGACCCCCAAAATCGGGGAAAACTGGCGGTGAGTCCCTTTTTCATACATCTCCTCTAGTTTTCTTGTTAATGTCACCACAATCTGCCCGTAATGCCCATGAAGTCGCACAGATGTTTGCCCAAAAGTACGGCCTGGACCTGCTGTCCATCGGTGGTGTCATGCGTCGAGTTCTTGACACTCAGGAGCACAGCGAGTTGGCCATACAGATGAAAGAGCACCTCCACCAGGGCCATTCTGTGCCTGATGAATTGGCCATCCAGTGCCTGGAGCTGGTGCTCATGAACCTGGTCTGCTGCATCCAAGGGTTTGACAATATCATCTTACTCTGTGCTCTCATCTTCACCAATTATTTACTGGTTTCCCCATCAAATGAGATCCAATATAACAGTTGTATCAGTAATCAGGCATTTACTTTTTTTTCCTAAATACTGTCCATTTGTGCAAACAAAGTAAGGGTGTCTTACATTGATGCATGTTAATATCTTACATTAATAACACCATTGGAATTGCATTGATGACTGCATCTTCCTTAACCACAAACATTCTAGTAGAAAAATTAGCTATGCTACATCCATTTTTGCAATACTGGGCAAAATTACCCAATGATGTATTGCAGTAATAAATGTAAGGACTCGGAAATTGGGGGAAAATAAATCGCATTTCATAGGGCCTTGAAGCAAGCAGCCTTTAATCATGGTAGCAATACCCCTCCTGGCCCCGTTACAGGCAGACTATGATGTCACAAATATGATCAAATGATTGTCAGCAAAATGTTTGATGCAGCTCTTGTATTGCCACACCCAGGGAATTCGGTCTTGTGTTGTTCGGTGGACATGTTTGGCATTTCAGGTATGTGCTGGATGGCTTTCCCATGACAATGAAGCAAGCAGAGCTAATGCAGTCCCACAGCATCGTCCCCATGATCATAGTGGAGATGGAGCTGGAGACAGTAGAGGTCCTCAAGAGAGGCCTTGCTGGCAAGACAGAGAACAAGTAAGCTCCCACCACCACCGAGGAATCACATCCCAACCACAGCCTTACAACTTTTCATTGCAGGCCCCACTTGGTGCACAACAACGTAGAGATCATCCACATCCGCAACACCTGTTACACTGTGGAGGCGGAGAAGCTGAGGCAACACTTCCAACAGCAATATGATAACTGGATCCCGCTTGATGGCCTCAAGAGCAAGTGGTACAACTGGGAGAGCCTTATTGAAAAGCTCAGCACCAGCATGAAACATATCCACACCTACCTGCAGAGGACCCGAAGCGGTAAGTTGTCCACAAGCAAATCAGGTTAATTTTTTATGTATTGTAATAATCTCTCCTTGTTTGCTTTTAATATACAGGCCAAGCAGGCTGCATCAATAAGCTTTGTGTCACTCCCAAGGAGTTTCATCAGCAGCTTGGCGAGTTTGGCCAGTACTGCCCTGTCTGCTTGGCTCTGAATAACCACCTAGTGGACTGCTCAGAAACTGCATCCCTTATGCTTGCAGCTGAATACAAGAGACGATATTTCAAGATGTGTGACACACGACATTTGGAGGTCAGCATATGCAGCATTCACATGTGCCAGAGCAAAAAATCTCACATTTCTTTCTTTATCTCAGCTGTTCCTCGCTACTCCGGACCAGTTTGTCACCCCTGGCTGCCCACGCCCCCTCCCAGAACCACATCTGCTTCCAAAGAAGTTGACGGACACCGATGTGAAGAACAGAGTCCAGCGGCAGTTTGAGATGGAGGGCTTCTGCCCCATCACTTATCTGGATGGAAAGCTGAGGTGCATGCCGTAAACACTATTCAAACAGGAGAGAACGATTGTGATTTGAGGATAACACCACACTGAGAAATAGATCAGAATGCGTAATGCATAGGAATCGATGGCATTTGTTTTAAAAATGTTTTTTTTTGTGTTATTATGTCTGCTATATTAGGTAATATGAATGTGAAATTGATTATAGGGGTGTTATTTAATGTATAAAGAGCTCTAATATTGTCGAAAACCGTATTAAGAAGCCAAAACACAGACAAGATAAAGGACTTGCACACTCCAAAAGCAGCACTTAAATGATGTTTCTATGTGTTGTGTTGATTATTTCACAAAATAATCACTACTCTGCATGAAATAGAATTATTTGACCATCAACATCTGCTGAAACGTGTTGTGCATATTGACTGTGTGTGTATTTAGGTATGAAGCCTTGGTGCGTGGAAGTGCTGACCATGCGGTGGAATACAGAGAACGCATCTATGCTTGCGAGACAAAGCAAAAGCAGTACAAGTTTTTGAGGTGAGATTCCCACTTTCTTGAGGATTGTGCAAATCAGTGTTCTCGACTGTAGCATAAGTGAGTTAAATTCAAATAGAATCTGGCTTTGATACAATGTATGTATTACTCTTGAAGGGCTCCAGAACTCTACTGGGACTTGCAGTTGCCCGCTAAGGTTCCTCCTCTGTGCGAGTCTATCCCCCTCACTTTACTTCCCACGTTGGGCTACCTGGAGCAGGTCAGAAACAATCAAATGTGAATGTTTGATGTGACTGATGTGATCGGGTGACGTTGGGCCTGCATTGAAGGGTGTGGCGGTGTCAGTCATCAAAGCCATGACAGCTGTTGGGTGCTTGAAACCAAAGTTTCCCTTCTACAGTATGGAACGATCAGCGCTCCACTATGTGGCGTTCTACATGAAAGGTAACAACACAGAGTAACGGAGACACCCTCGCCTTCTCTCTTCAAGTACCATGGTTCCCTTGTGACGCAATCCAGGTTTAACCCAAAATATGCCGCGCAGACTTATTAAACACAACATGGATCCTATTTGGTAGATTTATCAAGCTGTGGCGACATATGAGAGAGCTTTATTTACAGTACCGTATATACGGTCGACTTTTGCTTTTCAGCACACAACTACAGTGCCTTCATGGGAAGCCGAACAAAACGTGAAATCAGCGCTTGACATTAAAACATGTGAAGCAAGCAGACATAAATATGTCCAAATGTTGGCCTTTCTAAGGCCAGTACATTATTTCTTTACCTGCATTATCATGTACAGTACGCTCGTTTATCGCGGTTGATTAGTTTCCGATTCGACTAGTGATAAGTGAATTTGCACAGAATACATATTTTTACCATTATTAGAGCCCTCTAGACATAAAATAACACCCCTGTAGTCACTTTACACTCTGTTATCTGATCATTATTAGGTGTAGTGCAGGTTTTGGGATCACTGCAGGGACACAAGAGACGACCGCCATATCATTACTTACACCTGGTGACCAATGTAGAAGACTACATAACATCACGTTCTTGACTGTCTTCTGGATACCTTATATTTGTATTTTAGTTCATTTAGGCCATTTAATGCTGGAAACTGCTAAATTTAGAAAGAAATATGTCTAATTTGCTTAAACATGCATATTTTTTGACCAACGATAGGTCACACTCTTGTGTTAGTTAGAGTGAAGTCGCGAAATTCGAAGCGCAAACTGGCGAGGGACGGCTGTATTTATAAGTTATTACTGATTTATGATGAATCAGACATGTTTTGTATTTTCTGAGGGCAAATATAGCCCCAATTGGGTACTGGGGATGCTTTTCCTGCGCTGACCACCCAATCCTTGATTGAGTGGCGTCTCGCAACATCTGACTGCCCAAACTGTTCTGAGTCTTCGGGTGTTTTCAGTTCAGGTCATGTATAGCGCGCACCCCTGCCGCATCGCCAAGATGTTTTCTTGAGGTGACGGCGCTATCTACCCCTCACCCCAAAACTGTTCCTGCTACAAAGTCTGATGTTAAGCCTTGAATGGACAACAACAACCGGACAAAGCCAACGGACCGGACGCTTTGCTGAGCTTGCAAGCCCACTAAGACGACTATTTCAGCTCTGCTTTGTACACGTGGTGTCTCCGATCTAATGGAAGTGTGCTTCAGTTCTTTCCATCCACAAGAGGGACTCCAAGTCTGACACATTCATGCACCGCCCCATCTCCCTCCTTAGTAACATCAGTAAAGTAATGGAGGCAGTTGTAAAGGGGCAGCTTCTGAACTACCTACTGTACAACCATCTCATATCAGATAGACAATTTGGATTCAGACTTCACCATAGCACTGTGGATATCCTCACTATTCTCTCCCAGCAATGGTCCATTGGTCTGGACAAAGGCTGGGAATTACGTGTATCATGGGTGCATTTGACAGGGTGTGGCACAACGGACTCTGCTGCAATCTGAAAAACAAGGTGGTCTCTGAGACCCCACTTACCTGGATTTAGTTACCCCTTGAACCGTTCCATTAAAGTGGTTCTATCCGGTCAATCTTCAACCATCACATTTGTCAAGGCTTCTGCTCTCCAAGGCTCTATTTTGGGATCTCGGCTGTTCTTGGTGTACATCGATGAGTGTGAAAACCCTCTGTACCTGTATGCCGTTGACTCTAACCTGTACTGTGTAATCATGACAGGTGACGACCGAAAGTCTGAATAGGGACCTGCAGAATAAAAGCAACTGGGCAGTTAAATGGCAAGTGACCTTTGAGCCAGCTAAGTGTAAAGCAATGACCATTTCCCGGAAGAGAACTCCAACAAGATTGGATCTATTCTTTGGTAACATCACACTGGCAGAAACAGATGAACTGGAAACCCTTGGCGGCACTAAATAAAAGCTCACATGGGCCAGGCACATCTCCAACATTGCTGCAAGAGCTGGGCAAAAGCTCGGCGCTCTGTGGCAAGTTGCGAAAACGCTTGACACCAAAAGAGCCACAATGTACAAGGCCTGGGTACGAACCGTCATGGAATATGCAGCACTATATTAGGTGGGCACTTCTATCTCATCGCTTAAAATTCTTGATTTCATCCAGAAAAAACCATTATGCATCATTGGTGCAAATGAACATGAAGCCAGAACTGAACTAAACATCCCATCACTACTCCACAGATGTCAGGTGGCCACTGCTTCTCTGATCTATAAAATGCAAATGTTCACATGCCCACTATACCTAAAAGATATGCTTCCCCAAGCCAAGCATACATAAACAGACGCACAACTCTGAACAGTCTCTCCACTGGAAAACATACCCTCACTGTACCAGTCTCTAGAACTCGCTCCATCGGCAGAACTTTCATACATACTGCAGTACACAGTACAGTACAGATCAGTCTCCCAGACAGCGTGATCGGCCTGATCACTGACAACAACCTTCAGTCGTTCAAAACAAGAGTACACCGTCATCTTCTTTCCAATATCAGGACTTCTACATGCAGCCAGAACCTTGCAATTGCTGTAAACCAATGATTAGCCAAGAGTGTCATAGCAACATCACAACCCAGGCTGTTGTTTACATTAGCATACTATAGGGGAAAAAAAAAAAGAAATACATAAATAGATCAATTTTTGTAGTGGACTGCTTCTGAACATTCAACATTTACCTGAAAAGACCATATATATTATTTTGAGATGGATTTATTTATTATTATTATTATTTGGTATTATTTTAGATTTTTCATTTTATTTTATCAAATAAATGCTTCAAACACCTGCCGTATAATAACAATAATAACAATGTTGCTATTGCTCGACATATATAAAGTAATATTAACGTGTTTTAGAGTATAGGCGGAATAGTTGCGTGCATTCTTAGATACCTCTCTTTAGCTGATTTGAAAGCGTTTTGAACGATATGTCTCACACAAGGATTTTGGATGACGGCAGCATTCCCAAAAAAAGTGCATTTTTCAACACCCCATATACAATGTATGAGGAAATATGGTCTATTTATTTCTTGGGATAGCTGGTTTCCCCAAGTTGGATTGTTATGAATTGAATAACTTTTTGTTTTTAAGAACAAACAAATCCAAAGCACTCCATGACTGATAAGTACTTCATCTGAAACCAATGTCACTGTTCCTCTTATGTGTGTGTGGTTTTCTTTTCACAGCGTTCAACCATCGCAGCACAGAGCACATTCGCCAGATGTACAAAAAGAAGTTGGCCTCATTTGAGGAGAACTGCACACTCATCCCCTACCTGAGCGCAACCATAAAAGCGCCGTACAAGTTCCCCGGTGAACGCCCCATTGACTTTGAGTTCAAACTGAACAAGTTCCTCACCTTGCGTGACTCACCTGAAGACGAAAGCAAGCTCTAGTCTACTGCCTGTTTTGGAAATCTAGTCCCCAGACTGTTCCTCTAAATGAGCAGATGAATGATGTGGCACAGCCTCTAGATGGGCCTAAAGCCGGGGGCACCAGAAGACCTTAGAACTTGAAAAAAATAAATATCTTCAGTAATGCAGTGGTTCTCTTATTTTGTTTTTATTTTTATTATTTTTTGAACACCCCATGTCTAAAATGCATTTATCCATACATTTTCTATGCGGCTTATCTAGGGTCACGGTGTGTATGCTGGAGCCAGTTTTATTGTGGCCACAGAGATCGCCAAATCAGCCCGGCCCTTTATTGAGGGAGAATTTGTTAAGCGGGGCCTGGCCGGGCCTAGCCCAAAGAAGCCCCACGGGAACTCCCCCCCGCAGACCCACCACCTGCGGGGGCAAGCATAAGGGTCCGGTGCTTTGTGATTTGGGCAGTGGTCGAGGGCGGGTGTCCGGGCGACCTGGTCTTCGACGGCCAAATCTGGTTCTTGGGACATGGAATGTCACTTCTCTGGTGGGGAAGGAGCCCGAGCTTGTGGAAGAGGCGGTGACATTCAGACTAGATATAGTCGCACTCACCTCAACCCACAGTTTGGGCTCTGGAACCAAATTCCGTGAGAGGGGCTGGACCTCGTTCTTCTCTGGAGTTGCTGCAGAGGAGAGGCGGCGAGCTGGTGTGGGATTATTATTAGCCCCCCGGCCTGGTGCCTCTGTGCTGGAGTCATCCCTAGTAAACGAGAGGGTTATTTCCCTACGCCTTAGGGCTGGGGAAAGGGTTTTGACGGTGGTTTGTGCGTACGCGCCAAACGGCAGTTCAGAGTACCCAGCCTTCTTGGAGTCTATCAGAGGGGTTCTGGAGAGCACCCCAGCTGGTGACTCCATAGTTCTGCTGGGAGACTTCAACGCCCATGTGGGCAATGACAGTGTGACTTGGAGGGGCGTGGTTGGGAGGAACGGCCTCCCTGACCTGAACCCGTGCGGTGTGTTGTTGCTGGACTTCTGTGCG
>QODF01000068.1:449870-493429 GCA_024372805.1 Oostethus manadensis | reverse complement strand
ACGGGCATCCAGTATGGTTTTACGGCCTTGACCCTTTCTCACAGAGATTGTTCCAGATTCTCTGAATCTTTGGATGATGTTATGCACAGTTGATGATGATAGATGCAAAGTCTTTGCAATTTTTTGCTGGGTAACACCTTTCTGATATTGCTCCACTATCTTTCTGCGCAACATTGTGGGAATTGGTGATTCTCTACCCATCTTGGCTTCTGAGAGACACTGCCACTCTGAGAAGCTCTTTTTATACCCAATCGTGTTGCCAATTGACCTAATTAGTGTTAATTGGTCTTTTAGCTCCTTGTTATGCTTAAATTTACTTTTTCCAGCCTCTTACTGCTACTTGTCCCAACTTTTTTGGGATTTGTTGACACCATGAAATTCTGAATCAATATATTTTTCCCTTAAAATGGTACATTTTCTCAGTTTAAACTTTTGTTTCGTGATTTATGTTCTATTCTGAATAAAATATTAGAAGTTGGCACCTACACATCATTGCATTCAGTTTTTATTCACGATTTGTATAGTGTCCCAACTTTTTGGGAATTCGGTTTGTGTATATATGTATATGTGTGTATATGTATATGAATGTGTGTACATGTATATTAGTATTATCATTATTATTTTTTCTTTCCCCTGTATTTTTGCTCATTTTGCTCTGACTGTTCTGGTTGTTGCTGAAACTGTGATTATCACGGTTGTTTATAATATGGTTGAAATATGTTTGTGAGGTTCTTCTGCACCCTTTCTTATATACCCCCCGTCCCTTTTCAGGTCAGGTCCGGCATCAAAATGTGGCGCAACAAAATTCATAATAAACGCAGTCAAATGTCAAGGGAGACTCATTTGGATTATGAAATCTCCATAGGCAAAGCAATTTTGCTCAGCATTGAAAGGCAGCTTGACTCCCATTCAGCTGTAATGATGCTGGACAAGACAAAAAAAAAGAACGACATTGGTTCATTTAGAACGATACGATCCAAAACGATTCAGTAAATTTAAATCAAGTAACTCTTTTGTCAAAAATTCAAGCAGAAATAAATACCTGGACACTGGACAGTGCAGGTGAAGTTTCCTGACTTCCCTTTGCTTTTTGTAAGAGAATCAGGTATAAATTAACTATGGATATAAACATAGAGTTAAACAATTCATGGCAAATGCATTCTTGGTTTGTTCGAATAAAGTGCAACCTGACTGCACAAAAACAAAAAATCGGTGTGGTTTTTGAGGGCATTGGGACCAATTAATGGCATTTACGTTATTTCTTATGGGGAAAATTGTTCTGACGTACATTTAAATCGAGTGACGAGCTAGGTCTGGGAATGAATTAAACTTGTAAGTGAAGGTACCACTGTACATATATTTCAAAACAATAACCTATTTAAGACATTTTACATTGTAGGGGAGCAGAATTCATGGCGAACAGGAAGTGATGTCTGGGTTCAGAGTTGAGTTTTAGCTTGTTGTGGGTTATGGCCGCAACAGTAACTAGTTTTGTTATTATGATGATGTTCATTTTTAGTGTGCTGTTGTGAGATTATTTAAACCTGCAATAAAAGCCAGTTGTTCAAGTCTAGTTCATCGGTAGTGGGCTCACCGAACAATTACTGCCACCTCGTGACCAATGTACAATACTACATTTACAAGTTGTGCTCTTAATAGCTCATCCCAGGGGTGGGGAACATTTTTGGCTAGAGAGCCATGAATGCCATTTACTTTTAAAATGTATTTCCGTGAGAGCCACATATTTTTTTAACATTGAATACAACCTAATGTGTCCGTTTTTACCACCAATTTTACAATACAATAAGTCTCTTTAGTATTGTTTTTAATAACCTTCGTACACTGAAGCTATCCAATTGTTAATACAATTTTTCGTACCATTAATGCAACTTCTGGTGCTGCATGGTTTTTTACCATGCAGCACCAGAAGTTGCATTAATGGTACGAAACCCTGTATCTTTCTTTCTTTTGGACATCTTCTTCGGGTTTGCTCTGCTTCTTCGGTTAGCTGACTATTTGATTAACGGAGGGAAGTTTACTTCTTGACATCTCAATGACCCGGTTAGGCTACTGCATTGTCCAGCTGCCATTGGCTGTGGCCTTCCGCATTGCTGTAGAAAATGGATTAAAATGCATAAGTCAGTTTTATATTTTGAATAATATTTTTCACATTGATTTCTGTAATGTTTTACTTCAAAATGTCAGTGGAAAATTTTTTAAAATAACTACATTTTATCGTGTTAAGAAATGTCTGCGAGCCAGATCTGGCACCCGGGCCATGAGTTTCCTATCCCTAGCTTATGCAGTATGGTATTTGTATTTTAGTACATTTAGCCATTTTTTTATCCTGGATATGCTTTATTTGGGGGCATATCACGTATGTTTTGACCAACAATAGGCCATAGTCAACCACGAAACACCACGTATTTATTTGAAAAACCGTGATACAGTAAGGGGACGATGTAGCGAGGGATGACTGTCCATCATATTGTCAATAAATAACTGTAGCTTTGGTCCTGATAGTGCAGAATGTCCACTTTTTGTGTTCCAGGTCACAGTCCACAGATGCAAGACTAATCTGAGAGCCCTAGAAAAGGACAAGGCCCAGCTGTCCTCCAGGATAAATGATCTCAAGCTGAGGTGTGGCCTCTGGTAAAACATTCTGTTATGTTCAAGATGTAACATGAATAATGCATTGCTACGATTGTATTGATCCATTCAGCATTACTCAGATAACTGGGTCAGAAAGCAAGGCCAAGGAGGAGCAAATGCAGCAAATACAAAACAGCCTGGAAGATCTCACTCACGAGATCACAACTCTGGACCAGCAGATTGATCAGTATCAACACGCTTCCAGTCGTGCAAAGGAGGAACATGGAAAGATAAAGTGAGGTCTTAGAACTTAAGTGTGATTATGGAGTTGTTAAAAGCCTCAAACATTGATGTGACTTCAGGAAAGAGCTTGACCTACTCAAGAATTCAATAGATGCCAACAGTAAGAACTTGCGCACTATGGAAGACAGTCGATCCAATCGGCTGCGGCGCTTTGGGGAGCACATGCCCACACTGCTCAATGCCATCCAGGATGCTCACAGAAGGAACCAATTCAAGCACAAGCCACGAGGTCCCCTGGGTAGGCCTTTAACCCAAATAGAAACAAGTAAATGCTTGCATCAGTGTCATTTGTATGCCTTCCTGCTCCAGGTTACCTTATTAGCCTGAAGGATCCAGAGCTGGCTCTCGCCATAGAAGTGTGTCTGAAAAGTCTGCTGCAGGCCTTCACTTGTGACAACTATGACGATGAGAAAGCGCTGAAGGGACTCATGGACAAAGTGTTTCCGGGGGGCCGTAGGCCTCCCATCATCACCAGCCAATTTATCACATGTGTCTATGATACAAAAAAGTGGTAGGGGCTACAGTCCTGCCTAGAAGACAGTACAACTCAACATTCCAATTGAGAGGTAATGATAGGTTTGTCTTTTTTCAGGGCTGTGAATCACCCAGTATATCCCTCTGTGCTTCAAGCTCTTGAAATTGAAGACCCGGTTGTGGCCAATTGCCTGATTGATCAGAAGGGTATCGAGAACATTCTGCTTATTAAGGTAATAACCCCTAAAGAAATACAATATGTTAGCATGGTTGTAAATGCAAATAAATACCAATTGAAAACTAATTATACGTAACTTACTTTTTAAATTTGCAGCAATTTAGAGTGCATAAGAAAGAATTGTAACTTTCTGATGACGTGATCATTTACAGTATTAGCAAGTATAATGCACACACAGCAGCTACACAACCAATGTTGTAACAGCGGTAAGGAGCTTGACCAGTGTTAATACTATTGCGGAGGTAATTGTAAACAGTGCACAAAGTGTAACGCGCATTCAACTTGCACCAACAGCCAAGTGGCAAAAGCTGCTGGATGTTGACCACTCAGGATACTTAAACTGCATCTACGGTCATCTTGAAGAGTGAAAAAAAACAAAAAGCTTGATGTTGCCTGCCACCACAGTGGGTAATTTCAATAATTTTTGACGCAGCAGCTATTTTCTTTTGTAGACAATGCGCCCGTCAACTATAAGGAGACTGTGGGGAATAGCAGCATTAATTAACATTAACTGTAACAATTAAAACGCGTATTTAAAGGGGAGAATGACAATTGCACATTTCTAGTCTTTAACTGACCACGTGATTTTATGTTTTAGCTAGGGGTTTCACAAGACAGCTCCCGAGACAAGACTATATATGAGATTGGGTCTATGAGAATGAAATGAGATTTTAACATTACTCTTATGAAAATTACAATTAAAAAATATACTTTTAAAAACTATATGACTATATATTGCAATCCACTAATTTAATTTCTACTCTTACCTTGCATTGCCCCACATGAGGCTACACTCTTCTGCACTCTTTGTATATGCTAGCAGCCCTGCCTCCACCCACCAAGACAAAGAGACTATATGACTGACTAAAGAGCTCACTTCGTTCATACCCTTGTTGGTGCTGAAACCAATGCACCTGTTTGATGTTCCCAGGAAAGCATTATATATATCATTGGTTCCCGAACTTATTTTGCCGTGCCTCCCTTTTGGAGATGAAATTATTTTCAGACCCCCACCCCTGCAGCCCGATCCACCAACCTCAATGACCCCCTACCCCTCGCGTGGCCATACGCCGCAGATATAAACGTTGTGAAATAAATGTTTTACACAGAAAGACTTTGTAAATGTTTTTTTACATACCTTGTTTCCAAACAGTGCCTGTAAGACATAAAATCTAAGCCTTTAGAAATCATTTAGTGAACGGAGTAAACTGGTATCTAGTCGGAATGTCTCCGCCTCTTCCACAAGCTCGGGCTCCTTCCCCACCAGAGAAGTGACATTCCATGTCCAAAGAACCATATTTGGCCACCAAAGACTAGGTCGTCCAGACACCCACCCTCCACCACTGCCCAAATCACAGTGCATCGGACCATTATGCTTGCCTCTGGCGGTGGTGGGTCTGCGGGGGGGGGGGGGAGTTCCCGTGTGGCTTCTTCGGGCTAGGCCCGGCCAGGCCGCACGGCTGAAGGCCTGGCCACCAGGCGCTCGCCTGCGAGTCTATCCAACGTGTCCTGGGTCTTCTAAAAGTAATGAACAGAATCGGTGACAAAGGGCAGCCCTGGCGGAGTCCAACCCTCACTGGAAACGGGTCCGACTTATTGCAGGGAATGCGAACCAAACTGTGACACCGGTCATACAGGGAACGAACCGCCTGAATTAGGTGGTCCGATACCCCATGTTCCTGGAGCACTTCCCACAGTACTCTCCGAGGGACACGGTCAAATGCTTTCTCCAAGTGTACAAAACACATGTCGACTGGTTGGGCAAACTCCCATGCACCTTCAAGAACCCTGCAGAGAGTATAGAGCTGGTCCACAGTTCCACGACCAGGACGAAAACCACACTGCTCCTCCTGAATCCAAAATTTAATAGACCTTGCCGGGAAAGCTGAGAAGCGTGATCCCACGATAGTTGGAACACACCCTCGGGTCCCCTTTCTTAAAAAGCGGGACTACCACCCCAGTCTGCCAGTCCTTGGGCACTGCACCTGATGTCCACGCAATGCTACAGAGTCACGTCAACCAAGACACGTATACAGCATCCAGGGCCTTAACAAACTCTGGGTGGATTTCATCCACCCCCGGGGTCCTGCCACCGAGGAGCCTTTTGACCCCCTTGGTGACCTCAGCCCTAGAGATAGGAGAACCCGCCACGGAGTCCCCAGGTACTGCTTCCTCACTGGAAGACGTGTCGGTGGGATTGAGGAGGTCTTCAAAGTTTTCATTCCACCAGTCCACAACATCTTGAGTCGAGGTCAGCAGCACACCATCCCCACCGTACACTGTGTTGACTGTGCACTGCTTCCCCCTCCTAAGACGGTGGATGGTGGTCCAGAATCTCTTTGAAGCCGTCCGGAAGTCATTTTTCATGGCATTTCTGAACTCCTCCTATGTCCAAGTTTTTGCCTCAGTGACCGCTAGAGCCGCAGACAGCTTGGCCTGCCGATAAATGTCAGCTGCTTCCGGAGTCCAATGGGCCAAAAAGGCACGATAAGATTCCTTCTTCAGCTTGACGGCATCCCTCACTACTGGTGTCCAACAGTTTCTGGGATTACCGCCACGACAGGCGCCAACCACATTATGGCCACAGCTCCGATCAGCCGCCTCAACAATGGAGGCACAAAACATGGCCCACTCAGACTCAATGTCCGCTGCTTCCCTCGAAACATGGTCGAAGCTCTCCCGCAGGTGGGAGTTGAAATTCCTTCTGACAGGGGACTTTGCCAGACGTTCCCAGCAGACCCTCACAATGTGTTTGAGGGGTGTGTTTGAGGATGACGTCTGACCGACATCCTCCCCCGCCATCAGAACCAATTCACCACCAGGTGACAGCTCTGCCCCTCTCTTCACCCGAGTCTCCAAAACATGGGGCCGCAAGTCCAATGACACAACCACAAAGTCAATCATTGAACTGCGGCCCAGGGTGTCCTGGTGCCAAGTGTACATGTGGACAGCCTTATGCTTGAACATGGTGTTATGGATAATCCGTGATGGGCACAGAAGTTCAGTAACAAAACACCACTCGGGTTCAGATCAGGGGGGCCGTTCCTCCCAATCACGCCTCTCCAGGTTTCATTGTCGCTGCCAACATGAGTGTTAAAGTCCCCCAGGAAAACAAGGGAACCCCCGAGGGAGCACTTTCCAGCACTCCCTCTAAGGAATCCAAAAAGGGCTGGTATTCTGAACTGCCGTTCGGTGCAAACTACAGTCATAACCCGTCACCCCACACGAAGGCGGAGGGAAGCTACCCTCTCGCTCACCGGGTTAAACTCCCAACGTACGGGCTTGGAGCCAGGAGGCAACAAGAATTGCCACTCCTGCCCGTCGCCTCTCATTGCTGGCAACACCAGAGTGGAATAAAGTCCAACCCCTCTCGGGAGGACTAGTTCCAGAGCCCTTGCTTTGCGTCAAGGTGAGTCCGACTATATCTAGCCAGAACTTCTCCACCTCACGCACCAGTTCAGGCTCCTTCCCCACCAGAGCGGTGAAATTCCACGTACCCAGAGCTAGCTTCTGTAGCCGAGGATCGGACCGCCAAAGCTCCCGCCTTTGGCTGCCACTCAGCTTACTCTGCACCCGACCCCTTTGGTCCCTCCCACGATTAATAAGCTCATGTGACGGGGGCCCACTTTGCCTCTTCGGGCTGTGCCCGACCAAGCCCCATGGGTGCAGGCCCGGCCACTAGGTTATTTATTGTCTGATTTAATTAATATTTTATTGTTCTAGGCCTAGTTCCCACAAGATTATTTGAGAAATCTTGTCACGGTTTACTCCTGTAAGATCGTAGGACACCCATAGTTGTAGCCATTGGCACTGACAATTTTGTGGGTGTGTGTGCGTTTGTAGAATCGCACCGAGGCTCGACAAGTCATGCAGTCCAGACACCCTCCCCCCAACTGCCGCCAGGCTTTCTCCAAGGATGGCGATCAGATCTTCAGTGATCGCAGTTACACCGCAGAGCAGACTCGAGCCAAGTACCTCTCTGGGGATGTCGAGGAGGAGATACGGTGTGTGTGCGTGTGTGTGTGCGTGCGTGTGTGTAATGACACTACTTGATCAAGCACACCTGCTGGCTAGGTTTTGATGTTGTGTTGTGAATCTTAATATGATAAAATCTATTTCCAGACACCTCCAGAGAGAGTTAGCGAACCAAAAAGCTCAGGCATCGTCTTTGCATCACCAAATGAAGAAGTTAGATGAGGACATCAAACAGAACGAGAAGCTGGAGAAGAGAGCCCATTCAGAGCAGAAGATTGCCAATGTATTGCTTCTCTGTATTTGATGACGGATGTTGAGTTTGCTCAGTGGTCAATGATCTTCAATTTGTTGCAGGATAAAGCCACAAAGTTAAGACTGGAGCTTTCTGACCTACAGAATATGGAAGAACCTCAGATGGAGGACCTTAAGCCACTGGTTGGTACCAAGCAGGAGATTCCCTCTTAAAAGGAGACAATGTAAACAAAACTTCATCACAGGAGGAGGATCTTCAGGAGATTGTCGCTAAGATCTCATTGAAAAGCACCGAGCACGAGGAGATGCAAACTCAGATGAGTGAGCTTAAGGTGTCCTACGAGAAGGCAGAGCAGGAGTACAGGCAGCACAAGGAGCGCATCAATACCATCACTGAGGAGGCCGACACAATCAAGGTAAAGTGACGTTGGCTCTGTCTTGTCTTTTTTCCAACTCTAAACGTTGTTCATGTGTCTGATTGATGGTCACGTATAGGAGGAGCTGATCAAGGCGGACCAGGACGTGATGAAGTGCAAGCATCACAAGAAGCACTATGACGAGAAACGCAGCGCCCATCTGCAAAGCATCCAGGAAATGGAAGCCACTTTACGGAGCAAGGAGCAGGACCTTCAGGTTGAATGTTAACCAAGTTATGGAGGATCCCTCTAGCTTCATGAAGGACTCATGAGTTTGCTCCGTGGGTCACTCAGGATGACATTTCCAAAACCAAAGAGATTTGTCCGGAGCGCCTGAATGTGCGTCGGACCGCCAGGAGTCTGGACACGGAAATCAGCCGCCTAAAGGACAAGCTCGACAGCCAGCAGGAGCAAGAGGGGAACCGAGAGGAGATTATCAGGTGCCTTTTATTTTAGTTTATAGTAAAACTGCTGAAGCATGAGCTATTCCATGAGCTGCTAATGGCTTCATCTCCTCTTTAGTTGCTTATTTCATTTTAATATGAACACACGCATCTGCATCCCAGGAATTACCATGAGGCGCTGATGGAGTACAAGAACATGGCTCAGCAAATGAAGAACCTCAAGATGTTCATCAAAAGCCTGGACAATGTTATGAATAAAAGACTTCAGGCGTACACAGATCTCAGGAGGTGAATGTGGTGAGGTTTTAGGTCTTGATGACTAGGACAGCTTTATAGGACCTCTTCTGCATTTCCCTTGTGTGCCTCAGGTCCCTGACGGCACGGTGTAAATGTTACTTTGACAGCATGCTGGCCCAGAGGGGCTACACGGGAAGCATGACCTTTGACCACAAGAATGAAACCCTCTCCATCTCTGTAAGAAGACTCCTGCGCGCAGTTTTGTTGGCTTGCCGGAGGTTTCAGATCTCCTCTCTTTTCTTTGCAGGTGCAGCCGGGCAAAGGAAACGCAGCCGACGTGAGCAACATGCGCTCGCTGTCGGGGGGTGAGCGCTCCTTCTCCACAGTCTGCTTTGTTCTCTCTCTCTGGGCCATCACTGAGGCGCCTTTCCGCTGCTTGGATGAATTTGATATTTACATGGTAAGAATCGTTATTTATTGGGATTCAGTGTGTTTGTATGCAAAAATATTACTCTATAAAGGTATCAAAACTATTTTTTCATTTTTTATTATTTTTTTAATAATTATTTCTTTTTGGGTTTTTTTTTTTTTTTTTTCCCATCACATGAAATTAATTGAAGATTTTTCAATTTATTTATTGTATTTTTATTTTTATTGAAGGGCCCCTTGCAGAAAGGTGATTATTACAAAATAGAATTTTGGATGGATTGTCTTTGGTTTTTTTGCCTTTTGTTTGTGTGAACCAATTTTTGTTCTATTTGACACAAACCTCATTAAATTTGATGCATGTCTTGGAGTCATCAAATCAATTGTTTGGTTCAATATAACAATTTACAGAATAAAATAATCAAAATATTTTTTCTAAATGGAAATCTGTCCTGCTCAACGTAAAACAGAATAAATAGTGTCCAGGTAGCAGGGGGGTCCAACTTTCATCTCTTTTAAACCTGTCAACTTTTTTTTATGACTGCCAACATTTCAATAATATGACGAAAGCTAAACTGTTCAGTTACGCTTGAAAAGGTTACTACGTACTCAATGAATGTGATATCCACTTCCCCGTGGGGCAAAAACAAGCTCTGAACTGTTTGATTTATATAAAAAAAAGTCACTGTGGTTAAAAAGTCACATTTGGAATCCAAAGAGCTAGGCAGATAATCGTAGCTTGCTGCCAGAGGAGGATGCCGGAGATTGACTTTGGGGTCGTGTTCTCGGACTTGCGGCCACATGTTTTGGACACTCGGGTGAAAAGAGGAGCTGTCAGCCGATCCCCACCTCGTGGTGAGTTGGTTCCGATGGCGGGGGGTGGGGTGCCGGTCAAATGTGGCAGACCCAAACACATTGTGAGGGTCTGCTGGGAACATCTGGCAGAGTCCCCTGTCAGGAGGAATTTCAACTTCCAGTGTTTCGACCGTGTTCTGGGGGGAGGCAGCGGACATTGAGTCTGAGTGGGCCATGTTTCGTGCCTCCATTGTCGAGGAGGTTGACCGGAGCTGTGGCCGTAGGGTGGTTGGCGCCTGTCGTGGCGATAATCCCAGAACCCGTTGGTGAACACCAGTGGTGAGAAATGCCGTCAAGCTGAAGAAGGAGTCCTATCGGGTCGTTGTTGGCCCATGGGACTCTGGAAACAGCTGACTGGTATGGGCACGGTCTGCGGCTCTGACATTCACAGAGGCAAAAACTTGGACATGGGAGGAGTTTGGAGAGGCCATGGAAAAAGACTTCCAGGCGGCTTCGAAGAAATTCTGGACCACCATCCACTGTCTCAGGAGGGGGAAGTAATGCACAGTCAACACCTTGTATGGTGGAGATGGTGTGCTGCTGACCTCAACTCAAGATGTTGTGGACCGGTGGAGGGAATACTTTAAAGACCTCCTCAATCCCACCCACACATCTTCTAATGAGGAAGCAGTACCTGGACATCGGGGGCGGTGCCCCTGGTTTGGCAGTCCGGTCTGGTCCGTAGGGTGTGTTCGAACTATCGTGGGATCACACTCCTCAGCCTTCCAGGTAAGGTCTATTCAAGGATTCTGGAGAGGAGGATACACCGGAGAGTCGAATCTCGGATTCAGGAGGAGCAGTGTGGTTTTCCTCCTGGTCGTGGAACTGTGTACCAGCTCTGTACTCTCGGCAGGATCGTGGAGGGTGCATGGGAGTTTGACCCACCAGTCTATATGTGTTTTGTAGACTTGGAGAAGGCATTTGATTCCAGCCGCACGGTGGCTGAGTGGTTAGCACATTGGCCACACAGTCAGGAGATCTGGAAGACCAGGGTTCAAATCTCCGTTGGGCATCTCTGTGTGGAGTTTGCATGTTCTCCCCGTGCGTGTGTGGGTTTTCTCCGAGTACTCCGGTGTCCTCCCACATTCCAAAAACATGCACGTTAGGTTAATTGGCGACTCTAAATTGTCCATCTGTATGAATGTGAGTGTGACTGGTTGTTTGTCTATATGTGCCCTGCGATTGACTGGTCGTCCAGGGTATACCCCGCCTCTCGCCCAAAGTCTGCTGGGATAGGCTCCAGCATCCCTGCGACCCTAATGAGGATAAGCGGTATAGAAAATGACTGACTGACTGACATCTACGTTCCTACCTATGGTCATGACTATGGTCATGAGCTTTGGGTAGTGACCGTAAGGACAAGATCGCGGGTACAAGTGGCTGAAATGAGTTTTCTCCGCAGGGTGGCTGGGCTCTTCCTTAGAGATAGGGTGAGAAGCACTGTTATCCAGGAGAGACTCGGAGTAGAACCGCTCCTCCTCCGCATTGAGAGGAGCCAGATGAGGTGGCTCGGGCATCTGGTTAGGATGCCTCCCTGGAGGTGTTCAAGGCACGTCCAACCGATAGGAGCTCAGTTCCTCAGCTGGACTGGGATTGCCTCTGGATCCGCCAGGAGGAGCTGGAAGTGGCCAGGGAGGGGGAAAGTCTGGGCTTTCTTGCTTAGGCTGCTGCCCGGCTACCCACGACCTGACCTCAGATAAGTGGAAGAAAATGGATGGATGGATTATATGTCAAATCTATATTGCGGACTCCTCTTTATATTGCGGGTTTCTGCGGAGATAAGTCTTTTTTTTTTTTTATTTTAATAAAAAATTTTATTTTAATTTTTTCCCTTTACCTAAAGCATGTCTTATATTAGGATTTATACAAGGGAATTCACCACAACAGACCGTTGCAGAGTCCGCATCACTGCAGACGCTGCACCAATCCGCCTGTCCATCTCGCGTTCCATCTCCCAGGACACATTGGGCTGGGCCATCAGCCGGCCTGGGAACGCCTCAGCATCCGCCGGGAAGAGCTGGACAAAGTGGCCGGGGAGAGGGAAGTTTGGGTTTTTCTGCTTAGGTTGCTACCCTCGGGACCTGACCTCTGAGAGGCAAAAGAAAATGAATGGATGGATGGATGGATGGACTAGGGGTTCAGAGCTTTTCTCCCAGTCACACACACACACACACACCAGTGACCTGGAAAGATGCAGTGGTGACAAAGACTAGCTGGGGAAAAAATCTCTCTGTGGGTTCAGTTTTGGTCTTACTTTTGGGTCAGCATTTTTGGTAACCGTCGCTGGATTGTTGTGTGGTTTGATGTAGGACATGGTGAACCGGCGGATCTCCATGGATATGATGCTGAAAGTGGCTGATGGCCAGCATAACAGACAGTTCATTTTCCTCACACCACAAAGCATGAGGTAATCACAAATATTCATCATTTTCATATTTCAAGCTATGTCACGTTAGTAAATCACTTTGTTTTCTTTCTTTGTTTCAGTTCTCTTCCAGAGAGTAAACTCATCAGCATCCTCCGTCTAAATGATCCAGATAGGGACCAAAGCTCAGAACAAAATCAAGATGAAGTACAATCCTGACACACTAACATTGAAAGTAGTCTCTGCCTCTCACGCCTCCCCGCTGACAGTGCCCCCCCGCCCAACATTACATTGTTTGTATATTTCTTAATGTTGCAACATTTTTAAAAAATGAACTAACTAAATGACATTGTTTTTACTCATATTACAAGTTTATTCTCGTAGAATTGTGATGTTTTTTCTCTTAATGCTTTCTACTTGTAAAATTACAGCAATCTTTATTCCTGTAATATGACTTTATTCCCTGAATATTATAACCTTTTCCTCAACCTAATTTTCCAAAAATTACTTTTTACAATTTTTTTCCCTCCGAATATTTTGACTTTATTTTCCTAAAATTAAAATGAATGAATACTGCTGATTTTTAGCTGTTTCCTTAAAGTTTTTTGTTAAATTGTGTTTTTAGAATGTGCAGCAGGCCAAATAATCACTCTGAACACTTTTTGAACACCCCTTTTTTAAAGCAAGTTAGAAAGTCAAAGCAACGTCTGAGAGCCACATCTGGCTCCCAAGCCATGGGTTCCCTACCCCTGCCCTAAAATGTCTCAAAAGTGGTGAAAAATGTAGTGCTGTGTGTACATTTCCTCGACTAAATATGCCAGAATACCTTCATCCGTCAGCTACTTATCACTGCTAACTGACAACACTCCCTTCTCATTCACCCCCACAGAGTCACGGCGTTAAAGTCTTACACAGTCAGACGCTGAGCATTTACTGACTTGGATGGGGACGCGCAGAGTGGGTTGTTCCACTGCGCCAAACTGGACGCTCATTGGATAAATGCTGGGCTTTGTCCCACCCATCGCACGCTATGCATCTCTGGGGGTCTATGGGCCAGTGGGCTGCAGACCGACGTGGTCTACAGGCATAGGCAGATTTCAGAAGACTCAAATCATAACTGCCTCGTGTGCCACTGGGGCAAAAAAGGTCATGCCAGCTCCTGTGCTCACAGCATTGCAGGATGTGGAATGCACTCATGCACGAGATTTCTGTTGACAACATACTGTACATGACCTCCTTCTGAACAAACCCAAGTTGTTTTTGTAGTCCCTCCTCTTCATTCCCCTCCTCCCAACACTACATCCGCCAAAGCCTCCACAACCACCATGAAGCCGAAAGCTCTTCCATGGAGGTCGCTGCTGCCCAGAGATGCAGAGGCGGGACATTACCAGCGACATGTGGATTGCGGTGTGGAGGAGTGCGATCGTGATGAGGCCACCACGAGCTGCAGGGAGACGCCAGGATTGGCTTTCCTGAGGGAACGCTACCAGCCGCTCATTGAGCAAGACGTACAAGTCAAAGAGGAAGAGAAGAAGAGGAAGAAGGAAAAGTACAAAAAAGTGAAGAAGGTTGGTTTTGTTATGCAGTGATGTTACAATGTTGACCAACTATCCAGTCAGAACACATTGAAGAACAGTTGATAATATATAATTATGTGCTTATTATTAGACATTTGAGACAGAACAAAGGGTTGCATACACCGGAAGTTGGCTTGCTTGTAGGTTTATGTTTCCAAAGTATCTGGACTTCTTGTAGCCCCCGCCCCATTTGGAGCCCTTTCCTGATCCTGTGAAGCAGGACACAATGGAGTTTACAACACACCAGTTTTAGGACGGTACTTGGAAAACCAAACCCAGCTGTGCCATTGTTGTTCAACTCTCCCCGTGCAGAAACATGAACCTTCTGTTTCAAAGAATAAGATGCATCAGCTTGAGAAAAATAAATGAATGATATTTTTAGCGACATGTCAAAGACAAAACGTATCAAGACAAAGGGGACAGACTTGATATTTTTCCAGTTTTTTCATATGATTTTATTTTCCAAAAATGTGACTTGGTAGCATAGCATTTTCCGTTTGTTTATTTTCTCTAATATGGCTAATTTTACCCCATACCAGGACTTCATCATACACTTACACCTATTTCTAAAATGTTCAGATTCATTCTTAACTTTTTCTCCCTAACATTACAACTTTAGTCTTGTAATGTGACATTAGTATCTATTTTTAAAAATGTATTTTGCATTAATCCTGCAGTAGTAAAAGTACTTACTTTCACTCTCAAATGAAATCTGTTCTTGTAAAATGGCTTTATTTTTAAAATGTAACATTCTTGTGAAACTTTTTTTCCCCTCACATTACAAATGTAGTTTTGCAATATTATGACTTATATTACTTAAATCTTAAGAACTTTTTTCTCATAATACAAATATTCTATTAGGACTTTTTATATTTTATTTAAATTGGAACTTAATAATACCCATTCAACCCATTATTGTAAAATTGCACTTCCCTCATAATAATAATAATAGGGCCCAAATTGTATAGAGTTATGACTTCTCATAAAATGACACATTCAGTATTAGAGAAGTATAACTTAAATTTAATGTATTTTTTAAATGGCGCTGCTGTGAGTGGCTGCCTTTTAAGCATCTCTTTTAAAATTTATCTTGGAGATGAATAAAGTTTCATGTAAAAATATAACTTCACGGGGGCACAATTATGGCCTCATTCTTTTAACATTTTGCAGGAATTATCCAATTAAAAATGAAATTGATTTACTTAAAATGACCAGATTTTATTTTATTTTTTACTTTACAACCTTTCAACACGTTTTTCAATTGACTTGACTTTTTAATTTTGTAATAAGTAGCGTTTGTATTTTACTGTAAACATGCTTGTTAACAGTAATGACTGTGTGTGTGTGTATATGGTTGTCTTCCAGAATGTTGGAAGGGCACTGCGCTCCACATGGAAATGCTTCATGCTGGGCCTGCACAGTTTTGCACTGGGCTACTCTACTCCCATCCCAGTGGCTGCCGCCTTTATGCCGAACTTTAACCCGGGAAGAAACTAACAAACTCCTTCCTCCCCTTTCTCCTGTCAAACAGACTGACATCCTGCTCTTGGAATAGTTCCTTTTTTTTTCAGAATTAGAAACTTTTCTTTTTGTAATATGAATGTAGGGCTTTGAAATGCGGATTTGTATTCAAACGAAACTCGTCTTGTGAAACAGATTAATGCACCAGAACAACGAAAGAGAAAAAGTGAGATGATCAACATAAAGTAAACATGGAAGTAGATTTAATTTTTCAAGTGTCGGTAAAAACGTACAATTCCGGGTTTTTCATGACCACATACAGTGAAACCATTCCAAACCTGCCTGTCAAAGCCTAAACCCGACAGATCTCACAAGCTGAGCAGGGCAGGGCCTGGTCAGTACTCGCATGGGGGACCTCAGAGGAACACCAGGTGCCACAGTGGGAGGAAATAAACTTTCCTTGTGCCCTTAGGCAAGGCACTTCACCCACATTGCCTAGTATGAAAGTGGTATGAGTGTCGGTGTTGGTCGGAGGGGCTGATGGCGGACACTGGCAGCCTCGCTTTCTGTCGGTCTACCCCAGGACAGCTGTGGCTACACAATGGCTTACCAATGTAAGCGCTTTGAGAGTCTTTGATAAAGCACATAACAAGTGTAATCAATATTATTATTGTACTACAATAGACACACGTAACAATATACTGGTTTATTTTACAAGTGATTATGTGTGTGTGACTCTCCCAGCTGACTTCGGGCGGGAGGCGGGGTACACCCTGGACTGGTTACCAGTCAATGGCAGGGCAGACAAACAATCATTCACACTCTAATGGACAATTTAGAGCGGCCAATGAAGCTAACATGCATGTTTTTGCAATGTGGGAGGAAAGCGGAGTACCCGGAGAAAACCCACACACGCACGGGGAGAACATGCAAACTCCACACAGAGATGCCCAACGGAGATTCAAACCCTGAACCTCCTGACTGCGAGGCCAACAATCTACCCACTCATCCACCGTGCGGCTGGATAGATATATCTGTGTGTGTAAGTGAGTATCTGCCAAAATGTACATATCTGGGTTGGTCATGACAATATTCAGTGAAATCATTTCAAAAATGTACTACAGTGGAAACTTTTTTGCAATAATATACTATTTTATTTAATAATGTTTTTGTAACATCTGTTTGGACTTTACGTCACTAGATTTTGTGTACAGTGTTATTAAATTGGATATTATGTATATTATATTGTACTATTATATTGTTTGATCGATTTAGCCCTTTTTATTTGGCCTAGTCGGTCGCTTGCCTGTGACGTCACTTCCGCGCGACACAAAGGCTCCCTTCCGCCGCCCGGCTGTGTTTACGTGCCAGCTGCAGCCGAGCGATCTTTCTCACGTTCCTGGTGGGGATGGCGAGCCCAAAGCCCGTCAACGTTAGTTCGGTGCCCATCGATGGTTTCAGCAACGTGAGAGTCACATCGATATGGACATTCCTCGCGTCTGTAAGTGAAGCGTTGCCTCCTCGTGCCGCCGCGCATCCCCCGTGTAATCGGTGCGGCCTTTTCCCGCCGGTGGTGCCTTCCGTCTGCTTCCAGGTGCAGTGGTCCGAGCCCTGGCTTCTTGGCTGCTTGCTGTTTCACGTTGCGTGTCTGAGCCTGACCGTGTTGACGTGCAAGTTTTACAGAGCCCAGATCTGCCACTTCCTCGTCGTGGGTAAGTCGGAAAGAGCGTCCGCGCGCCTCGTGGAGATGCTACCGTAAGCTGCTTCTGTGGGCCCTTTATTGTGGGGCGGGATGTGCTTTTATTTGGAAGGCCGGAACTGACGGCGAGGGGGGAGTAAAGAGAGGAAGAAGAGCTTCACGCGTCACTCCCACTAAACCCGCAGGACACCGCAAGGGCTCGGTTACGTTGGCGGCAGCGGAGGGATTTATCCAGCGCAAGCCCCCCCCAGTAAAGCGGTCACCAAAACAGCTTACACTGCCACGTGACGGCCGCTCGCGCGCGAAAGGCCGCGCTGGTGCGCGTGTCGCTTTAAGAACAAAGTCACTCGTGTCGCGCCGAATGGTTTGTAGTCGCGCTTTCTTCCTTGGACATTGTTTACTGTTAGTTCATTTTAATTAAATGTCTTTCTACTCTTGTGTTCAAATTGTTTGCAGATTAGTCACTTTTCATTAGATAGTAGACGAAATCCCATACGGAAGTTCATCCATTTCCTATGCGGCTTGTCCTCGTTAGGGTCCCGGGGATGCTGGAGCCTATCCCAGCCGACTTTGGGCGAGAGGCGGGGTACACCCTGGACTGGTCGCCAGCCAATCGCAGGGCACATATAGACAAACATTCACACTCACATTTAGGGTCGCCAATTAACCCATACGGAAGTTTATTTTACATTCCGACTCAACCCAACATTTACACAAATGTACTATTTTTAAACAAAAAGTCAATTCTTCTCTGTTGTTTGGCGGGCCGATCACGTGACCGACGAGGTTATAAGTCACGGCGCGCGCGGGTCTTTCGGGACGCGAACTTGTGTACATAAAACCCAGCAGGCAAGCGTGAACAATGAGGGCAGTGCGCCCGTAATGGCAGCGCGCGGTTCCCTCCGTTTAGTTGCGCTGACTTCGTTCTTCCACCAGAGGGCGCTCGTTTTGCTTTTCACCGAAGCACCAAAGCCCCGAATATATTCCGGCACGAAGCTTCACGAAGCCTCACGAAGCTTCACGAAGCTTCACCCGCACCATCCTGCAGCTTTACCACAATGCAAGTCCCGCCGTTTTAATGATGCGGACTGTTCCTAATGTAATGGCCTTCTGACATCATCTCGTTGCCACAGTTGGCTTGGTGTACGGTGCCGAATATTTCAACGAGCTGGCAGCTATGAACTGGAGGTACGCCATGACCTTGAGCAGCTTTTGTTGAATGCACTCGGTGGTGTGTTTGTGTCCGGTAGTCACAAGCCCGTCTTTTTTTTTTTTGCAGGTCTTTTTCCCAATTCCAGTACTTTGATTCTAATGGCATGTTCATATCGCTGGTCTTCTCCATTCCGCTTCTCTTCAACGCGGTCATTATTGTGGTGAGTAACGCTACGTCAAACGTACGCGCTGGGATGTTTGCGTGAGAAAACCTCTGCTGTGGTCAGACGGTGTGGGTGTGCAAGACCTTCTCCACCATGGCTGAGCTGAAGACACTGCAACTCAAGCGGGCGGTGCGGCGACAAGACAGAGCCAAGACTGACTGATTCTTGTGTTTGTGTCTATAAATGTGTTTAAATGCAAGTTTTTTTGGGGGGGGGTCAAGACTGGGTGTCCAGCACCAGTAGAAAGGCTGGTGACAAAAGCACCGACTTTTCACCATCTAAAGCCTTTTTTATTTTGTCTTTACTTGCAACATGAACACCTTTTGGGAGAAGTCTGTATTACCAGGGTTGATTCTGGTAGTCTAGCCCCCAGCGAGCTACAACTCAGTGCTGAACCAGCCGACAATAACGCGTTTTATCGATGGCGATCACGTTTAATTGGTATAGCCCCAAACTTGGGGAACTTCGTGTCAGAAATCAACCACTCCACAGCTTCACCCGCACACGATCGGTTTTGACATTTTTGTGCCGATGAGCCATCTTTGAACTGGAAGCACGCTAGCCTTTTGGCTAATTCCGGTGCATTTGCAGCCATGCTATTATGTACACCGTCAAAATAAACTAATAAGTAAACATCAGCTGTGGCTCAAGGTGCTGTACTGCAAGAAAAACCAGCAGGATAAATGAAGTACTTCAAAAGAAGTGTACAATGTGCTTACGTAACAAATGCAGTTGGGAACAAGTCTTAAGTTTTGCCCCAAATGTACGTCTGTGATGGTCCGTAATTGATCGACGTTCCAGGCCCGGCTACAGAAATCGCCTCGCTGTTAGACGAGCCTGCCGCGAATTGCAATGGTTTCCAGTTTGCTTCAACTGTACTTTTCAGGCTGGGTAGGTGGGAAGGAGAAAACTCCCGCATCTTCACCGGGGGGTCCAGATAGGACACGTTCCAAATGCATTGCCTGCCGCTGTTTTTTTTTATGATGCCACATTAAAAAAAGAAATGTAAGATTAAAAGATGTCATTTACAAGAAAAAAAAAGTCATGAGATTTCAAGTCCAAATTTAGAGAAAAAAGCAATATAACCTTTGACCCAGTGCAAAAGTCACACAGGTCCCCGTGTTTATAGCTGTCTTGGGCAATGCATGTTTACAACATTAACGTACATTTTTGGGAAAAAGATGGTCATATTACGAGAGCAAGAACGTAACTTGATTTTATGGGCATTGCCTGAGGCCGCTATGACAAGGGAAGTCATGCGTGGAGGCGTCGGGGTACTAGAGAGTACGGTGAGATGATTTGAATGCTTCATCTAATGGGTATTTCCCAAGACAGCTACACATGCGGGACTTGTGTGACCTTGGGCCGGGTCAAAGGTTATATTAGGTCTTTTTTGCTCATAAAATTACAACTTTTTATCTTGTAATGTTACTTTTTTCCTCGTAAAATGGTAAAGGTTTTTTCGAATGTGGCGGTCGTATTTTTACACATTGTTCTAGTTTGGTCTGATTCATGAGATTGAAATTCTTTCCTATGGCAAACATTGTTTCAGTTTTTCTACATTGGCTTTTAGATGGATTCTCAGAAACAGATTCATCACGAACAACGCGCTTCGCGTATATCGAAGTAGCGGGTGATAAATGCAGGTGGAATCTGAAAAGTCAAGTGCGAGGCCATCTTTGAACTTGGTAACCGTGATTTGCAGAGCAGGAGAACGCGTCTTCTCGTAAGGCAATGCCCACCTCGAGAGCTCAGATTAAATAAAAACGGGCCGAGTGTTTCCAGACTGGTCTAAGAGGGTCGGGGGTCGCCATGGCACTGGCTTGGATGCTGGTGTCATTGGTGGACCACGTGTACCACCGATTTGTAATCTGAGGTCAGATTAGGGCGTTTGTCGTGATGACTTTGACAAAACGGACGCCAGCCCGGGTCGGCAACCTGTCAGTATGCTTCAAAAGACACTCGTTTGCTGGACAATCCGTCACAAACATGTCGACAATCCCACCCAGGCGCGTCTGGCCAACGCCGCCAAGGAGGTGACCTTTCGCCGCGCGGTCACCATCTTCAGGTGGCGCATTGATGAATGCTCGCCTTCCATCACTGAGGGGAATTCGGGCGAACCCTGAAAGACGTGGCGGCAGCAAAAGGGCGGCCTCCACTTCTACGATATGTGAACCCATTTATCAGGAGACAGAAGTATGAAACATTTTGGTTCGGTTCTCTGCTAGCAGGCGACTTCCTGGGTACCGATGACGGGTTCTGGTGCAAGGGGAACGCTTCCATCATAATGTCAAACGTGAAAAGGGAACCGATTGGGAGGAATAACGCGTTTGTGTCGATCTGTCCGTTTGTTAGTTAGCCAGCTCGATACCTCCTGGTTTAGGGAAAACAGGAGGCCGTCGGGAAAAATGATACGAGATGACATCAGACCTCCTTTTATTCTGACGCCAAAACAATTGTTCAGTTTTCTGTTCCGCCAATCAAAATAAAATAAACAACTTAACGGAAGTCATAATAATGACATGAAAATTGGCCTTCGTCACGCGACTCTCGGCACGAGCGTTACACATCCTGAAAAATAACATTTAACAAGAACATTTAAGAAACAGCAAAAAAGGGAAAATCTGCTGTCTTTCTGCAAGAATAAAGTCAAAACATTTGTCACGCATTGGGCTACGTCTTGGCATGGTGGTGATGACCCCGAGGATGCGGAGAGCAGGACGCCGTGGAAAGGCAGAGGAAAGTTTATTTTTATTTACATTTTGCTGCAAAGTAGCGGCAGGGCCAAACAAATGGCAACGCTCCAACAAAACCGTCAGGCCCCCAGCTGAACTAAGTCATCAACTAGAAATGAGGAAAAACGGGACAGGAAGTACTACCAAAATAAGAGTGCAAAACAGGAAACAAGGAAGGGAAAAAACAAAACAACTGTCACGCCGGCTAACGTGTTTCGAAGGAAATGTCATTTCAGTAGCTTGGCTCGAAAGATTTAAGAAAAAATATGTTTGGTTTTATTAGTCGTGCAAAACCAAATAAAGCTGTCATTTTTGCAAATAATATTTTGGCAATAAAGTCAAATTACGATGGAAATGACTAAGTCATAATATTACAAAATGGGAATTGGCAAAGAATAAAAACAGCAAAAATGGGGGTAAAAATGAAGTCGATACTAATAAGCTTCGGATGCATTTTTTTCCTCAAAATATTAAAAAAAGTATAACTTCCTTTGTATGAGAGTGGCCTTTGCATCCTTTCATTTTTAGCTAAGTGACCCTCAGGTGGAAAAGTTTTGGACTCCACCAGTGGCTTCCGGGGTGACAAGAAACAAGTCAGGCTTTTGCTGGGTTTACGGCGCATCCCTGCTAGAGGGAGCCTTGAATCCCGACGACGTTGTTTCTTCCAACGTACCCCCACTTTCCATTCCTATTTAATTCTCTGCAAACGAGCATCCACTGCTTGTTTCCTGCACGTTAGACATCCTTCTACCCAACCTCATACATCTTGCTGAAGAATGTGCCCCCCTGAAGGGCTCGACCTTACCAAAATAGCCTTGTGATGTATGACGCAGCTTATCTGCCAGAGAGCAGGAAATACCTTTGAAGGATGGGTCTGCAGGCAGAACAGGATGCCGAATGGAGGGGAGACATAAAAGAACCCTTGTCTAACATTGTGGCTGCGCGTACAGTCGCTATATGTCAACATTTTTTAAATGCAAGATTATGGGGGAAAAAACCTCCCACTGATTTTAATATAAGTAATATTCATATTGAATGTATGTGTTCATTAATAATGGGTAGGTAATAATATTGATATTTTTGTGGAAAAACTTTATATCATTAAAAAAAATTAGGATTTATTGGACTTAAAAAAATGTAATTAAATCACAGTAATTAGCAAAAAAAAAAATGTAAATACAATATTTAGCTAAACATCAACCATTTGCCTGGAATTGTGACTTTATTTTTGCATACTGTAGCCTCCGTCACAGTCAACAAGCATCACACGTCTTCTTGGACTTCAAAACCCACAAAAACAACTCTAAAAACATAAAGCCACATCAGAGTTGACTTAGTTGCCCCGTTACTTGTAAATACTCTACGACAGCAAATTGTCTTTAAAAAGGTTTTTCTTTTCTTTTTTAAATAATAGTTTCAATAATTGAGGAAATAAATAATTGACTCAAAGAGTAATGTAAAGAAATGATGAAATAAAGTATTTAAGGAAATCGTGTGTTAATATTATTATAAAAATGGTAACAATAATGTTTCTTTGAGAAATAATAATGAAATACAGTACAATGGGGCCATGAAGGTCCTAATGTCACGTGTCACTGTTAAAAACGCAGCAGCTAGCAGCGTGAGGCGTGGTGAGAGCGTGTGTGGTGGAGCTAGTCGCCAGCCGGCTAGTAGCTGGCCGGTGTGGCGTACTAAGGTGTCACTACGCCAGTAAAGTAGTTCTTGGGTGTAAGAATGTTAATTACAACAATAATAACAATATCGCTGTAGCTTGCAGGTCACATGATGTAAACGGAGAAGGCTTTATAGACGGAATAGGTGTGTCCCGTTCTCAGCTGCCTCATTTTAGCTGTTTTTATATCTTTACAATGCAAAGAAGAGAGAAAGACGTGTGTTCATGTCTCACACAAGGATTTTGGATAATGGGGAAAAATAAAAAAAGGGTCCCTCTCCTTTTAAGGCAGGGGTGTCCAAATGTTTCCATCAAGGGCCAAATACATTCAAATGAAAGGATGGAATGGCTGCTTAAATATTCAACATTCTGTACACCAACTCATGTAGATATGGATAAAAAAAAGTGCAGTTTTCCTTTAAGAAAGTGTTTCAAAGAGTGGGAAAGTACAACCAGGTAAGACGCCAAAAACGTACCACTTCTACAAGGAATGGGAGGAGGACTTGTCATGTTGGGCATGCCCACGATAATGTCATGTAAGCGAAGTCTCTTCAATGCCGCCTAGTGACCAGAACACTGCAAATGACTGGCATTCCAGTATTTTTGGCAAATAATGGGCGTCGACCCTGAAACAGCCATCATTTCTTAACAGAGTGCTGTTTGCACCATTTTGCTGTGCCGTCCAATTAGCCCATCGGGTGTATTTACAATAACTGCAAGCTGTGGTGTGTGCCGATGTTAACATGCCTCCTCATGCCAGGCGGGCCCGTGTGAGACCCCACCGCCTCATTTTAGGGCTGAATTAACGTATGTCGATGTTCTCCGAAGGCAAAGACTCCATCCACTTCCTGGCCTTCCCCCTGAAGCACCCACACAACAATGACGTGCAGGATTAGAGGTCACACGGAGGCCGCGAAACTCCCACGCTACACCTCGTTCGCGCTGTTATCGCCGTCCCATCACTGGAGCGGTCCTCGTGGAATATGAGCGTAGATTGTTTTCAAGTGACACCGTTCAAAGAGACCTCGCCATGAGGGATGGCGGCGCATGAAAGAGACAGCGATGAAAAACACACTCCTCTGACCCGCTGCTTTTGTAGTGAAGTAAATGGCGCTCAGCCGCTTTGGTGCTCCAGTACTTGCAATTCAAATCAACTCAAGATGTCCAAACACTTGAATGTTCTTCACCTTCTCTTAGCAAACACTAACAGTATTAGTCCTAAGTGCGTCCCCTCCTTCAATGCCATCTGAGTATTTCTTACAATAAGACGACAAACAACAAGCTGTGGGCCGCGAACGGCCCCCGGGCCAGACTTTGCTCTTCCCAGTGGTGTTTGTTCAGCCGCAGGGACAACCGGGTGTCTATTAGGGGTCTGGCATTTCCTAATTTCTACCAAAGCGTTTCATAATAACATGAAAGAATATTTTCCAACAATAAATGCAAACAGTTGGGCATTCAAACCTTTTTCTCTCTCTAAATAATTTGTTTTGTAATAGGAACTTTAGAAGTCAAGTATGTGGTTTGATGGCGTTATCCGCAGGGGGTGGTGATGCGGCTATAAATCCAGCATAGGGCGCAATCACCACAATTTAGTTCATTTCCAGCAGGAAGACGCTTTGACAAGACTTGATGTGTATACTTTATGCCTTCCATTGTTTCTAAACTGAATTGAAAGTAAACTTAATAATATACTTTATATAGAAGTACAAATGGCACACAATATATTGGGGCCAAAAAGATCCAGTTCATTTCCATTTATTGTGTGATTAATTCATCGATTATTATCCCGCGATTAATTTTTTTTCTGAACCGGAAATCGTGTCTCGTTTGAATTGCGTGAGACCTTGTGACAGCCCGTGAAAAAGAACGAGAATGGGACTTTAAATGTCCAAACGTGTTCCACAGAGGGATGGTTATTTGCAAGAGTCAAAGGATGCGGGGGCCATTGTGATACTAATTTTGTACAAATTATGTTTATATACGGCCGCACGGTGGCTGAGTGGTTAGCACATTGGCCACACGGTCAGACCTGGGTTCAAATCTCCGTCGGGCATCTCTGTGTGGAGNGGAGTTTGCATGTTCTCCCCGTGCGTGTGTGGGTTTTCTCCGGGTACTCCGCTTTCCTCCCACATGCCAAAAACATGCATGTTAGCTTCATTGGCCGCTCTAAATTGTCCATCGGTATGAATGTGAGTGTGAATGTTTGTTTGTCTGTATGTGCCCTGCGATTGGCTGGCGACCAGTCCAGGGTGTACCCCGCCCAAAGTCTGCTGGGATAGGCTCCAGCATCCCCGCGACCCTAATGAGGATAAGCGTCATAGAAAATGGATGAATGGATGTTTATATGCAGTATATGCTGTTTTTTCAACAAACCTAAAGCCATTTGTAACAAAATGACATCAAATTTTCTCAATCAGTTCAAGATTTTTTTTTGAAAAGCGGATCTGATGATGAAATTGATTACATATTTGTGACATTAGTTCATTTTCTAACTTCTTTTCCTTTCGGGTTATCCTTTCAGGGGGCGCCACAGCGACTCAATTGGCTCCAGTTAACCCCGTCTTCCTCTTCTCTCACAGCAACTACTTTCGTGTCCTCTTTCACCATATCCATAAACCTCCTCTTTGGTCTTCTTCTAGGCCTCCAATACCATAACTGTATATTGAAGGAAGCTGTCGGGGGTCACAAAAGCTGAAATATCGGATGCACGAGGGGTCAGAGGAACTTGCCAATACCCTTTTAACATGTCCAGTTTGCTCACAAACAAGGCCGGACCGACTTCATCAGTGCAATCATCTACTAACGGCAACGGATGCGCATCAGACACTGTGACAGCATTACCCTTGCGAAAATCTGCACACAATCGTGGAGTCCCATAAGATTTGACATCCAGCAGGCGAGGTGGACTCCAGGGGCTACAACTAGCCACTGCAAAACCCTGCTCCACCAGATAGTCAACCTCCTTTCTCATGATTTCCCTTTTTGTTGGGTTAACTCGGTAGGCATGCTGCTTGATCGCTGTGGGTTTGGTTACCACAATGTCACGTGTGATAACAGAGGTTTGGGCAGGTACATCACCGAGCAAGCTGGGAAATTCATGCAAGAGGCTTTCAATCTCAGAATAGTGGTCACTAGGAAGGTGAGCTAGGTAGTGGGTCAGGTTAGCCAATATGTCACTTTTACACAACCTTGCCCCCTGTGGTGTGGCTGTTTGCATCACCAAGCCATCATCATCAGGAGGACAAACACTGGAAAGTACCGCTACAGGAGAAACAGCAGCTTCCACTGGCTGGGGGGCAGGGGAACCATCCTGAGTCTCTCTTGTATAATAGTGTTTCAGCATATTTACATGGTACGCCCTTGTCCCTCTCCTACGGTCTGGGGTCAGAATGACATCATCGGTATCACTTAGCTCCTTCTCTACAACATAAGGACCCGAAAACTTTGCTGAAAGAGCCGAGCCTGGGACAGGAAGGAGCACCAAAACCTGGTTGAAACGAAGGCCTAAGAGCCTTTTGGTCGTAGCGTTGCTTCATTTGAGTCTGGGTAGAAGTCCGAGCCTCCCTAGCCAAAGTACAAGCTTGCTGGAGACGACTCTTCAGGTCGGCAACATACACAGGGAGACTGTTACGTTGCTTAGCCGGGGTGGTCAAGCAATCCTTAAGAACTTTTTAAGGACCCCTAACTTCATGTCCAAAGACAAGTTCAGCAGGACTAAATCCAAGGGATTCCTGCACAGCCTCTCTGGCTGCAAACATCACAAGAGGGACACTCTCATCCCATGTGGTCTGAGATCCATAACAATGTTTACGCAGCATGGATTTCAAAGTCTGATGAAATCGCTCCAGCGCCCCCTGACTTTCAGGATGATAAGGACTAGACGTCACATGTTTAATACGCAAGGTCCTGAGTGCATAAGTAAACACATTTGACTTGACATTTGTGCCCTGGTCAGTCTGAACTATTCTTGGCAGACCAAACACTGTAAAGACTTTTACCAGGGTTTTGGTGATGACTGGGGCAGTGACTTTCCGTAGGGTAATGGCCTCTGGAAACCTAGTGACAGCACACATCATAGTTAAGAGAAAGTGATTGCCGGCTTTAGTTCTTGGCAGTGGCCCCACACAATCAATGATAACGTTCTCAAATGGCTCCCCCATCCCTGGAATGGGATGTAGAGGAGCGGGAGGAATCACCTGGTATGGTTTTCCTGCAACCTGACATACATGGCAAGTGCGACAGTAGTTACCATCAGCCCTTAGTCCGGGCCGAAAGAAATGTTTAAGTACCCTCTGATAGGTTTTAGTGATGCCCGTATGTCCTGACCAAGGATGGTCCTGAGCCAGGAAGAGTACCTGTGAACGGTAGGCAGTGGGCACAACAACCTGATAAGCCACGCTCCAACCTTCCCCAGCCCAGCGACGTAGTACCAGACCTTTGTCAAAATGTAGGCCGCTTTATTGTTCTGAGCTTCATCCTGTTTAACAACAGATGAAAGACATTTGGAAAGACTTTCGGAACTGTTCTGAGCCGCTATGAACTGGAAGGTGGAGGGGATGGGCAATCAGGTTTGCTCTCAACCTCAGTCAAATTAGGGTCAAGGGAATGCCCTGTAACTAGGAAAGAATCTAGTTTAGACTGAGCCCTGGTAACCACGCATGCAGGGAGGATGGAAGAGTGCTCTTGAACAGGGTCAGGACTCTATTACCTCAGGGACTGGCACCACCTTACCTGCAGTTAAATCACTACTTCAAATGAAGTCAACTCCTTTTATTGGCAAAGCTGGAAGAACAGCAACTTTTAGAGAAGCCACTAACTAGTGAAGACTGGAGATAGATGTTGTGCAATGAAGCAGAAACACCCTTCATTCCCAGACCCTGAACAAACGTACTTGAGCCACAAGATGACGTAGATGACCAAGGCAAAATACCCTCACGAACAATGGACTGGGATCCACCTGTGTCTCCTGTGTGGGAGGAGACGGTGGACCTTTAGCCTTGTCATATGGAGGGTGACCAAAACTAGGCCTTGGAGGGCGTGACACTATAGTCTCCTCTGGGCGGGAAGAAATCAACACATTTTTGTGTGTTAACACAAATTCATCAGCTAACTCGGCTGCTTTGGACAGAGTTTTTACTTTCTGTTCATTTAAGAAAACCACCATTTTCCCCGGTAAAGCCTTCTTGAAGTCCTCCAACAACAGTAACTGAAGAATGGATTCAAAATCACCCTTCACCTCACTTCAGAAACACACCATTTATCGAAAAGAATTCCCTTTTCGCGCGCAAACTCGACAAATGTTTGGCCGTTGGACCTTCTATGGTTCCCGAATCGTTGCCTGTAGGCCTCTGGAACCAACCCATAAACACGTAATATGGATTGTTTAGGCACATCATACCTCGAATGACAGGGAAGACACGACTTCCTGTGCTTTTCCTACCAGCTTACAATGAAGCGGGACAGACCACATCTCCTTAGGCCAGTCTGATGCACCAGCAATTCTCTCCAACGCTGTAAAGGAACAGTCCGCTTCTGCCTCCCCAAAAGTTGGCACCAAGGCTGCATTCTTACCAACTTCAAATGTTTGCTTTGGGAGGTCCAATGGAGATACGGACTTAGACAACTGAGAAAACGGCCCAGAAGAACATTTCATGGCACCTGGAGGTGTACCATGTGTGATCTGCTCTTGCTTATCACCAGAAACAGAGGAAACACTGGAACCAACAACACCCTCTGGTAAATTAGGGTATCGGGAACCAAAAGTACCTTTACCTCAACTAGTCTTTCTACGGTTTTGTTTTACATTTCCCTTTTAAGGCCAAATTTTGGGACAGGCAAGTCATACTGAGTGGCAATACAAAGCAAATTGACACAAATTCCTCTTTTCAATGCTAGGATTATCTATGAAGCCTTGCAGGTCTAAGGCCATTTTCACTGGTAATACCGAACCAGCACGACTCCTCAAAATGACTTTGGGTTTTTGCAATGGATTCAGAGAGAAAAGGGTAAGACTTCAGGGGGTTCAGGGTCCGTTGGGCATCTCTGTGTGGAGTTTGCATGTTCTCCCCGTGCGTGTGTGGGTTTTCTCCGGGTACTCCGCTTTCCTCCCACATTCCAAAAACATGCATGTTAGCTTCATTGGCCGCTCTAAATTGTCCATAGGTATGAATGTGAGTGTGAATGTTTGTTTGTCTATATGTGCCCTGCGATTGACTGGCGACCAGTCCAGGGTGTACCCCGCCTCTCGCCCAAAGCCAGCTGGGATAGGCTCCAGCATCCCCGCGACCCTAATGAGAATAAGCGGCAAAGAAAATGAATGAATGAATGAATGTAGGTTGTATTTATCTTTCGGCTTTTCCCAGTCATGGGTGGCGAGTCAATGGCATGTTTGACTTGGCTTTTTTTTTCAATGCTGGATGCCTACAATGGATGAGCGCTGGCGAAATCCAATCCCTGCCATCTTGTGTATCAGTGGTGGTTAACCCTTCATCAATACAGCGTCTCTAAATTCACCTACCGTATTTGACCCTGTAATGTAATCGTAAGCAATCTGAACAATTCTGTGTCTGCCTCCTAACAACATCATCAATTAAGCACTGCACTGTTCATGTGATGAGGCGTTGGCACGCACTGCGTAACTCTTAAACGTGGCTTTTAGACATCAACCCAGTTTTTCTCAGTTACTTTCTGTCACACCCCACCTAGGGGTCCGAAATGTTGTCGTGCCCCCCCCATTTGAAATGCTATTGACAACTGATTATATCTATTTATTTATCTGTACTGTACAAACTGAAACCAGGAAAATGCGACAAAATGGTACGGTAAAGTGTATTCAAGAGTCAAATGGCAAGTTGAGTATAAACCATTTGGACATATTGGCAGGTTTACAGTAACACTGAAAGTACTCCCTGCTTCTAATTTAGCTCAGGGTAGGTCTACAAGTACTGGCCCCGAGCCAGACCTAGGACACGCTGGAGAGATTATGTCTCACAGATGCCCGGGGAGTGCCTCAGGGTCCTCCCGGTGGAACTGGATGAGGTGGCCGGAGACCGGGAAGTCTGGGTTTCCCTACTAAGACTGACAAAGAGACTCCGGGGGCACACAAGACAACAACATTTGGGAAACGCTGGGTTAAACAAACAGCCCCAATAATGCTAAGAGAAGGGCCGGCACTCCTGATTCTGAAGGCCCCGGGCAGACTAGATTGAGACGGCAATAGATAGAAGCTGAAATCTGAAAATGGAAATGAACATACTAGAGCGGTGGGAATAAAATAAATGCAGTTTTGGGGAAGAAATACTAGAATTTGTAAAGTAGAACTTGTAAATGGAGGTCAGTGCTTCTGCTCGTGCTTAGGCCAGCAAAGAAAGCCTTGCTGGCCCTGACTGACCGTCACAGCTGGCTATAAATCCTCATAGTGTCCGTTTGTATTCTTTGTGTACGGGTGTGTTTTGGTTATGTTCATGGCACACAGTACTACAATCCTTCACTCTGCAAATACATTTGTGCAGCGTTGCCACAACCCCCCCCCAGTCACTTGTTAAACTACTATAAAGAAATACTTACTTAGAAGTACATCACCAAGAGAGTTTTGAGGGTATGATGATTGCATCATTAATGTGTTGCAGCGCTTCCAAAGAGCTCAGCTGATGGATCTGAGTGCCTTCTTCCATGCAGGAAATAAAATACGGCTTTTCTCTGGAATACTGCTGTCAAGCCACAGCTTTCTCGGAACGAGTGTAATGTGGGACCTGATGTGGGATCTGTGCATACTTTTTACACGTTTATATGATCCTACATGAGATATGGTTGCAGTTCATCAAACTATTGAAGCAACTATGACAAACAACATTTTTACTTATCAACAAAATAAGAAATCTTTCTTCTTCTTGATCTTCTGACAGCACTGCATGGTTTGGACGTCTCCTGTTATGCAAAACTACATTTAAACAGTAACATGTGCTTCTGGAGTATGTTACTGGGAGGTATGGGAGATAAATCAAGCTCTCTCACTTGTTTGCTCCACTTTTGAGAGAGAAGATGCACACAAGTTAAGTTCTGGACTTTTCATGACATCATCAAGGAAAAAACTTTCTTTTCTCATGGACATAATAGCACCTATAGCGTTGATCAAAAGTTCCACGACCAGGACGACGCCCACACTACTCCTGTTAAATACAAGATTTGACTATCCGGTGGATCCTCCTCTCCAGAACCCCTGAATAGACCTCACCAGGAAGGCTGAGGAGTGTGATCCCACGGTAGTTAGAACACACCCTGCAGTTCCCTTTCTAAAAAAGTGGGTCCAAGACCCCGGTCTGCCAATCCGGGGGCACCGTCCCTGATGTCCACCCAATGCTGCAGAGTCAACCAAGACGAGCCCACAGCATCCAGGGCCTTAAGGAACTCCGGGCGGATCTCATTCATCCCTGGGGCTTTGCCATTGAGGAGCTTTTTGACCACCTCGGTACCCTCAGCCCCAGATATAGGAGAACCCGCCACAGAGTTCTCAGGCACTGCTTCCTCGTTGGAAGACGTGTGGGTGGGATTGAGGAGGTCTTCAAAGTATTCCCTCCACCGGTCCACAACATCTCGAGTCGAGGTCAGCAGCACACCGTCCCCGCCATACACGGTGTCTACTGTGCACTCCTTCCCCCTCCTGAGACGTGGCCCCTCCAAACTCCTCCCATGTGAGTTTTTGGGTCAGCGACTTCCACTGTACAGAGTGTCGTTCTAGTTTATTTTGCAAGGTAAGATTTATTTTAAGTGTGTTGTTTCCCCTGACACTGTACGGTATATCAGGTTATATGAGCCGTGACGGCAAACTTTCCAAAGTAAAGGCATAGCTGCCTAAGGTCTAAGGGTGTTTAGCTGGCAAAGCTCGCTCTCGTCCCCACAGAGCTCACGCAGGGCCGTGCAGGGAGAGAATGCTCGTATCGATTGCTCCTAGGTGGCCTGACATCTGGGAGGAGCTTTTTTCTATCGTACCATGTAAGCTGGAGCGTCGGGATCCGATGAAGAAGGCGAAGCGCTTACAATTACAGCTGTTACGGTTGTGCCGTAATGTAAATATGACTTCTTTGCTCGGGTGGACGGCAGATGAGCTGATGTGAAGGTTTTTTTTTTTTACAGTGTAACCGACTCGAGCAAAAGATACCATCATGGAGCAGCAGAGAGGAGACATTCTTTTTCCTCATGGCTCTCCTCATAATCACAACGTTGACATGCACTAAAAAAAAAACCAATTCTTGCATGATTTTGCTTAAAACAGGCTTTTTAAAGGGCCTGACCCGGATATTGTTTGGCGCTTTAAAAAAACGGATGAACACACCCTCATTTAGTGATTGGAAACCAGGCTCCTCTTGCACGAACAACACATTCATCGAGCTGTCGCGGAAGCCACGAGGCGCCGGTCTTCGTGCCGCGCAAGGCGGCCGCTTTTAGCAACATTCAATTCGAAGAATTCAAAGAAGACGAAGTCCGAGGGAGAGGAGATGTTTAATTAAGGTGAAACGGTTGTCCCTCGTAACTTTGTGGTTCGAACGTTGCACTCTCACTCTATTTTGGAATTGCACAACTTTCATTCGTTCATTTTCTATGCCGCTTATCCTCAATAGGGTCGCGGGTGTGCTGGAGCCTATCCCAGCTGGCTATGGGCGAGAGGCGGGGCACACCCTGGACTGGTCTTCTGTATCTCCTGACTGTGTGGTCAGCATGCTAACCACTCGGCCACCGTGCGGCTGTATCTCACAACTTAATTAACGCAGTGGGTCCCAAACTTTTTTTGCGGCGCCCCCTTTTGGAGATAAAGTCCTTTTTACGCTCCCCCATTCACCCTCCAAAAACCTGCCGCTTTTCATACGTGACACGCCGCCTGAGCCGTATCAAAGAGAATTTTAACAGCGACTTTATTCTTCTATTCTCAATTCATAGAAAATAGAGCGAAACACCGTAGATAACAGAACTTCCTGGTTCTTTGGGCCGCGTTGCTGTCTTCAAAGTAGTCAATGATCACACAATCAATTTGAAAGGTTTTCAAATTGTATTAAAAAATAGGAGCCACGTATTTGCTTACAGCGCTAGATTCTGCCATCATCATCATCATCATCATCATCAGAGCCCAGAATGGAAATCTACCTGGCAGCAGCCCCGCCCTCTGGGAAGTTAAGCTCGGGTGAGTGACAGCAACGCGTGGCTTGTGTCCCCCAGTGTTTGTCCATCAGTCGTACGTAAGTGTTGTGCAGAGTGGGTGTTGAAGCCGAAGAACCGCTTAGACGATTAGGTATTGCACTGAGATGAAGATGATAAAAGTGTAATAACAATAATAGGAAGATGATTCCATAACATAAAACGTGTGCGGGAAAAACAGCCAAAGCTGAGCATGGGCCGGTCGCCGGAAATACTTTTTTTTACATCCTGTATTGTTCCTTTCAGTCAGAACCGGTTTTTGGTGAGTAGAAACCACAAGTGTGACCCGTGTTGCCGAAAGTGGAAATGTGACTCGGAGTGATAGAAACCATTAAGGCTCCAATGAGCCACGATACGTTTGATCCACTTTGAACGTGTTCCGTTATACTTTCTCTTTTCAATAAAGATATTTCAAAAGAACACATTTTAGATCTGTATTAGTTGTGATGTTTTACCGCCAAAATGTAATAGCGGCCCACGCCTATTTAGCAAAGTAAGAGCGGAATGTGCATACGTTTCAATGACAGTGACTTGGAATCCAGCAATGAAAAAAAATCACTACGTAGTAGAAAGTTGGCAATAAAATAATTCAAACAATCTAATTCTATTCTAATCAGTGCTAACTCTTTTCTGTGCCTCCAATGAGGACCAGAACCACAAGAACCAAAGCAGATGTCATGAAAACACACAATAAGATGCTATCGACAACACAAACGAGACGTGGAAAGTGATATTATCCGTTAGAGCGGCGGCCGCTTCCTCTTCTTCAAACCCCAACACCAAACAATGACCACAATCACCCCTTAGTGATTTGGAGGGACGCAGCATTTGGCCAGCAATCCCATTACAGAGAATGCTGTAAACTGGGGCTTCACTCCGGGATGTGACACAACCGTCACACTTGAATGTTCTACATCATCATACCAATAAATCTTTTCCTTTGGGCTTATCCCTTCGGGGGTCGCCACAGCCAATCAATTCCCTCCGTCTAACTCTGTCTTCTGTATCCTCTTCTCTTTCACCAACTACCTTCATGTCCTCTTTCACTACATCCATAAACCTCCTCTTTGCTCTTCCTCTAGGCCTCCTGCCTGGCAAATCAAAGCTCAGCATCCTTCTACCAACATGTTCGCTATCTCTCCTCTGCCACTCCACTGCCACCCACAGCACACCTCACTACTGTCTTGCAGTCCTCGGACATGTCCTGCACCGCTCTAACATCCAGACTTTCCCATACCAAAGTTCCTCTCTGTGCACCCTGTCATACGCCTTCTCCATTAGTGTAAAAATAACATTTATAGTATAATAGTTGGTTAACATGCAGAAAAATGGTGGCAAAAACAGTAAAAGATTTTTTCAAGTGTACGCGTATGCTAGCATCACTTCATTTGTTTGGCATATTGTGACCTCTCTAAGGTTGTGGGGGTATGCTGGAGCCTATCCCAGCTGACTTGGGCGCGAGGCGGGGTACACCTGTGAACATCCATCCATCCATTTTCTTCCGCTTATCCGAGGTCGAGTCGCGGGGGCAGCAACCTAAGCAGGGAAGCCCAGAGGTTCCTCTCCCCTGCCACTTCGTCCAGCTCTTCCTGGCGGATAAAGAGGCTTTCGCAGGCCAGCCGAGAGACATGGTCTCTCCAACGTGTCCTGGTCTTCCCCTAGGCCTCCTACCGGTTGGACGTGCCCTGAACACCTCCCCAGGAAGGCATCCCAACCAGATGCCCGAGCCACGTTATCTGGCTCCTCTCAATGCGGAGGAGCAGCGGTTCTACTCCGAGTCCCTCCCGGATGACAGTGCTTCTCACCCTATCTTTAAGGGAGAGCCCAGCCACCCTGCGGAGAAAATCATTTTGGCCGCTTGTACCCGCCATCTTGTCCTTTCGGTCACTACCCAAAGCTCATGACCATAGGTGAGGGCAGGAACGTAGATCCACCGGTAAATCGAGAGCTTTGCCTTTCGACTCAGCTCTTTCTTCACCACGACAGACCGGTGCAGAGTCCGCATCACTGCAGACACCGCACCAATCCGCCTGTCCATCTCTCGTTCCATCCTTCCCTCGCTCCTGAACAAGACCCCGAGGTACTTAAACTCCTCCACTTGAGGCAGGGTCTCATCCCCGACCTGGAGATGGCACTTTACCCTTTCCCGGGGGAGAACCGTGGACTCGGACTTGGAGGTGCTGATTCTCATCCCAGCCGCTTCACACTCAGCTGCGAACTGATCCAGTGAGAGTTGAAGGTCATGGCTCGATGAAGCCAACAGGACCACATCATCTGCAAAAAGCAGAGACCGAATCCTGCGGCCACCAAACGAAACCACCCAACGCCCTGTCTGCGCCAAGAAATTCTGCTCATGAAAGTAATGAACAGAAACGGTGACAAAGGGCAGCCCTGGCGGAGTCCAACCCTGACTGGAAACGGGTCCGACTTATTGCCGGCAATGCGAAGCAAACTCTGACACCGGTCATACAGGGAACGAACCGCCTGGATTAGGTGGTCCGATACCCCATATTCCCGGAGCACTCCCCACCGTACCCCCCGAGGAACACGGTCAAATGCCTTCTCCAAGTCCACAAAACACATGTACACTGGTTGGGCAAACTCCCATGCACGCTCAAGGACCCTGCCGAGAGTATAGAGCTGGTCCATAGTTCCACGACCAGGACAAAAACCACACTGCTCCTCCTGAATCCAAGATTCAACTATCCGGCGGATCCTCCTCTCCAGAACCCCTGAATAGACCTTACCGGGAAGGCTGAGGAGTGTAATCTCACAATAGTTAGAACACACCATCCGGTCCCCCTTCTTGAAAAACAGGACCACCACCCCAGTCTGCCAGTCCAGGGGCACCAACCCCGATGTCCATGCGATGCTGCAGAGTCGTGTCAACCAAGACACGCCCACAGCATCCAGGGCCTTAAGGAACTCCGGGCGGATCTCATCCACCCCCGGGGCCTTGCCACCAAGGAGCTTTTTGACCACCTCGGTAACCTCAGCCCCAGATATAGGGGAACCCACCTCAGAGTCCCCAGGCACTGCTTCCTTGTTGGAAGACGTGTCGGTGAGATTGAGGAGGTCTTCAAAGTATTCCCTCCACCGGTCTTGAGTCAAGTTCAGCAGCACACCGTCGCCACCATACACGATGTTGACTGTGCACTACTTCCCCCTCCTGAGATGGCGGATGGTGTTCCAGAATCTCTTTGAAGCCATCCGGACGTCGTTTTCTATGGCCTCTCCAAACTCCTCCCATGTCCGGGTTTTTGCCTCAGTGACTGCCAGAGCTGCAGACCGCTTGGCCTGCCGGTACCTGTCAGCTGCCTCCAGAGTCACATGGAACAAAATGGCCTGATAGGACTCTTTCTTCATCTTAACGGCATCCCTCGCCACTGGTGTCCACCAACGGGTTCTTGGATTACCGCCACGACAAGCACCGACCACCTTATGGCCACAGCTCCAATCAGCCGCATCGACAATGTAGGGACGAAACATCGCCTACTCGGACTCAATGTCCACTGCACCCCTAGGAACATAGTCATAGCTCTCCTGTGGTGGGAGTTGAAACTCCTTCTGACAGGGGCCTCTACCAGACGTTCCCAGCAGACCCTCACAATGCGTGAACATGTGTTTGGAATGTGAGACAAAACCACAGGACCCGGAAAATAATTAAGACAAGAATATAGAGCTAAATAAACAATAATAATAGAATAATAATAAATAATAATAATAAAGTAGTGAATGATCAAAAGACAAAGCAGCAATATACAGTAGTGTTCAAAATAATAAAAATTCCCAATCCCCGAATTAAGGTCCGGGATTGGGCTGGCCACTCCATAACATAACAGCATAACAAGATGTTGCTGGTTTACTAGTGTGTTTGGGCCATTGTCTGGTTGAAACATGCATTTCAAGGGCATGACCTCTTCAAGTTGTTATGTTGACATAAGCAAACTGATCCATGATCCCTGCTAGGAGATAAATAGGCCCAGCACCATAGTAGGAGAAACATGCCCATATCATGATGCTTCACGGTCTTCACTGTGTACTGTGGCTTGAATTCAGAGTTTAGGGGTCGTCTCATAAAATGTCTGTGGCCCTTGGACCCCAAGGAACAATTTTCCTCTCATCAGTCCACAAAATGTTCCTCCATTTCTCTTCAGGCCAGTTAATGTGTTCTTTGGCAAACTGTAACCTCTTCTGCACATGACTTTTTTTAACAGAGGGATTTTGCAGGGAATTCTTGCAAATAGATTAGCGTCACACAGACGTCTTTTAACTGTCACAGTACTTACAGGTAACTCCAGACTGTCTTTGGTCACCATGGAGCTAATCATTGGCTGAGCCTTTGCCATTCTGGTGATTCTTCCATTCATTTTTTTTCTGCCACACGTCTCTGGTTTTGCTCCCAATTATAAGCCATCGGAGATCATTTTACAGGCAAAAATGTTTTGCATTTCTTCAAAAGTTTCCCCTCCAATCAACTTTTAAAGTCAGTGTACACTGTTCTTCTGAACAATGTCTTGACCGACCCATTTTCCTCAGGCTTTCAAAGAGAATGCATGTTCATCAAGTGCTGCTTTCATCCTCAAATAGGGGCCACCTGATTCACTTCCTGTTTTTTCACTAAATTGATCACTGATTGAATCCCACACTGCTATTTTTTTTAACACACCCCTTTCAACTAATTGCCCAATTGCGCAGCCTTAAGAGCGTGCATTTAATAAAATCTGGGTCTTGTTTGTGTTCTGAGAATCTACCGCACCTACTGGAACTTGTTTGCCATGCAGCCATAAAAATATACTAATAAGTCACATAGGACTGCTGTTGTTTTCAACACACTACTGTACACATAATATATGTAGCGTAGTCTGTAGTTCAACTATGATATGAGAAGACCCTGAACAAGGAGGTAGGACTTACCGTGTTCAGATGAAAGCACATGAGAGCCTTAGAGGGAAATGTAGGCTGGCTAAGCCCTGGCTTCCCTCCAGAAAATATCAGCTGCTAAAAAGATGCTTTGACTGCTCCCCACTTAAAAAATGGGGCCCACATTGTGTTCACTTGTTGTTCCCGATCGCTATGGGGCCCATCCAAGTTATGGGCCAGAGTTCCGTACAAAATCTACGTCTTTTTTTCCCCACCATGCATACCTTTGTGTTTCTTCATCACAATGGATCGCCGGGAAGATATTTTTCTGTCTAGTAAAAATGGTCATACTTTATAGCCATGTTGAACTGAGTTGTCAAAGGGGGTTGCGGGGGCTGCACCCCAAAGTATTTGATTCTTTCAACATCAAGCGAGGAGCTGCTAGGAATGTTTTTCCCCTTCCTTCCGGTCTAGGCACTATGCATTGGGATGTGTAGGATAAAGAAAGAACCGCTCTGCAAAAAGACCCAAAGGAACTCTTCTGAACTGAAACAATGTTTGTTTTTTCCCCCCTTACTTCTTTTCGCAAAATATTTGAGCACACAATTTTAAAAGCTGTGATTTTCTCGTTCAATTCTTTATTATTATATGTTTGAGCCTTTTCCCCAAAATAAATACAATATGGAATTGATGTAAAAGTCAATATTGGTTGTGTGAGTTTCCATTATGAATACTGCACATATAAATTGTACATACGATACACAATTGCTGTACGTAGCCCTAAAATAAGCCCTGGTTGCATACACACATTTTAATCACCATGGAATTGTGCTGTTACTGATGCACAAAAATAATCAGTTACAAGGTCAAACTGTCACCAAGCCCACACTGTGGGAAAAAATGGATGGGTGACGGATGGCACCCCTTTTTGCGAAACAATAAAACTGTCTTGACTTTAACGACCAAATTCACAGCGTAGTGAATCGTTCAAGTGTAAAAGGAAATACCGTAATCCCTTGTTTGCTAAACGCCTTGCTAGATGAGGTGCTGTGGTGTCGCTACACCACCTAAGCAATTCTGGGCCGTAACGATGTTCATGACAATAATAATAACAATGTCGCTGCGTGTGACATGTGATCATGTGTGATCATGTGACATGCAGGTCACATGATGGAAATCAAGACTTGTTGGCGCTTTTGGGCTGTTTTTTTCCCCAGAAGGCTTTATAGGCGGAATAGGTGTGTCCCATTACGTGCATTCTTAGCTGCCTCTTTTTACCTGTTTTTATATAACCTGGATCCACTAAAATGCTAGGACCTCGGACGTGGGGCTCTAGGATCTCCGGAATCGGCCAATAAAAACGGAATTTATCGTTGAACACGGAATCTCGCGGAAATTGACATCATGTGGATAAAACGCTGTCATTATGAGGAGAAGGAACGTTCGTGTGTGGAATTATATACGCGGCGGACGGCTACATCATGGCAGAATCGCATTGCAAACACCAAACCACCCGCTCCAGAACGAAACCTGTTGGTATGACGATGAACAGCGGCGAAAGTTGGCGGGACCTCCTGTTAGCTTTGCTTCGATTCATGCAGCGTGCATGGAAGCTACCATGCTGTGGAACTCAGGCTGGATTAGCATCATTTCACCGCTTTGATATCATGCGTGTTCTACAATGCCCGATGACCCCGTGCAGAGTCTGAGTGAAAAAAGAGAAGAAGCACTTTCTCACGCACAGAACATACTTCCATTCCTGAAAATAGCAGAGCCGTACACACGCAGGTCTAACTGCAGGAGTGACTACATCTCCCCTACATTACCGTTTGCTGAAGATGTTTTTGCAGAGGCTGACATCCTGTTAGAAGACTTAGCATGCAGGCAACAAGCCTTTCTCACTTTCTGGGCTAAATCGTCCATTGAATGATTGCATCGGTGAATGTAAGGATTTTTGCACCTAATTAACGAACCTTTTATTCACTAACCCAAATATCACACACACAGTGCTCCTCCAAAATAAGTGTCAAAGGGAAAAAAATAAAACGGATTTCACTGGGCCCTAATAAAGTAAAAAGCTGTCACCCTCCAAATACAGTGCAAACATCACCGCCAGCCTCTTCCTGCTCTGAGCTACACCCTAAGTACCACACACACACACACACACACGCACACACACACGCACACACACACACAGGAGCCTTTGCTCAGCGCAATGCCATTTCATTTGCAATTGTGAAAAATATCTACTTTTTGAAATCTGTTCTTTTGAATCACTAATGGTAACATACTTTGACCCAGGGCTGGGCAAACTGCGGCCCGTGAGCCACATCAGGCCCTCAAAGTATCCACTGTAATTCCGGCCCACCGGGCATTTACAAATTGCTTTTTTAACGTTTTTAACGTTACGTTTAACGGGGAATCTGCAGACAAACTGTAAACATGACATGCAGCGCTATTGTGGCACGCTTGAGGTGCCACAATAGTCAGATGCAATCTGCAGCGTGTGCAAAAAAGCCATCCAAACAACACAACATATCAAACACAAAGCAGCTTACTGAAGGCACCATGTGGACAAAGAAATCCCTGTGCGCAATACCCATGCCAAAACAAACACCCATATGTTCTCGCCGCACGGCATGCTGGGTAGCTTGCGGTACTCTTTCTCATCTATTGTAGTGTTTGTCCCATTTTTGCTAGCTTGCAAAATACGCTGAGCAGGAGAAGTAAGGAAGGAGTTAACATAGTCTTGATATCCAATGTCGTATTGTTCATAGTTGCCCCTGGACTACCCAGCATGCCTTGCGGGCATTTGGAACTGTTTAGCACTTAGTCGTTTATCGCCCACGTGATAGTAGTACTTCATTTATGTGATTTTTTTGTTTCATTGCACCGTGAGTGCAACTATTTGCCCAACTAAGAGCGTGCATATCATGAATGCTGGGTCTTGTTTGTTTTCCGAGAATCTACTGCACCTACTGGTAACCTGTTTGCCACGTAGCAATAAAAGTATACCGCATTATATTATAACTAACAGTTAGTTGATCGCATTGCGCTGCTTTTACTGTATTTTGAACGCTACGGTGTCTACAAGAATTGGGAAACGTGGTGTTCCGTTGGGGATCAATAGCTTGTCGGTGGGAAGGATGTGCAGACAGTTTGCTAGCGATAGCCTCGGTTCGGAATAACGGTGAGTCCTTAGCTTTACACACGGGACTCCATGACTCATGTCCCCGAATAGAATTATTGGCGTGAGGACGTGCGTGCGTGTTAGAGCGCGCCTAGAATTAGACAAAACGGGGAATGTAACATCTTCAACGAATCCTGCCCAATTTGGAACCATCTTCTAAACTGAATGCAAATGAAGCATGAAGTGTGCGGCTCCAAATGTCCACAAGCGGAGTGTCTGTGGTATAGTTGGATTTTTGTTCTACATATTTGTGGCGGTGCTACAAAAACGGCCTGCAGAGGAAGGATGACTGTGGCGCTGATCACGTTAGAAATGCATCTGATGAATAAAAGCACAAACATGTTGTGCAGCAAAACTCCACAAGGCACATGTCCCTTTTTGGGTCATATTTGGGGTTGTTATGTTGAAAAACTGCCACACAGCCAAGTTTCCCTAAAGCCTAAGGACTCATATGGCCGTTCTTTGTGCAACAAACACAGCAAGGTGCTGCTTTTTGACTGGCGCGGAGGTCCGGCGAGTGAAAAATGAAAGTATTTTGTAAGGCAGCACATGTAGATATGCTAAGAAGTCATATGCTGTATATTTCAGTGGCAGATTACTATCACTGTCCTTCTCCACTGACAGACTGAGAAGGTCATTCCTCCCCAACTCCATGCGGCTTTTCAACACAACAGGGGGGAGAGATAAAAACACACACACGCACACCGAGACTGGACTTTGGACCTCATTATGTATTCGATTATAATGTATTACATGATGTATTATTAATAGATTCATATTATTTTTTATTGCACTACAAATTGACACTTTTCTTATTTTTCTCGTCTTGCTGAAATTGCGCTAATCTGTGACCAAGTAATTCAATTCATTCATTCATACCTCAGACTTTTTTCCACTTTTGCTTGTAGTTTTTTCCGATTTTCCAAATATTTCAACAAAATAATCTTGTAATATTATGACTTTATATCATTACAACTTTTTCCACAACCTAATTCCACCTCAATTCCAACGTTACTTGTTGTTTTGTTAGTTTTTCATAATATGACAACTTTTCTTACATAAATGAAGTCTAATTTTAGATTACAACTATTTCTGTGAATATGTTGACACTATTCTTGCAAAATGACCGTTTTCCATTTTTGCTGTTTTTTTTTTTAAATATTAGAATGTGCCGAGGGCCAATAAAAAACAGCCGTGGCCCACAATTTAGACACCCTTGATGGACAATAGGACAATAAGTGGTGTGTTTTGAGTGGATAGTACATCTACACAGTTGTGCAAGCAGTACACTGACTACTTTAAAGTGTACACAAGTTTACTTTCTACAGTACATACTGGAAATACTGCACTAAAAATGTGGCTGGCATGCGAGGGGTGCACTCACCCTTGTGATATCTCCTGAACGTGTGCTTAGTTGTGTGCTTATCATCTGATTCCATGAGAGCTCCAGACAAGCGATGGAATGACAGATTTATGTTCTTCAATTTACGTTGAAGTATTCGGCATAATTAAAGCAGCCAGAAAAATGGGGACACTTCCTCTCAGTGTGCTTCAGCCGCAAAACACAAACACTCGTTGGACTTGCCTGTCACCGATTTAGAAGATGATGGTTTTTTGGTTTGTTTTGATAACGCTAACCAGATGAGCTGGGCAGGCGCCCCCACAAGGCAGGCCCGCTTCACGGTGTGAGAGAGAGAGATGCCAGCTAGCTCACCCTCGCGTGGCGGAGCCGTCATGTAGAGATTCCCTTTTGCCACCGACAGATTGTGCATGCATCACATCGCGTTACTGATTATTAAGACTAAGACGAACCCCGAAAGAATACTCAAGGCCATTTTTGATATCCAGCGACAACAACCGCATCCACCACAAAAATCTCAATTTTACAATAAAAAAGCTTTTAATGGTTTGTGTCCTGTGCTCGATAATCCTTTTTCTAGGGAACAACAGCAAGCACGCTCGGAAGTTAATGTCATTAATTTAAAGAAATAACCCGTGAAGAAACAGGAAGGCTGCCACATTGTGTCTTTGGGGGACATTTACATTTGTTTTATATGCATTTACATTTGTTTTATTTACATTTGTTTTATACGCATCTACATTTGTTTTATTTACATTTGTTTTATACGCATCTACATTTGTTTTATACGCATTTACATTTGTTTTATATGCATTTACATTTGTTTTATTTACATTTGTTTTATACGCATTTACATTTGTTTTATTTACATTTGTTTTATACGCATTTACATTTGTTTTAT
>QODF01000068.1:421277-447822 GCA_024372805.1 Oostethus manadensis | reverse complement strand
AAGTTACAATGCAGGTAACATGTTCTTGGGCAGGTAGGGGTCTACTAGAAGTTACAATGCTGGTAACATGTTCCTGGGCAGGTAGGAGTCTACTAGAAGTTACAAAGCAGGTAACACGTTCCTGGGCAGGTAGGACTCTACTAAAAGTTACAATGCAGGTAACATGTTCCTGGGCAGGTAGGGGTCTACTAGAAGTTACAATGCTGGTAACATGTTCCTGGGCAGGTAGGAGTCTACTAGAAGTTACAAAGCAGGTAACACGTTCAGTGGCTCAAACCGTGACTGAATGGAATTGACTTCAATTTAATGTTTTTGTGTGAATGTATTTTGGCTTTATTTTCTATTTGTGTAGACAGTTTTGCACCTATGTGGGCTGTTTTTACACAATGGACTCATTTAAAGAAAAGTCGTCTGAGCACGAAATTCTGACCTCTGCCTGGAGCTGACAACTTGTCCATCCAAAGTCTTGTTAGAAATGTTGGACGAGCTGCTTGAAACGAGGCCCCAGGATGTGCAACCGGCCCAGAAAAAACTTCCAAATGGAGATAAGCTGCTTATATTCACCATCAACGCTGAACTGGGAGGAAGGCAACAGGCTGGTGGCCACTAGGCAGCAGTAATGACACCAAACATTGAGACATCGGTTTGATTTGGTTCGAGCATGCATACATTGTACAGTCAATGTTTATGTTACATCCCTCAGTTTAATGTCGGAAAAGGAGTAGGAAGAAGCAGAGGTTTTTTTAAACCTACCCCCTTCTCACATGATTTGCTAATACTCATATACACATACATACTGTACATATATGTATACATACACATATATATCTTACATACATATTCATACATCCTTACTGTATATCCTATTTTTCTTTTTTTTTTATTCCTTTTGTTTCCTCCTCTCTCCTTCCCTCTTCCCGTGTTGATTTCCGGGTCACATCTTGCTGTCTTGGTGTTGTACTGTGCGTGTATTAAACGGAAGTACTTGAGTTCCGGATTTTAATACTTTGTTGAACGTGTCCTTTCAACGTTGATATCAATGTTCTTATTATTGAATGTAATCTTACAGTTTTGTGCGTTGTATCCTCTTTTATCCTTGTTGTCATGATTATATGATGTTTATTTTGTATCCAGATCATTCATATCTTTGACAACCAGCACTCCTGCTTCTCCTGGACCTCCATGTAGCTTGATGTATATTTTTCCGTTGGCGCTCCAAGTACTTTGTATCTTTCCCTGCTTCCTCAAGTCTCGTGCTTTCCTGGCGATGTCAGCGTTGCGTTTTGTCAGATGCTCATTTAAGTAGACGTTTGTGCTTTTCAAGTTCTTCTTCTGTTTCAGCACTGCAGTTTTGAATTCCCTGTTGGTGAACTTGATGATGAAGGTGTGGTGTTGTTTCTGCCATACAGTGGGAAGCAAGTATCAATGGTGTTGATATCTACCTCCACCTCCTTTGATTGTAGGAAGCTGACAATCTGTTGCTTTGCTGAAGGAACATCCATTCCATCTGCTTCTCCTCTGTTATGAGCTTCCCTAGCTTTTGACCCGGGTGTAATTCTGAGACCTGTGAGGATCACATCATTCATTCGTGAATTCTGATCCATTTTTATCTTCCATCCTTTGCTCCTGAGTGGTGCGCCAGGCGGCATTATCCTCCAACAGTGTCCTGATATCATCCTGTAGAGCATTGATGTCTTTGCATAATGCATGATTTACTTCCTTGGGGTTTTTAACCTCCTTGAGGGCAGCACGCAAGGCAGCATCGTCTTCCAATAATGTCTCGATATCATTCTGCAGAACTCTAACATCCTTGCATAATGCTCGGTTTTCTTCCATATGATTTTTAGCTCCTTTGAGAGCATCACGCAAAGCAGTACTTTCTTTCCATAGTGGCTTTGTTTTATCCTGCAAAGCCTTGATATCAGTGTGTAGTGCCTTATTATCTGCCATCGAGACATTAGCTGACATGACATGACCGTAACGGCAGCACGGTGGTTAAGTGGTTATCATGTAGGCCACACAGTCAGGAGATCTGGAAGACCTGGGTTTGAATCTCTGTTGGGCACGTGTGGAGTTTTCATGTTCTCCCCGTGCGTGGGTGGGTTTTCTTGACTTGACCTGCTTGGTTGTCATAAAGATTGACTCGGACTTGCTTGTAACTTCAAGGTAAAGACTTGGTGCTTACTTGGGACTCGTACGTGAGTGGCTTACTCCCGCCTCTGCTCATTATAGGCGCTACTTGCAATGCACTGACTGCCGTCGGTCTGCCTGTGATTGGCTGACAATCAGTAATCCGCCTTTTGCCATTGGTTCATCATTTTTTGTTGCTCATCGTGTGACGGCCCCTTGCTGAGACCGATTGCTGTAAACATGAAATACTTGCAAAAGTCTTTGGACAGAGACAAAGAGTTTTGATGCTTTGTGCCTCAACGGTACGCAACCACCATCAATGCGTGATCGATAGGTAGACCATCGGCTTTAAGATCCAGTTCATTTACCTAATTGCTCTCAGCTACATCATCCGACCATTTCCATGCCAATTCTGATGTTGGGTAATAAAATTCACGTGACTGATGCATCAGGTGGGGGAAAGGTGAAACAAAACCCCAAAATATAAGATTATACTTAACAGCAGTAGTGCAAAAACAGCACAGTATTGTCGTGCAACATAACAGTACACGGGATATTATTTTCACATGTCAATGTCTCAACTACATCCAATTTGTGCAGTCATTTGTAGACGGATTGTGGTTGTAGATTGTTTATTGTTTTGAGCTTTTAAAAAAAGAGCTATTTTTCCAAGATCATCCAGGTACACAAGTAAGAAGTCATCAATGTCCACAAAAGTGGCTGATAGAGCACGTTGGACAAGATGACTTTCGATGTAACGAGATTGTGTCTAACGTGACATTTTGACTGAAGAAAACAAAGAAATTTGACATTAAACTACTTATTGCGGGAATTAGCCTAAAACCAGCGTTTGGATATGCATGTAAACACCTTAACTGGGTAGTGTCCAGCATAACTGGATTATGCAATCGGAAAAAGCTTCTCTTTTGCGTTTGCAGCAGAGCGGCATTTTGCACATGCGCCTGTCTCCTCGGCGGGATACATAACAGAATTCATCGTGGCCGGGTGGGTTATGATTGCACAGAAATGGATAAACGGTTGTAGCTAGTATGTGTCCATGTTCATGTGATGTAAAATAGTGGCCATCTGTATCGTTCCTGGGCCATCCAGCCCCGGATGCTTGTCATAAACTGGACCGAGGGCGGCGGTTGTGTCTGATTTGCAGCATCACTCCAAGAGAGGCAAACTTGATAGCACAATGTGGCTCATAGAAGTCCTTCCCATGGCACACGTTCTTCTTGCGTGCAATCATTTTTCACAATGATTGCTAATGGGGAATAATACACGTGTGTGCGCCACTGGGCTGCCGATGTGTTCTTGTCTGTTACCAGTTTGTGACTTACAGCCCAGCTGGCTCGTTTACAGGTGATGTGTTACCACATTGATGTTCCCTTTGCTGCAGGTGGTGGCCTCGTGAAACGCGTGTGAGGCAGGAAACGAATCACACGGTTGGAGTTTTCTACTGCTTTTCCTTCGTAAAATGTTGCGAAACGAAATCGGTTCGTTCTTTTTTAACAACCTTGTAGACCGGGGTGGGTAAACTACGGCCCGGGGGCCACATTGCGTTTGTTTTGGACCCACCAGTTGCTTCCAAAGGGTTTAACTAAAAATGTTAACATACTAGCTGGCAACATGATTTGCAGGTAGTCAGAGTCAATCTTTCACATGCAGCCATCCAGACATCTTCCTCACCCACCATGCCAAAGAAACACAAGTCAACTAATACGTGAAACACAACTGAATCTACCCACTGCACTGTTTAGGAAGTAGGAAAGGGGGTTCTCCTACTCTTGAAGAGTCAGTTCTTTTATTGCTCATAGTTCATATTCTACATGTACTGTGCATGTAGAAGATTGTATGATACTTTTATAGAATAAATAGAACAAATAATTCCGGGTGGACTGTTAGAATTATAAAAGTAAGTTGTGCACGTGTATCAAATATACAGTCCGTCCCGCTGGCCAATTTGATCAACTCAATGCGGCCCACGAGTCGAAAACTTTTCCCACCCCTGCTGTAGATCCAAAATTGATTGAATTTTTACTCTTAGCTGCATTTTCCATCCATCCATCCATTTTCCATGCCGCCTATCCTCATTAGGGTCGCGGGTATGCTGGAGCCTATCCCAGCCGACTTTGGCCGGGAGGCGGGGTACACCCTGGACTGGTCGCCAGTCAATCGCAGGGCAGACATACAACCCTTCACACTCACACTCATACCTATGGACAATTCAGAGTCACCAATGTCTGTGCATGTCTTTGGAAAGTGGGAGCAAACCGGAATACCCGAAGAAAACCCACTGTGAGGCCAACATGCTACCCACTCAACCACCGTGCGACCTAGCTGCATTTCATTCATAAAAAACAAATGTTAATCGGACACCGCCGATGCGGTATGCTTTGGATCCTGTCTTCACCATGCTTTTCTCTTCTTTGCGGTCGGGTCATGTAAATGTTTGTAAACCGACTTGGTTTTTTTTTTATTTGAATTGGGAGTCACCCCCCGACCGCCCACCATTCAATGGCGGTTGGTCCGGACGTTTTAGTCCAGGAAGCCATCCAAGATTAGACAACTGTCATGGTTTGTTATTGCTCACATAGTTCTCCCAGATAACGTGTAAAACGGATCAACAAAAACATACTGTACTGTACATGGCATCTTCAGAGGGGGTTTACGTGAATGACACTCATCAGGCTACAAAGTTAGGCACACAAGGAAAGAACTGTCCTCTGTTAGAATCGATTAGCATACATATGCTAGGACGTTATTTACACTGCAGGTTCGAGGTTCCTAAAGTGGAGTACATAATGTGTCATAGGGAGTATGTAAAGATAAATTGAAATTGTTAAAAATAAAAACAGCGTATTCATCAGACACAGTTACGCAGTATGCTTGAACGACTCATTATGTGGCCTGCACAAGTACAGTGTAAAGTAAAGCAGACAGACACACAGTTGTCCGTTGTCGTGCGTGCGTTATAAGCACGAATAAGTAATTTTTATGATCATGTTGTGCATTAAGATCATTTGTATTGTTTATATTATGAAATTATTGCTGTTTGGTGGTTGACTATGGCATATTATCAGTCCAAAATTATTTAAAGACAAATGTTATGTAGCACTGTGATCAGTAAGCATCGGTAATGTTATGAGACATGACGTTCTTATGAGACAGGAGACTGGCTACTGAGCCACCCGAGCCGAGTCGACATGCCATGGCTGAGATTGAGTGGGAAAAAAAAGTTCTTCTCTCATTTTGTGTGGAAGTGGTAAGATTTTTGTTTTCTTTGTCCTTATTCCCTCTCAGTTTGAAACACTTTCTTACATTGGGAATAAGTCAATTGGAGAGCTTGTCAGCTTGATATGCCAGCGGCAGCCATTTGACAGTTAAAAGCATTAAACGAGGGACGTACGATAGCGTTCAAAATAATAACAGTCCAGTGTGACTGACCAGATGAGTTACTGTTATTAGTATATTTTTATTGCTGCATGGCAAACAAGTTACCAGGACGTGCAGTAGATTCTCAGAAAACAAACAAGCGCTAGCATTCATGATATGCACACTCTTAAGGCTGTGCAATTGAGCAATTAGTTGAAAGGGGTGTGTTCAAAAAATAGCAGTGTGGCATTCAATCAGTGATCAATTTTGTAAAAAAAACAGGTGAGAATCAGGTGGCCCGCTATTTAAGGATGAAATGCATTTCTCTTAAAAGAATAACCAAAAAGGCAAAGGCTCAGGCAATGATCAGCTCCAAGGTGATCAAAGACAGTTTGGAGTTACCTGTAAGTACTGTGACATTTAGAAGATGTCTGTGTGAAGCTAATCTACTTACAAGAATCCCTCGCAAAGTCCCTTTGTTAAAAAAAGGCATGTGCAGAAGAGGTTAGCCAAAAAACACATCAGTTGGCCTAAAGAGAAATGGAGGAACATTTTGTGGACTGATGAGAGTAAAAATGTTCTTTTTGGGTCCAAGGGCTGCAGACAGTTTGTGAGCCGACCCCCAAACTCTGAATTCAGGCCACAGTACACAGTGAAGACCGTGAAGCATCATGATATGGGCGTGTTTCTCCTACTACGGTGTTGGGCCTATTTATCCCATATCAGGCATCATGGATGAGTTTGCATATGTCCAAATACTTGAAGAGGTCTTATGCTGACAAGGACATGTTATGGAGGGGCAGCCCAATCCCCGGACCTTAATCCAATGGAGAACTTGTGGGGTGACATCAAAAATGCTGTTTCTGAAGCAAAACCAAGAGATGGTAATGAATTGTGGAATGTTGTTAAAGACTCTTGGAGTGGAATAACAGCTGGGCAAGTAGGTTGACTCCATGCCACACTAAAAAACTAAATATTAGTTTAGTCATTCACAAGATTGATCAACTAATCACTCAATTGCACAGCCTTAAGAGCGTGCATATCATTAATGCTTGTTTGTTTTCTGAGAATCTACTGCACCTACTGGTAACTTAAGTAGCAACAAAGATATGCTAATAATAGTGCTTCATCTGGTTAGTCACGTTGGACTGCTATTATTTCCAACAGGACTCTACAAGTGTGTGTGTGCATTTGAAAAGTTAGCCAGAATGTGCTCCGGGCCTCAAACGACTCCATCGCTGCGCTTTGGTCACCCTTGGTTTGGACAATTGAAAGATTGTTGATTACAGACTTCTTTTTTGACGCTTTACACACAGCGAGGAAGTGGAATTTCATCTTCCTACTATTGAGTCAAAGGAAGTAGCACAGATTAGATTGACACGTTTAATCCGCAACTCCCACACTGCATGAACTCCATGCAACCAAATCATCCATGAGTGACACATGTGGAAGTCTTACGAGCGTTCAGGTCTTGCCTAACATCCTTTGACTCCTTGGCTTTTACCCAAACATGAGAGCCCAGTGAGGTTTGGTCTTAATTGTCATACATGACCTTCTACCTCATGTCTCGGGAGGGAGGGGGGTATAGGGGGGATGACGCGCCCTGCTGAGACCACGGCAGCAGCAGGCTATTTAATATTCATTCATTCATTTTCTATGCCGCTTATCCTCATTAGGGTCGCGGGGATGCTGGAGCCTATCCCAGCTGACTGTGGGCGGGAGGCGGGGTACACCCTGGACTGGTCGCCAGTCAATCGCAGATACATATAGACAAACAAAGACGTACAAACATTCACCAAACGTGCATGTTTTTGGAATGTGGGAGGAAAGCGGAGTACCCGGAGAAAACCCACGCACGCACGGGGAGAACATGCAAACTCCACACAGAGACTCGAACCCAGAACCTCCTGACTGTGAGGCCAACATGCTACCCATTCGTCCACCGTGCGGCCCCACGTTACAGTACAGCATAATAAAACGTGATGTCCCAGAAATATTGTACGTGCCTTTACTTATGATATGTTTTATCATCTGTCAATGCAATTCTAAATATGGGAAATGTTTTTTGGTCAGGGAGTGCCCGTGTGCCTGCTGCCGGGATACAAGTCTGCCTGGTCCAGTGGGTGTCCCCTGACCCCTGCTTGACCCCACAAAGCGGGCCCGCTGCTTGTCAGCGTTGCACGGCAGCGACAGGAGCGCGCTGTCCTTTCAGCACCCTGCCTTTTTACGCACGGCCCCCTGCTCGCGCAACAAGGGTCACACCCACCCCGGGGTTTAGAAAAAGCAACACAATTATTACCAAAAAAAGCCGACACGGCCGTTTTGACTCTCACAGCCACCCCCTGCAGGCAAATTTGCAGGGGATATAAACCAAGCAAAGGCGGGGCAGACAGGCAGTGAAGGAAAGTAACGCAGGAAAAGCTCCGAGAAGCTACAAGACTCCACCAAAGAATCGCGTTGGGCGACGGTTCCTGATCCTTGGCGTCCCGAATGAGGCTATTAGAACCACTTCCAATTTCCCTGGAAGTGGCCTCTCGGAGTCGTAATGGAATAACGGAGAGGAAGAGGAAGGAGGAGGACTCGGACGGAGTGATGGTCAGCAAACCTCAAGCGTCTTAATGGGATCGCGGACGGCGCAGAGTGAGTCACCCGCAGGGGGGACAGGAGGCAGCGCGTCAGGATAAAAAGTAGGCTCGGCTTGACGCGCGCTGGTCCGGACATGGAGCGCGGGAGCTTCGGGTCCACTCGCGTCTACTCTGCCCGCTCGGACCGCAGGACGTCCCGCCTGTGACCCCACGTGGAAACTTTCAACAGGGACTTTTTTTCTTGCTTTTTTTCGTCTTGCAACGGACGCGGTGGACTTATTCGCCCGGGAGGTTTAAAAAAAGAAAAGAAAGAACCCCCCCCCCACTGAGGTAGATGCCAAAGAAAGATTGACTTTGATCATTGATCTCCTATCAGGTTCCACACAAACGTTGTCTTCAAGGCGTTGGTGTGGAAGAGGGGGTGAAGCCACAGCCGGGAAAGTGCGCCTGTGGCTGCTCCAAAGTGTCCGACCCGGCGGGCGCTTGTCCCGACAATTTCATGGCAAATGAAGCCCCTTGATCCTTCTTGTCTTGCAGACAAAGCGGCGAGAACGGCGGAGGGGCACGTTGCCTTTCGTCCTGCGGGAGACATGAGGGGGCTGCACACGCACGTCGCCCTGGCCCTGCTCCTTCTCATGTGCACGCTCATCACACCGAGCCCGACCTGGACGCCGAGCCCCGTCCCCGGGAGGAACACCGGCCGCGGCTTGAGGAGAGCGCCGGAGCCGGGGAGACGCGAGGTCCCGTGGAGCCACCGGGGGAGGACGCCCCTGGCGGTGCAGCGGGACTTCCGCAGACTGAGAAGTGACAAGGGGGATCAGGTTGTCGGTGAGTGCAGGCCGAGATCCAAGCTGCAAAGTCTCACACTGCGTGTCCATATAATCTTTATAACTTTATCTGTACAAGCAGTACAAGGAGTACGCCGCACTACTGATAGGCTAATAATGGGTACAAACAGCATCCATGGAGTACAGCTGCAGTAAAACATGGGTGCTTTATACCTGAAGGTACCTACTGAACTCAAATATAGAAGAGAATGTATTTTTCCAATAACTGTAAGGCAGGATTGATTGGCGCGACATTCTGTAACAGTACCATTTGCTGTGTGATGTTCACATAGATTACACATACACTTCAATTTGAGCATCTTTAACGTAACAAGGTCCCCTGGAGCCAAGCGCAGCTGAGAAAGGCGTGGTGTACCCGGGGCTGCCACCAGTCAATCACGGGGTACTTACTGTACAGAAAGACACACAAGCACGCACACTCGCATTGCCCGAGTGAGATAAGAACCCTTTTTTCCAACGCATCGGAACCTCGACTTACGGACACCTCATCATACGAAACGGGCCACAGAGAAATGTTTGTCCCATTTAGTGAAACAATATTCAAAACAGGAAAATGAAAATGGAACGTGCCGCCCAGAATCTTCAATAATAATGTTGTCATTAAGGAACATATTTATTTGGGTTGGGTACAATCTTTACACATTATGAGGGGGCAGGAACCAATGACGCCGTGAATCATAATAATTATCTAATCATAATACCAAAAATACCAAGACACCAAAGCCCCCGCGGAACAAATTAATTTCATAACTCGAGGTTCCCCAGTACCGCACATAAATACTTTGAAATTCCTATGCGTGCTAAACGTGGTTCACTCACGTGGCTTCAGGGAAGAGGGGAGACCGGAGTTTTTTTGCTTTTCAAACTGTGACCGCTCCAACTTATTCATGTTTTTCTTGGAAAAATGTGCACCCGTTGGGGATGTGAACAGCAGAGGCACTGTAACGAGCGGTAACTACTTACTAGAAGTAACTAGTTTGCTGTCTGAAGAAGCACAACATGACATCGGCTACCGGGCAGGGTATATCAAGTATTTCCATAAACACAACACTGGCATGGAAATAGGAGTTCAGTTGTCGAAAGCTCATTGGCAAGCAAGGGATCAGTGTCATCCAAAAGGTTGAGAACCTCCCCTCAAATACTATTTACACTAAAAGTACCCTTCCTAAGGCAAACCATTGGCCTCTAGAGGGACTCTGTAGGGATGCCAACATTTGTGGTGGTACGATCTACAACGATGCGGGGAAGTACCTTTGATGGTACTAGCACTGCAATGAAGTATTTCTTTATGGGAGTGAATTGGAGGTCACATTCTCTAGACTAATTTACAGTCAAACCTCGGTTTTGTATGCCCCGGTATTCATATAGTTGGGTTTTCGTCAAACTTGTTTGCTGAAATGTCGCCTTGGTTTTCAAACGGTGTACACCTTCTCGTAACAAACGGGTCTATTTGGCCTATTTGGTACCGTGTTGTTCCGCAAAATCGCGCGCCCAATCAAAGCACGCTGCTGGCTCACTGCGCACATTTTTTTAAATTCATGGAGACTGCTAAATAACCCTCCATGGGGTCAAAAGCGTTGCAAGTGGCAGTACTTTGATAAAGAATGCAATCCCACCTGGACGTTCCGAAAGCTCGCATCAACAATAAGTTCCAACCATTTGTCATTTACCAGGATTTCACTTTTTGGTCAATGGAAGCACTGCCTGTAACGACAATTGCACCCCGAAAAGTCCCACATATTTTTTCACCAGTTAGAGATTGTTTTGTCTTGAGTTGAAGGCTGACACCCCCTCCCTATCTTCTACGACAGCCATATTCCTTCGAGACCTCCGAAAGATGGAGAAATACGTGACGCACGTAACAGGTAAGCCTTCCTAATGGGATTTACATTATGTGTCAAAGGGCGTGAGAAAGTCTGAGCTGCAGGTGGATGAGGGTCAAGAAATGGAGGATTTCACATCCGAAAGTGGTGTTTAGCGCTTTGAAACCCGCATCTTCTTTGGTGTCTTTCAGGGCCGCTCTACTTCAGTCCCAAGTGCAGGGAGCACGTGCACAAACTGCACAGCCAGCGAGATTGCAGGATACCTGCATGTGAGCTCGTCGTCCACCGCATGCTACCCTTACCAGGACCAGCAGTTAGACAGGATCTCATTAAGGCCTCTCCTTATGGTTCTTTTCCCCAGATTTAAAGAGATGCGCACGGCTACTCACGCGGCTAGCCAGCAGCCCGCAATGCACTGAAGGCTAACACCAGGTACTACTCACATGTCGTCTACCTTCAATATTTAATTAGGACATGTAAAAAGATACTTATGCGATTATTTCAGCCGCAGAAATATTATCATGTGTAAAAATTTGGTAGGAATTTGTACCAGAAGATTTCCCGGCGTGAGCGCGGGAAACCAAATTTGCTTCACAGGTTCTACAGGAAATCCTCAAACCCCGGAAAAGGACACTCCATAAACATGGCAGACGTACTGCACATGTGCAGAACTAGTTACATTCTCTCGCGTGAAGTCCTACGCAGTTCCGTGGAGGACAGGCCGCATTCATTTTACAGCACATAGAAGCTTACCGTACATGACCTGTTTGTGAGAATTCCAGTCTATTCCAGTGAGATGGGGTAGGATCAAATGAACTCTGCTTCCTCCTTACGCCCTTTCTGGACACGTTCAACTGCAGAAGCAGTTCGTAAAAGTAGCTTTCTGCAGCGTGTTCAAAATCAACGAAACCATCGGCCTTCTGCTCAATAAGACAGGAGTTACATCAGTAATGATTTTCCCCGATTAAGTCAAAATATATGTAGAGAGTATTTGGGGTTATTTGCATGTTTTGTATGTGCACGCTTCATTCGCTCGACAGCAATATCTGCTACTTTTGAGATACTTTTATTCGACATTCCAGAGGTGTGCGCTCAAGCCACATCAAAGACCTGCAACTCAACCTGGGCTCTGACATCAACGACTTGTGACTTGTTCTCACACTTTAGTATGAAGACTTGAATATACTTGAGATTTTCAGTGAATGTGTTGGGCAAAAATGGGTCCCCATTCAAAGTACTTTATCTAACACAGGGGTCCCACACTCACTTTACCTTGGGGCCCCAAGAGGCGGAGTCTGGCTGAGACTGGGCCGCAGCCTCGGCGCACACGCACACACGCCACAATTTATTTATTTATTTTGTTAATCCAATCTTCTCAAATGTTTATTTTTTTAACACAAAAGAATATAGACAAGGACAATGGTGCAAACAGGTTGTGTGCAAAACTACTAATAAAATTCGCAATCAATCAATCAACAAAAAAGTAAAACACAAACAGAAAATAAAAGCAACAAGGAGTCTGGTGTAAACACGTATATAACTTTCCTCGGGTATATCCCTTCCTTGGTAGTCAGTTTGTATGGAACATACTGCACTGTTACCTGTGTAACTTGTTTCTCTACAAAACTACCAATAAAACAATCAGTCCAATGACTAATACATAAACACTTTAAGAACTAATAACTAAATCAGTAATACATTTCTGTTTTCAGTTATATTTGACAGTTTTTTAGCCTTTAACCTCAGTCAATGGGTTTTTCTGAAAATGGCTTCTCTTGCCTACTTTTTACTCAGTGCAGCGCTTCCTCTCACACAGCCGAGCCACCTTTGTTAAGAAAATGACTCGTTTGGGTCTGTGGAATATACAGTACAGTATTTTAATTCACTCGGCGTGTCGTGTTTAGCCGATGCACCGAAAACCATGCAGCCCTATAAATGGCCCTGACATCAGTTCCACCCCCACACACCCCGCCGTAGGATACGTTCTGAGATTACAAAACAGAAGAAGCAAGGAATCCATCCATGCGATTCTCACTGTGAACCAGACCAGATCCATGCGACGGCACGACACAACCAGACGGAACGTGCCGTGCGCCGCAACCCCCATCTACTATCCAAGCGCCTTTTTTCCATTTAACATGGGAGCAGATGGGGGCCCACGATGCGTGGCGCACTCAGCCCGACCCGCACAGATCTGACTGGACTCAGACCACACCAACGAGTTCCCCGCGCTTCTTTTATCTCGCTGCACACACATCACTTTGATTTGTGTGGAGAGAGAGATAAGCGATACATGTCGTATAAAACGTCATGCTTGGCAGCAACTTAAAAGACTTTATGGGATGTGGACGGCGAGCTGGGACGAACGTCCGCGCTTACCTAGCCAGGCAAAGAAGACAAATCTCCATGGCAACGCTGCTTCCCAGTGTCCTTTGCGGGATTGTCTTACAAATGTCTGTTGCTGACACCCGGTCATGTCCAGTGTGTTGAGAACTTGACTCTTACTTTTGGCATAAGTATATACTTGCCTTTTCGTCACTCCCTCGTGGAGGCTGCATGAACATTACATTTTCACATAAAGACACAAAACATTGTCTTGTGGGCTGCAAATAACCCGCAGGCCACAAGTTTGAGACCCCTGGTCTAACAGGACCGTTACGTCTTTTCCAGCAAGAAACCAAATGTTCCCACACAATCACTGAATGCATCTCCAGGTCAGGTCCAGTCAGGTTGAAGAACAAACAACAAGGGTGTGGCTTAACATTATCGGGCAGACAGCTGGAGAGTGGCGGTGATTACACCAGGATGCGTCCATTAGAATTGAATTTGCATTTGCAAATGACGAGGTCATGACATTTTATTTAGACTTGATTCTACCTGCCTTGTCTGAGTTTGAGACTTGACTTGGAATCGCAAGTCTTTACTTGAGATTTAGGATTAAGGACTTAATTGAGACCTGCAAAACACGGACTTTCTCCCACCTCTGTTATATTCAGCGTGATTTCAGTTGGAGAATATCCCACGCGTTCCCAACTTTTCTAAATAATTCCCAAAGAATGTGTCGTTTTTCAACATTTCGGTACGCTAGCATAAATATGTTTCGGCTAGTTTAATATTTACATGTTGCAAGCTGGATGGTGTTTTGGTGAGCAGCAAAAGTGTCAAGGGTGTTGAAGACGGCATAGAAGATATATCCTAGCAGCTCTCCCTATAAAGTGGATAAAAATGGATTCACGCTGTGCAGAGGAGCAGAACAGCCAGAGTGGAGTAGCAGATCCCTTGCAAATCAAGTCATAACATTTGATTTTCTATTCCTTAGGGGAACCAAAGAATTTTCAGAAATTTACTGCCAAGTCAAATAAGAGAGAGTGCTGAATTTGTCTTGTTTTTTTAAAGGTTGAATGAAGCCTTAACATCTGCTATCCAGAATGTTGCTGAAGGGGAAAAGTGCCTTGGACTTGTTGGACAAGCGGCCTAAAACACTGAAAGTCCTGATTGAAACCAAGCACGCAAGTGTCCTTCTGCCGAAGTCGGCTTTAAAATCGACTTGGATCACGATGGAAACTGCTTGAAACAAGGAACCCCCAAGGAACACAGATGAAGCCGGCAGGACACCACAGAAGATCCTGTGAAAGCCTTAATTTATATTTTTGAACCATCACAAGACTATACAGTAGACCGTGATCATGTATACGTTCACAGGTACATCTCAAATGGTAAGAATGCCATTTTAAAAAAGTTCAATATTTTTGTCATTTACTCAAGTGACATACAAGTGGTGTAAAAAGTGTTCCTGATTTCTTCTGTTTTGTGCTTGTTTATCACACTTGAATGTTTCAAATCACCGAATGTAAATATCAGTCAGTGACAACACAACTGAACCCAAAATTCAGTTTTTAAATGAAGCTTTTTATTATTCAGTCATTCATTCCTTTTCTATGCCGCTTATCCTCATAAGTGAGAAAAAAATCCAAGCTACGTGGCACTGTGTGAAAGAGGCACTGCCCCCCCCCAATCTAGAAATCACTTAAATAGGACCTTCATGACAAAGATGGAACAGTGATGAACCTTCACAGGAGTGGCTGGCCGACCAAAACTCATTCAAGAGGTCACAAAAGACCCCACGACAACATCCAAACAATTGCCTTTGTAAAGTTCAAGCACTTGGCGGAGACCTTTTGCGGCTTTCCCTCTGAGTGGATGGTGTCTATGGCGGTTTCTTTTGGACATCTGACAAGTCCGCAGCGCCCACAACAGGGCGGTCTACTGGCGCAGACTGAAGGCTCAGATAATAAAACTCCCAATATCAAACTTGTTCACAATATTGTAATTTTCTGATTATATGGTAGTCATAATCATCATAAATGCAAGAAATAAACACCTAGAGTACAATATAATATTTCACCCTATGTGCAATCAACTATATAATACATGGGTTGCACTTTCCGAAACGAGTGACAAAAAAATATTGGACTTTGTTTTATGTTCCTGTCTTTTGGAGATGTCCCCGTAGTGTAAAACAGCATAAGATCTGCTAAAAATGAAGCGTGTGAGATATACAGATGTATTTAGATGTGTACTATATATACAGTATATAATGTATAGATATGTGAAAAAATAAATATATTTAAATAAATTATATAATTGGTACAAAGTAGAATGCTCTCTGTGCTGCTTTGCCGTCTCAATAAGTGGAATGTGGATGAGCACCTGATGCGCCGGGCCGTGCCAGGCCAAGCGTGGTGGTGATAGCGTCTCACCAACAGAACATCATGTCAGGGGAAGGGATTGTAGGGTTGTTTGGAGGTGTCTGCAATCCGTATATTTCTGCCCCTACGTTTTTTTTACCCCCAGAAAGACAACCCAAACGTTTATTCGCTTGTTTGAGAATGACGCCCTCGAAAGGCTTTGGAGGTCATAGACAGTACAGATGTTTACTGTACATGGGACTCCGTCGTTTGGAAGGAAATTCCAATTAGAGGACAGTCTGCCAGTCGGTCCACAGGCGAACTGGAGCCCACCTCAGCTGACTTTGGGCAAGAGGCGAGATACACCCTAGACTGGCCGCCAATCACAAGGTACACAACCATTCACACATATGGACAATTCACAGTCTCCAATTACCATAACACACATTTTATGGAATGCGAGGGAAAATTGACCCACGGATTGATTGCCTAACTGTGGCCACCAACATGCTAACCACTAGGCCCGAGTATGCCTGTTAAACGCACTGTAAACACTTATGTTTGATCACTACACTCTTCACACAATGAAGTACACATTGTTGTGTATGTTGGCATCTTTGCAACTGCTGGTCTCAGTAGTTCTGTTTGTGTGCCTTTTTTGGAGTTGAAATATAAGAGAAAACTCCAATTGTTCTAAGGTACATTAGTGCGCCTTCCGTCTGACTTGGATCTTGCGGCATACCGGTTCCAGTTTTTCAGCCGTCACCAATAATGTAATGTTGCAGAAAGATTCATTACACACCATAACTTCCAACGGCCTCTGTATTGTCTTTAATGTGTGACATCTTCATTCTTGCCAATCGGACAATGAAATACAGAGAAGCACACGTGAGCTAAAAGGTGCTTGTCACCGCCGTCCTTCCTTAGAGGAAAAGCCATCTTTTTTATTGACAGCAACAGCATCAGCTGGAGAGCAGCAAGTCAAATGCATTAAAGGTATTTTGATGTTGACCAGAATTAAACCGAACTTGAAGGCTAGGATGGAGTATTGTATATCCAAGCTCAGCAGAAGGTGAGCAGACACCACAAATAAGACTGCAAATGTTTTTCAGCTAGATAAATGGGACTGTGAAGTATCTAAAACATAAATATACTGTATCTTCTTGTTGTTGTCATCTTCTTGAGCAACCCGTATTATCATGCAAAAAAGCGCATCATTTCTTACCTTTAGTGCGGAATGAGTGGGATGTAATAAAGGCTGTCTCTGTTGACAACATTATTGGCCGTTACACGCGTGTAAACGAACGCTTTCTCGTAATGTAATGACATATTCTAGCAGCACTAAGATTCATTTCTCATCATTTTTACATTACTGTATTTATTTTTTACTCTTTCATGAAAAAAAAAACCTCCACATGTTTTGAGTTGTTTGGAATAACTCCTTGAATTGAATTCTAATCTTTGGCCTGCCCCCGAATACTCTCCCACTTGAAATATTAGGTATTTTATATTTATTAGAAATATGAATTCAATCTATCTTCACTATCGTCAATATTGAAGAGCAGACATGGACACCGCCCTGATATAAAAAGCCTGGCAACCTTCCAGCCATCCATTGGTTCTTCTAAACTTTGGCTACACCCTCGTCTAATGATTTGCAGCGTCTTTCCGAACGGACTTTTAAAGATGAAATGGGTTAAGGTTAATATGAATTCAGGCAATTCAAACTTGACATATATGAAATATGTTTGTCAGCACGCACCACAATAGAGATTGGATGTAACTCTTCCCGCAGAAACTTCCCACACGCAACAGGAAGCGTTGCGTTAACTGCTCAGACGTACTAGTCAGAGAAAGAAGTATTACCCTGAGTTTTTTTTGTTGTTTTTTTAGATAATAGACATCATCATCTCCAGACAACAGCCAAAATAAATCATTCAGTTATGGTGGGATTGAAAAAAAGGGCTTAGTTGTTTTTCCCACTAACACCCATGCGTACTTCTAAGAACTTTGGAGAACTGCGCTGAACTGGCCCTAAAACATTTAGCCAAGCCGGTTCGTCAAGCTTACAGCCTTTTTTATATTTTCTTTTTTGACATTACAGAATGCTTCCATTAATGGCCAAGTGGAAAAGTGTGATTGATAACAGCCAGGGATGTCCGATTTTTGCTCATATCTCATACACCAGTCTTGTCCAACTCAAAATTTCAAATTCACCAATATGTGTAACATCTCATACATTATCTTCTGTGGTGGAATGAACAAATTGCAGTGACCCACAATATTTTTTTAGGCATTCACCAAGTGGACTTGTGTTTCCGGGTCCCGGGTTGTTGTATGAGATGGCACGTAGTAGCGGGCCACCGATCCCGTACTCCCGGAGCACCCCCCACAGGACACCACGAGGGACACGGTCGAATGCCTTCTCCAAGTCTACAAAGCACATGTAGACCGGTTGGGCAAACTCCCACATACCCTCCAGTACCCTTGCAAGGGTGTAGAGCTGGTCCAGTGTTCCACGACCGAGACACAAACCACATTGCACCTTCTGTAACCGATGTTCGACTAACAGTTGTACCTTTCTCTCCAGCACTTCTCTTCTGGTTTTTGGGACATGGAATTATCTACCGCTATTACATTTATATGCCAACATCGGACCAATATTATCAAACACCCTTAATAATAACCATAGAACCACAAATCAGACATGCATCTCACTGTTGGCTGCTCAGTACATTGTGGTTAAAGAAAGAAAAATAAATGTCTGCAGTGATGTGGACTCTGCATCGGTCCGATGTGGTGAAGTGAGAGCGTAGCTGAAAGGCAAAGCTCTCAATTTACCGGTCAATCTACGTCCCTACCCTCACCTAGGGTCATGAGCTTTGGGTAGAGACCGAAAAGACAAGACGGCTGATACAAGCTACCAAAATGAGTTTCCTCCACAGGGTGGCAGGGCTTTCCCTTAGAGATAGGGTGAGAAGCACTGTCATCGGGGAGAGACTCGGAGTAGAACCGCTGCTCCTCCACATCGAGGAGCCAAGTGAGGTGGCTTGGGGATCCGGTTAGGACACATCCCTGGGGAGGTGTTCAGGGCACATGCGACTGGTAGGAAGCTCCAGGGAAGACCCAGGATTATGTCTCTCAACTGGCCTGGGAGCGCCTCGGGATCTGCCGAGAGGAGCTGGACCTAGCAGCCGGGGAGAGGGAAGTCTGGGCTTCCCTGCTTAAGCTGCTGCCCCCGTGACCCGATCTGGTATAAGCGGTAGAAAATGGATGGCTGGGTGTCTAGCAGGCACTTTGCACTCAGTCACCCCATGTGAGTAAACGAGGTCATATTAAGAATGGTAAATTAATTTTTAGTCGTGCATAACAAGGAATGTTACAAAGCATTACGTTGCTTTCAGTGATCCACCCTCCCTTCTCCATTTCTTTAGACCAGTGATCCAAAACTGGTTTGGCTGCGAGAACCACCATCACCTTTCAGTGACAACCCAAATTGCAAATTCCTTCTCACTTTATCGTTCATAGTTCTTATTGTGTAGTACTCACCATTTATTCATGTACATTCCGGGTGTCTTATTCAGTAAAACAAAAACAAAACTGTAAAATTCCACTTTTTTTATTGATGTGGTCTGATGTTTACACGGTTCTGGAAAAACCAGACACAAGCACATGTACCCGAATGTATGATACGTTTACAGATACAATAAGACAAATCATTCCTGGTGGATTGTTTGAATTATAGGCATGAAATTGTGTGTGTGTATCAAATTGATAGACCGGCCAAGCTGTGAGCCAAAGTTGAAAAGTTTGCCCGCCCCTGCACAAGATGCTCAACTGTGGAAAAGTGCCAAGATGGCAGAAAGTCAAGTCACAGTTCTCATAGTGTGATGTTTGCGCAGTTGCTGGTGTCACCGAGAAGCGTTGTCATTTGTCTTTCTAGTCCATCTTGCAGTGATCTGTCGGTTCTGGTGAACAAATACATATCTTTGCTGGGTCTATTTTAGGAATCTTCCAATAAATAGCAGGGTCTTTCACCACAGGGCTAAATAAGGAGTAGGGATGTAAATCTCTTTGTGATCAACGATTACATTTGTAATATTTAAAAACAGATTTGATACAGTGTGCAAATGATACGATTGGATTGTACAGTCAACGTGTGTTGATGTTGATGTTTGTTGGGTCCCAAACTGCAGCCCGCCTCCGCATTAGACCTGGCCCCATGAATGATTTTTTTCTTCAGTCTGGCCACACTGTCTACACGGAGCCGTAGTTCTTCCCAACGGGAGATATTTGCCCTGTCATCCACACGTCACCGGGTTTTTTTCCCCAATAAAACAAAGCTTTCCAAAAACTGCGGCCAAAGGGGAGGTTTGCAGATTTCTCCGGATCCAGAACTCAAGCAGCTCTCGCCGTTGGTGGGACAGCGGGTGTACTGTTCACCTGCTCCGGGTCTGGCGCAAAATCCCACGGCTCCACGTTGGACGAGATGGAAGAGGTGGGCGTCCAACTCCCAATCGTTTCTTTTGATGCCGGCAGACATTGGGGCAGTGGTGGGGGGGGGGGGGGGTATAAGGAAGGAGTCTCCCGAATCCGCTCCTGCGTCCGTTATCCACTGTCAGGCGACTTTTGCTTCTTATAGTCTTCATTTTTGAGGTTAAGAAAGCCCAAGTGATCTCTCCCCGTACACGGACTAATTCAATGGCCGTCTTGCGTGACGCTTGTTGCTTTGAGTCGTGTTGTCGCTCTTTGTTGTATTTGTTGTTAAAAAAGCGTCGCTGGTCTTTTTTATTTTCTATTTATCTTCTTTGTTTTTCCTCCCCCTGATGTATTTTTTTATTATGAAAAAACAAATAATGTGTGCACGGACAAGTACCTGCCTTTGTGTGACGTATTGCGGAAGTGACGTCAGGAGACGAGCAGTATTTGGCGAACTAAAATTCTATCCAAACAGAATCCTCCTCTGTCTTCCACCACTTCCTGCTGTCTTGGTGTTGTACTGTGCGTGTATTAAACGGAAGTACTTGAGTTCCGGATTTTAATACTTTGTTGAACGTGCCCTTTCAACGTTGATATCAATGTTATCATGATTGTATGATGTTTAGTGTGCATCCAGATCGTTGGTATCTTTGACAACCAGCACTCCTGCTTCTCCTGGACCTCCATGTAGCTTGATGCATATTTTTCCGTTGGCGCTCCAAGTACTTTGTATCTTTCCATGCTTCCTCAAGTCTCGTGCTTTCTTAGCAATGTCAGCGTTGCGTTTTGTCAAATGCTCATTTAGGTAGACGTTTGTGCCTTTCAAGTTCTTCTTCTGTTTCAGCAGTGCAGTTTTGAATTCCCTGTTGGTGAACTTGATGATGAAGGTGTGGTGTTGTTTCTGCCATACAGTGGGATGCAAGTATCAATGGTGTTGATATCGATATCCACCTCCTTTGATTGTAGGAAGCTGACAATCTGTTGCTTTGCTGAAGGAACATCCATTCCATCTGCTTCTCCTCTGTTATGAGCTTCCCTAGCTTTTGACCCGGGTGTAATTCTGAGCCCTGTGAGAATCACCTCATTCATTCGTGGATTCTGATCCATTTTTATCTTCCATCCTTTGCTTCTTTCTCTTCCTCCTGAGTGGTGCGCCAGGCGGCATTATCCTTCAATAGTGTCCTGATATCATCCTGTAGAGCATTGATGTCGTTGCATAATGCATGATTTACTTCCTTGGGGTTTTTAACCTCCTTGAGGGCAGCACGCAAGGCAGCATTGTCTTCCAATAATGTCTCGATATCATTCTGCAGAACTCTAACATCCTTGTATAATGCTCTATTTTCTTCCATATGGGTTTTAGCTTCTTTGAGAGCATCACGCAAAGCAGTACTTTCTTTCCATAGCGGCTTTGTTTTATCCTGCAAAGCCTTGATATCAGTGTGTAGTGCTTTATCATCTGCCATCGGGTTTTTAACCTCTTTAAGAGCAGTACACAACGCAACATTTTTATCTTGAAACTTCTCGATTTCTTCTTTTAGAGCTTTAATTTCTTTGCTCAGTGCTCTTTTTTCCTCCATAAGGTTTATGACATCACCATGGACCCCCAGGATCTTTTCCATTAGACTGTCATTCTGCGATTGTACATGTTTAATCTCCATCTCCATCTTTCCTAGCTTCTTATAGTCTTGCGTCCAGAACTCCCCAAAATTGTCCTCTTCTTGTTTTTTGGATATACTCAACTCGTGGCTGTAGTCGTCCTCCTCCACCACATTTGTTCTTCTTCTTGTTTTTCTGATGTACTCAACTCGTGGCTGTAGTCGTCCTCCCCCTCCACATTTGGCAACAAGACTGATGCTTGTGATTTTGAGTCCATGTATCCAGGGCCAGCATCCTTTGCAATTGTAACAGATGCTTGCTTTCTATTCTTGTTTCTTTTGTTTGGCATTGTTGCTAGGCAACTGCTTTGACCTTCAGTAATTAGCCGGTTAGCTTGTATTCCTAGCAGCTTTCAGCACATGAAACTCGTTGATTTCAAGGAATCTGTACCTCTCGCCAATCCAACTTAAGGTTGAGGGAATCAGCAACCAGTTGTGATCTTGTGTTCATGAAATGTATTCAGAAAAGCACCAAAATAGTTGTAGTTTATAGTATCCTCAGCAGAGCCCTTGCCTTGTACATCCTCTCCAGTCAACAAAAAATCAAAAACCAAAAAAACATTTAGATTTAGAATGCAAATTGTTGACTTTGTCAGTTCTGAGGGCATCCATGTTGTTCCTGATGTAAAAACAGGTTGACGTTAGGAAAGGCAAAACTCAAGTTATTTGCGTCCATACGCAAACGTATAACCGAAGTTTTCTCCAGATCCACACTGTGGCTGGAGGTTCTGAAGACCTTCATTTTTAGTGACGTATATCTGCGGACTCATAATACGCAAAAATGTGGAAAAAAACCTTTGTTATATGAGACACCCGCCTTCGTGCAGACAGGGCATGTTGGATGCTGGTTTTTTAAAACAATCCAGGCAGTGTGGACAGAAGTTTTTCCTACATTCTGGTTTTAAAAACATCTGCTACATCTAGGCAGGGCCAATACACACTTTTTTTCTGTGAAGAATCCAGTGAGGGTTACCTGGTTATTATTTATTTCAAAAATTGTGTTATTTATTTATTTATTTTCTGTGAAGATTCCAGAAAAGGTTATAGGCAGCCCTGTGATAGTCTTTTAACTTTTTCTGATACAAACTGACCCCGGGCCTCCACCACAGAAGGGAAAAGTTATGTGGCCCTCACATGAAAAAGTTTGGGGACCCCTACTGCAGACATTGATTTTACATTATAAAAATAAACTAGTCAATTCTATGAAAGTGGCATTCTTACAGTATTTCCAAATGTGCAGAAAAGCATATCATGTCCCCAAGCATGTAAGGCTGTGGCCCCCAAATGCACAAACTTTCACATGTAATGATTTTTTTTAAAAAGACACCGAAAATTAAAAGTGTCGACAACTGCAACAAATTTTATGTAAATTGGCATTATTTGATTCCAAAATTAAGATACAGTTTTGCATATGTTTGTTGTGAGCGCAACATGTCCCATTCTGTTCCACAGCCCTTGAATACACCTCATCACTTTCTCCGACGCTAGTCTTGCAATACATGGTGCATGTCTTTACAATTTATTATTATTAATCAATTTAATGATTCATGGGTGATTATCAATCGGGGAAGGCTTCTACCGGCGCAACTGTATCGCTCGGCCGTCCAACCGGATATCCGGTCGCATCGGTCTATCGTTCTTAACACCAATAAGGAGCGAGGGCTGCTCTCTGGTGTTTTATTTTGGAGCCGTTGGTGTCACTTACGTACAGTCAAAAAAACATACATGTGGCCATTTTCGAGTGAGTTGTATCGTAGTCACAACACAATATCTATCCATCCATTTTCTATGCGCTTATCCTCAGTAGGGTCGCGGGTATGCTGGAGCCTATCCCAGCTGACTTTGGGCGGGAGGCGGGGTACACCCTGGACTGGTCGCCAGTCAATGGCAGGGCACATATAGACAAACAAACATTCACACTCTGATGGACAATTTAGAGTCGGCAATTAACCTAAAATGCATGTTTTTTGGATGTGGGGGGAAACCCACACACGCACGGGAAGAACATGCAAACTCCACACATAGATGCCCAACGGAGATTCGAACCCTGAGCTTCCGGACTGTGAGGCCAATGTGCTACCCATTCGGCCACTGTGCCACCCAACACAATATCAGTCAATGTTTTTATTGTTATTGTTGTGGATATGTCACTTTCTTGGCTTTGCTGGGAGTTCCTAGCTGGTTCATGGAATGTGTTCTGGTCACGACGTCACAGCCAAGATGATGGCGTCGGTTCAAAAAACTCGCTGGGGATTGAGCCAAAATCAACACTTTTCACTCCTATTTCTTCATTCACGTTTGTATTTTTCTGGCAGCACGATGACAAAACGTTTTTTTGCAGTGCGTACTTTCATTTTGTTATTGTTTTTTTTTCCCAAACTTTTACTTAAAAGTCTACACTCGATGTCCTTTTCGTCCCGCTCAAGCTTGACCAAGTCTGCCTTAAACATGGCGCTCACATCGTGGTGGCGTAGCAAACAAATAGCAGACTAGAGGTGCGTTCATTGAGAGCAAGTTACCCTTTTTTTTGGCAAAGATCCTACGACCCACCAAAAACAGTTCCCACCATTTGAGACACTACGTGTCACTCGCCATGAAAGGAAAGGTTGAGAATGTTAAAGAGTACTTGGACTACATTGGATTGCCGGGTTTTATGATGGTGACATTTGACCCTGGAAGGCATGATGGTTGCTACAGAGAGGTGTAAGTTCATTAATATTAGCAGATGCTACATGAGAACAGTTTAATCAAGAACCAGACAATATGTCATTATAGACAAACAAAAAGACGGTACAGTAGTCCCTCGCTACACTGAAGTTCGAAATATGCATATTTAATCAAATTCTACATATTTTTCCCCAAATTAAGCATTTCAAAGCATAAAAATGGCTAACTGCACTAAAATACAAATGCAGCATAAGCTATAAAGGGTACAACTTGTGAATGTAGTATTGCACATTGGTCACTAGGGGTCAGTAATTGTTCAAAGCCCCTGATTTAAACAACTGGCTTTTATTGCAGGCTTAGATTATCTCACAACAGAAACAATAATAATAACATAATAATCATTATCATAATAACAACACAGGTTACTGCTGCCACAGCCAACAAGAAGCTAAAACCCAATTCTAACCCACCAATCTCATTTCCTGTCCGCTACTGGTTCTGCTACCCTACAAAGTAAACTGTCTTAAATGGCTTATTACCTCTGACTCTATCTACTATATTGGATAATTCAAACGTACAGCTGACGAGACGTGATCTGGGTGTTTCACTTCAAGATGACTCAAATAATGTTAAAAATGTATTAAGAAGATTGTAAACAGCTTTTCCATGCCATTACAAATGTATTTCCATTCCATTTTCTTCCGCTTATCCGGGTCCAGGTCGCAGGGGCAGCAGTCTCAGTAAGAAAGTCCAGACTTCCCAGTCCCCAGCGACCTCTTCCAGCTCCATCGGGAGGACACCAAGGCGTTCCCAGGCCAGCTGTGAGACATAGTCCCTCCAGCGTGTCCTAGGTCTTCCACGGGGCCTTCTCCCAGCTGGGCATGCCCGAAACACCTCACCAGGGAGGCGCCCGGGAGGCATCCGGACCAGATGCCCGAGCCACCTCAACTGGCTCCTCTCGATGTGAAGGAGCAGCGGCTCTACTCTGAGCTCCTCCCGGATGGCCGAGCTCCTCACCCTATCTCTTAGGGTGAGTCCGGCCACCCTACGAAGGAAACTCATTTCCGCCGCTTGTATCCGCGATCTCGTTCTTTCGGTCATGACCCATAACTCATGACCATAGGTGAGGGTGGGAACGTAGATCGATCGGTAAACAGAGAGCTTTGCCTTCCGGCTCAGCTCTCTCTTCACCACGACGGTCCGGTACAGCGACCGCATTACTGCAGATGCTGCACCGATCCGTCTGTCGATCTCACGCTCCAACCTTCCCTCACTCGTGAACAAGAACCCGAGATACTTGAACTCCTCCACCTGAGGCAAGACCTCACTCCCAACCCGGAGGGTACAGTCCACCCGTTTCCGACTGAGAACCATGGCCTCGGATTTGGAGGTGCTGAGTCTCATCCCAGAAGCTTCACACTCAGCTGCAAACCGCTCCAGTAAACGCTGAAGGTCACAGCCTGATGAGGCCATAAGGACCACATCGTCTGCAAATAGCAGAGACGAGATCCTAAGGTCACCAAGCTGGACTCCCTCAACACCTTGACTGCGCCTAGAAATTCTGTCCATGAAGATTATGAACAGAATCGGTGACAAAGGGCAGCCTTGGCGGAGGCCAACGTTCACCGGAAACAAGCTCGACTTACTGCTGGCAATGCGAACCAGGCTCCTGCTTCGATTGTACAAGGACCGAATGGCACGTAGAAGCGGACCATCAATCCCGTACTCCCGGAGCACCCCCCACAGGACACCACGAGGGACACGGTCGAATGCCTTTTCCAGGTCTACAAAGCACATGTAGACTGGTTGGGCAAACTCCCACATACCCTCGAGTACCCTTGCAAGGGTGTAGAGCTGGTCCAGTGTTCCGCGACCGGGACGAAAACCACATTGCAGCTCCTCTAACCGAGGTTCGACTAACGGTCGTACCCTTCTCTCCAGCACCCTGGAGTAGACTTTCCCAGGAAGGCTGAGGAGTGTGATCCCCCTATAGTTGGAACACACCCTCCGGTCACCCTTTTTAAAAATGGGGACCACCACCCCGGTCTGCCAGTCCAGAGGTACTGTTCCTGACTTCCATGCAATGTTGTAGAGGCGTGTCAACCAACACAGTCCTCCAACATCCAGAGCCTTGAGAAATTCTGAGCGGAACTCGTCTACCCCCGGAGCCTTGCCACTGGGGAGTGATTTGACTACCCCAATTACCTCAGCCACGGTGATAGAACTGTCCACGTACGTATCCTCAGACTCTGCTTCCTCTATGGAAGGCATGTCAGTGGGATTGAGAAG
>QODF01000068.1:392199-421098 GCA_024372805.1 Oostethus manadensis | reverse complement strand
CACAGAAGTCCAGCAACAACACACCACACGGGTTCAGATCAGGGAGGCCGTTCCTCTCAACCACGCCCCTCCTAAGTCACACTGTCATTTCCCACATGGGCGTTGAAGTCTCCCAGCAGAACTATGGAGTCACCAGCTGGGAACAAATGTATTTTATTTATGAAAAAGGAATACTACTTTTTACTTTTAATTTACTTATAGTGGTAGAGTCTGGAACCAATTAACTGTGATAAACCAGTCTAGCAGTCTACCAGTCTAGCAGTATAGCACTAGAGCATTACTGCTCTAGTGCTATACACCCACTAACTGATGTGACAGAGCTGTACATCAGGATTACTGAAGTTGTTTAAAAGCTGTAAAGAGAAACCAAACATTGACGTTTACCTCAGGTTGAATAAATGTACTGGACTTATTCGCCGCTTCCACAAAAATGGACATGCTCTGAGTGAGTTGTATGGTTTTATTTCAACAGAGGCATTGCTCCTCTAGTAAACAATGCAGTTTGAAGTTCGACAACAACAACAAAAAAACAAGGGTCGAGACAATGACGGTGACGACGTGCTTGTGTGACATGGCCAGAGCATGTGACAGGCAATTGTTACAACGTTAGGAGTTCACCTCCAGAAATGCTTTGCAGCATCGTTGGCACTGCTCGAACACCTTTTCAAAGTCAGCATCGCTTCCCTGCACCCAACAAAAAAGGAATGAGAAATGTCACACTGGAGTGAAGTGATGAACAACTGCCTTTTTGTTTTTCTTACAAAAATAAGATTGATTATATAAATCATACATTATAAAGACCATTTGATGTGTATGATGTGGTCAAAAACCAATAAAGAGCAGTTCAATGGCATTTCAATATTTTGTATCACATGCCCTGAAGGAAAAACATTCCAGATACCAACTGGCTTCTATTTCACACGCCGATGTGATGTCGGTTGAAGCAAACTTGGCAAAGCAGCACTTGTGGGAAAAAGCAACACCACAAAACACAGGAAAATGTTTCTTTTTCATAATCAACTAATATAAAATGTTGCTTTTGCTCTCTTCATTTCTCCCACTTTGTGATTACTTTGTCGAAAGATTTTAAGATAAAAAGAGAGACAAATTGCTGAAATGCTGGTGTGTGGATGAGTTTTCACACAAGTCAAGGTGTGGATTTATCCACTATTCAAAAAGGATCCACAATGTTTCTTTACAGAACACACGTTATAAACACAATTATGCCTAAATAATACGTTTGCTTGTACCAAAATTTGACAACAGAAACATCTGACTGATGAAGACTTGGAAAATTGTACAGATTACAAATTTTTTTTTCCAGGGATCTTTCTTGTCTAATTCATTTGTTGTGGCACTCCGCTAATATTTCATGCAGTCAATACTAATAATAGCTAACTTCAGTCATGCGGTCTCTCCCTCTCTCTCAAAGGAGGAAACAGGCTATAATGTAAGACTGACAGTCCAGGCTTGGTGGGTAATGATACCTTGAGGCATTTTCTATTCTTACTGAAGAGTTGATGGCAAAATAAACTGTACCACTTAGTGGAAAGGTGATGTTCACTTATGCATTTCGGAAGGCACCTAAAATGCACAATAACATTTAGAGGTGAACGTCATTTGACCTTCTGTAAACTCTTGAATGCACACATCCAACTGTTCAATGTCTCAGTACGTTTTGCTGATCTCTAAGGAGCTGAGCAGCTGTGTGATCCATGAATACTGTATGCCTTTCTAGGAAAATGTATCCACACCAATTCAACTTTTTGTTAGAGAACAGCAAGTTGTTTGAAAAGTACTGAAACGCCAGAATATTTGGGCATGTGCATTCAGAAGAAATGTGGAACAAAGTGAGCAGCGTTACGTATTTATGGCTACAACAACACCGGATGTCCATTCAGTCGCCATTGTCAACTACTACAACTACCACATAAACTACACCCGACATTACGCACTCACGTGCACTAGTTACGTTCTTGTTTAGCAACCAGAAGTTTCACTGCGCTATTGTTTTCAATTTAGAGTTGGCGGTTTTATTAGATTTAGCGATGCATACAATACAAACGTTAGAAGCATTTTTTACTTAATCCAACGAAATATACAAAAATGGCCTTGCATTGACATGTTGTGCGGCTTGTGGTTGTACTAACATTCTACATAATGGTTGGGTTACTCCAAACCACCAGAGAAGAGACTTGACAGCAGTGTCACAAGAACAGGTAAGTTATTTCGTGTGTACATCTCCCTGGTATCAGTTACTCCAAAAGTACCACTTTTTAAACCGTAGCTGACTTTGTCAAAGCATGAAATAGAAACACACGCTTCACACCGCGCACTCCTCATCTGCTCTCGCAGCATGTAAACAAGCAATAACATTATAATAGATCAGCACTGTGTGCTACTTCGGCAGAAATAAGCATAAATAAAGTTAATCGTGTGAACTTATCTACCTTCTCAGTTACCTTTAAATTATCCGCTGCGCGGATTTTTGGCATTGTTGGCTCAACATCTGCTTTTAGATACATAAGACTGTGCCCAACATCTTTCAACTAAACACGACCAACCTTATTGCAATGAAGGTATTAATATGCCTCCGAGCTTCTAAGATTGTTCAAAGCCTCGCCATCTGCCGCAATAGAGTTGGGAAAGTAGCTAAAAATGCTACTGTAGGTGATGTTTGGCCAATTTTTGACCAATCCTACAATCACTCAATTTTAGGAATTGTTACATTGCCACGTTCAAGACATGACATCTGGTGTTCCCACATTTTTATGTAGTTATCGATCCAGAAAAAGAGGAATTGCGCGATCAGTTCTACATTTGTAATGTAAACGGCAGTTCCGATCACGCAAAGGCTTGTGGGGGCTAGGAAAAAGGTGGATAGGAGTGTTACGAGACACAAGATAAGACGATGTACAAGAACGGGTCTACGAGAACGAAGATGACATATTAAATTGTACTTGAAGCCCAATTAAAAAATTGAAATATATATTGCAAATCTACTGAAATTATTTCTATGCGGTTTCTATGAGGTGTGTCTGCTACCGGCCCTGTCTCTACCCACCGAGACAAACAGACTGTATGACTGACAATAGGGCTCACTCAGTTCATGCCGTTGTTCTATGGAACAAACCAAGGTGCTGAAGCCAGTGCACAGAGTGAATCATCTTCCTCCAAGGTCTTGTGACACCCCTAGTTAGCTATTATTGAATGTTTCACCTATCGTAACAACAGCGTGACTGCACACTGTTTCTCTCTCAGACGGTTTGTGTGTGGAGATGCGCTATAGACATGTACGTGAAAACCAGAAAGCAATGAGTGACTTATGTTCCTATTCAGGCAATTTAAGACCATTTGTATGCAGTTTCACTAATAATTGTCAAAAACAGACATTTTATATTCACGCCATCCTCTTAAACGAGGACTGGTGACATATGTTCACCGATGGCGGTGTTTTTGGATTGTTTTTGTTGAAAAACAGACAGACACCGTTAAAGCGATATAAGACTCGACAAGTGCAAGAGTGGCTTCAATCTAACGAAGCTCCTTTTTGAACTGCCAAGCCAATGTGGAGTTCAGCAGCACATGCTGTGTTCACGCTAGTTTCAAGAGCATCCAAAAATGTATTTAGGAAAAAAGACAAGCAATTGCACTACTTACATAATATGGATCTTTGATGATCAGCTGCTTCTGCGGGTCATATGAACCAAGGAGTTCAATTTTAGCTTTGTGATTTTTCAGGGAGTTTGCTTTCCGTTTTAAGTCACTGTGGGGAGAAAGGGGAAAGGCATCGTGTGTATTATTTACCACGGCCAGATACTTAGAAAAGGCTTGTAAACTTCAAAAATTAGAACCGATGGAGATATCTACATATGATGACAAAAAGTGAATATGGACTAATTTGTGTCATCTTTTCAGAACATTTATTGTTTTTTACTGTTATTTTCTTGTCAGGGATATTTTCTGTTGCCTTATCTTCATTACCACCAAGAGTACTGACTCTTTGCATTAATAAATGCCACATTAAAGTTACTTTTACAAATAGAAGCAAAACCAGACTTGAGCACTCTTTTGTTCTGGACAAATTCCCCCTTTTCTCAGTCCGGTCAGATTAACATTTGCTGAGAAAAATATGTGGGAGAGAAAGAGGTGGGATGGTGGAGGGGTGGGTGCCCAAAGAGCGTAGACGAGGCATCCAAAGAACTCGGTAAGCTGATTAGAGATCAGATCTGCTGTGAGCATGTGATCTCAAAATGATCCCTAGACGTTCAAAGTAGCAACAAAATATCCCTCCCCCTGACCTTTGGAATCAGCTTAAGGTAGAATATTGCTCAATTAAAATGAGGCATTCAGTGTTACTGGGAATTTGTGGCGGAGAAGCATACAGCAACTTGCGAGACATTTACTGACCAGTCGGCAGCAGGAGGCGCCCATGAACCTGGGTTTCAGTAATGTGAGAAACACCAAGGAGGAAATTTATTCTGAAATACAATATATAGATATGGACAAAATATTGCTGATGATGTTTGAATAGAAAATCTTAGTCGTGGATACCAATATTTTGGTAAAACAAGCATATCGTCTTTACTTTGGGGTTGAAATAAGCTATGAAACTAAATGTTACAAAATTCTCGTTTTGTGGATGTAGCTTTTTCAAGAAAAAAAAATGGTTGGCGAGCTCTGACTTGGTTTGACCCCGCTGCTCCTTTTGATCTGAGGTAAGCATCAAGAATCCAGGACTGAGGACACTTGACACATGACTACAGCGTGTACAGACAGCGCCGTCCAAATTCATACAAAAAAAAGCTCACCTCAAGTTGCTCTCATCCATGCAGAGAATGAATTCGAAGCTCATGAAATCGTCCTTGGTCACCTGGAAGTGGTTGACAAACGCAGAACAAAAGAAATGTTCAATTTTGGGTCTTTACGCAAAAACGCTTATGCACAATATGAGATTAAAAACTGTGGGAGAAAAACTGTGGGAGAAAAACTGTGGGAGAAAAAGCGAAAAACTCGCTTTTGGAGGGAGTGTGGTTTGGGATGCATGGCGGTGTTCACCACGGGCATCTCCTCGGTCTCTTATCCTGTCACTGCAGAGTAATGTAGATTTGTTGCACGTGTCATTTGGATGGTCATTGTTCAAAGAGGTTCTGTTTCTTTTCTCGTTGTTTTTCTTGTATGTTTATCATTATTAGTAAATATGTATGTATGTATACATATATATGCACACTGTATGTGTGTGTATGTATGTATGTACTGCATGGATATGTGTATGTGCACAGTATGTGTATGTATGCGTGTACGAATATATGCATGTATACATGTATATATATGTGTGTGTGTGTATATATGTGTCTGTATATGTATATGTATATGAATGTGTGTACATGAATATTAGTATTATCATTATTATTATTAATATTATTATTATTTTCTTCTTTCCCCTGTATTTTTGCTCATTTTGCTCTGTGACTGTTCTGGTTGTTGCTGAAATTGTGATTATCACGGTTGTTTATAATATGGTTGAAATATGTTTGTGAGGTTCTTCTGCACCCTTTCTTATATCCCCCACCTCACCCCCTCACCCGTCCCTTTTCAGGTCGGGTCCGGCATCGAAATGTGGCGCAACAAAATTCATAATAAATGCAGTCAAATGTCAAGGGAGACTCATTTGGATTATGAAGTCTCCCTTGGCAAAGCAATTTTGCCCAGCATTTGAAGGCAGCTTGACTCCCATTCAGCTGTTATGATGCTGGACAAGACAAATAAAAAACTGTGGGAGGGCAATGAAAACAGTGCCACTCAGTACACTGATTAGCTCTCTAATGTTATATGTGGAGCTATTGAACTATTTCGGCTCAAAGGGGGCTTGCTATTGCTCTATAAGCAAGACAACGAACTGTAAGCACTTTGGAAAATAACCCAAGGAGTTCCAAGAACCGTATTTCTGTCCCATGGGGGGGCATGATGGAAAATAACTAAGAACCATTGCCTTAAGAGAACCTTAAGTACTACAACTCTCAGACAAGTCTGGAAACAGCAAAAGGACGATTAGCACAGCTAAAGGCAGCTGTTTCATGGTCCATTACCGTGTTTCTATCTTTTGTGTTAAAACAGAAAACACACCAGCCAGTGCCTGGAGTAATTTAAAGAAGGCATAAAATCGATTTGCAATGGTGCCAAAGAGGAGACATAAGAAGTTAAATGTGCACAGTTTGTAGAATACAGACGTAGAAGCGACTTATATTTAGTCAATGTTTGTTTTGTAGGTGCTGAACTAAAACTTGTTTAAAAAAAAGACACCACATACTCTGCTGTACTTGGGTCTCCATCTCTTCACCTCAATAAACTAATATCGTTTTTCCCAGACTGCCCAATGTCAAGCAACTGGTTCTTACAACACCACATCCCAACTCCCACATTGATGGTAATCTTGGGTAGAACTGGTTCCTTGCCACACTCAAATGAAACGCAAGTAACCCAAATGAAACTAAAATGTTTCCAGCTAAAAGTGAAACTTTTTTTGGCTCATGATGGTTCTTAGTACCCTTAGTGAAAGTAGTAAAATCAGATACCAAATTCTGTCGTCCACATTAATCCATGAAAGAGACCAAGATTTAACGCTCGCTTGGAGCAATGACAAGTGGTTGGGCATCAGAGTTGATGCGTGCTTTCCTTTCACCAGCCATGCCTTAAAAACAACTGCTTTAAAAGATGCTCTGCTCAGCTTGAAAGACCTGGTTTCCGTCAAAAACAAAATGACGATGGGCCAAATTTGAGGGATGGTTGTGCTTTGGCCCGATGTCACGCTCATTCGTCAAATGTTGATGAGTACAAAAAATTCAATTCCCTAAAAGCACTTTCTGAAAGGCTTGTTGATGAAGGAAAGACACTCCACTGAGATAATCTAAAACAGAACAATCCGACCTTTTGTTGATTTCTTCTGATAATGTGGTCTCAATTTTACAAGTTTACACAAACGAGAGGGAAAAAGAAGGCACTGAAAGGAAAAGGCGGTGATGGTTAATATTAATAAAGGGAGGCAACAAAGGCAATGATGAAAATGAAAGAGCTTGTCAAAGGTCATTGTGGTGTCAAGGACTGAGACTCTGCAGCTCTGCTTTGAGGAGATCACTGCACGATGTAGCTGGACATGTTTTCGGAGGGACAAGCTACTAAGACAAGAGATCTGAGAAACCAGGAAAAACCCATGACCCTTTAGTAGGACATTTTAGGCCTGCTTGAGAATTTGAAACATGACAGGATACAACATTTATTTCTGCTGCCATGTGATTCTTGGCATGCGGCTACTTGTTAGGAAAGGAAGGGCTGACGGCTTCACTGTTTACACACTTGGAAACATTTGAAACATTTTGGAAGGATTTTGGAAAATATGAGTAACAGCCAACAGCCAGCTTGTTCATAATCATTTGTTCTCATAATGCTTTAGGGCGACACATTGCTGACTACTGATTCTAAATAAACACAGAGACAAGTGGCGCCAACAGCTGATTATTTTGGAGTCAGCGGTCAAGGCCAGGGTGACCATTCTAGTTACTGTGAAATCTTGCTGAGCGGAAAGTTCAAAAAATGGTCACTGTACCTGAATTGTACACTTTATTTAGTCTAGAAAAAATATTTAGATTTACGTACTGAGTGAAAATTTTCAATGAATAAATAAAATGACGACATAGGTGACGTATTGTCTAACTCACATAACTGACCATGACGCATGTGCATACAATTTGAAAAAAAAAGGACTAAAAATACTCCCACATATGTTTAAAGACAAATCTTGTGTGGTTATTAGTTAGAATCATCACTTCAGATTATTGTCGTTATAAAATCTGACTTTTTGCTGGGTTTTGTTCATTTTATGTTGACAATGTGCCAGAGGTCAATAAAAATGAGCCGTGGGCAGCAAATGGCACCACATTACCTGGAAGGCCAAGTGATACCAAACGAAAAAAGAGTATCTCCAGGCTCTGTCTTCTTATCACTGTCAAAAGAGCCATTTGTCTCCTCTTCCATTAGAAAACATGTTTGGGAGCCGCAAAACATTACAGAACTTATAAACTTTAAAAAAATTGCAATCTTTTGTTAGAACCACGAAATTTAATAAACAAAAGTGCGGCTACACGTGTAGACCTACTCTGAGCTAATTTAAACATGAATGATTTGTGTAAAACAAAATTAAAAAATGCCAACTTTAAGATAAAAAAGCCAATCAGAGGTCATATCTGCATACAAGTGTTGTTTGCTCAATACCATTTATTTGTGCACTGAAGTGTCAACCATTCTATTCATTCTGATCTTGACTGTCTTATTTTCTGAATAATGTCCTGTTTGTTTTTTAATTAGGAGAATATATCATGAATAATACTAATAAGGAATTACACTTATTATGCGCTTTATCAAAGACTCTCAAAGCGCTTACATTGAGGTCATCATTATTCATTCACACCACACTTGGTGATGGTAAGCCACTGTGTAGCCACAGCTGCCCTGGGGTAGACCGACAGAAAGCGAGGCTGCCAGTGTCCGCCATCGGCCCCTCCGACCAACACCGACACTCACACCACTTTCATACTAGGCGATGTGGGTGAAGTGCCTTGCCTAAGGGCACAAGGAAAGTTTATTTCCTCCCACTGTGGCACCTGGTGTTCCTCTGAGGTCCCCCATCTGAGTACTGACCAGACCCTCCCCTGCTTAGCTTCTGAGATCTAACGGGATCAGGCTTTGACAGGCAGGTTTGGCCACGTGATATTTTATATGAATAGGTATATGCTGTGATATTTTTATGAACGATTATTTCATGTATTCTCTAACTGTGAATGGTCTCTCATCTCATGTACAGCCCAGTGTTGCCAACTTGGCTATTTTCTTGCTAAATGTGGAGACTTTCTAAACCTGATTTTCTCAAAACGACTGGAGTCAAATGTAAAGCCGTCATTGGGAACAGGGGATATTTCTGGTATTTGCAGACACAAAAGTGAAAGCCCATATTGTTCTGCGCTGTGTGCGCACAGTAAGTCAACTGCCGCTGCACATAACCTGCCTGTCCTGGAGCCACCATCCCAGCGATTAGCGTGTCACGGGCTGTGAGCACATAGCTAGAGCCCACTTCTCGTTATAAACTTCTTGTTATAGAACATATTGCTATGCTCCCGTTAATCACATTGTTTTATTTTAGTCACTTGTTTCAGACTCAACGTAAAACTTCTTCACCTTTTTTTTCTCTCCCACGCAGTGAGACTCACTATTACACCAGCCTACTTCCCCGTCCCGTGCTCATCCAATCAGCAGTCAGAAGACAGTCTAGATGCATTAACGTACTTGGCCGCAAGTCAGATATTTCACATTCTTTCCGAAAATACACATTTCCCCTACTTTGGTGTTAAAAAAAAAATCACCGCGCTCAGCGAAGGGAGCCGCAACAAGGAGGCCGCGGGTTGCCGACCCCTGCGCTAGCCAAAGGCTGAGCTTGTGAAGCGGACAAGCGTACCCCAGACATTGCACCAATTTCCAATATATACACACAAATGGCAAAGTAGTGAGTGAAAGCCACGCAACATGTGCTTGTACCTGTCGGGCCCTATGACTGGTCTCAATGCCATGCCCTTTTAGGCAGGCCAGCCCACGGCCATCTGGCGAGCAGCCTATATTCCAGTCGGATGTAGCGCCACTGTCTATGAGCCACTGCAACAACACAGAACAAAGGTGGGTGATCGTACCTGCCTGGCCACATGCCTCATGGGCACGTCGTGCCTCTTCATGCAGGCCAGACCGCGATCGTCGGGAGGATTTCCTATCTCATAGGTGGAGGTGGCAGCACTGTCTATCCTCCACTGTGCGGAGCAGAGCACAGAGAACAAGAACTCAACAAATATGATTTCTCTCATTTGTGGAACTGTGGAGGGAGGTGCAGCCTATGTATTATATCTATTTGAGGCTTGATTCTTTGAACAGACGAATCTTGGCACTTCTGGTCAGGCTGTTGTTTTTTGTTGTCTTTTATAACTCTTACCCGTGGATTCCCTTCAAAATTAGCTAGAGTTGGACAAACCTTTTTTTGATGGTCTGACCTATTATTTGGTACACGTATACTACATCTAATTACAGTAATCCCACCTCGTTCTTTAAACTGGTTCCTGAAAGGACCGTGATAAATTAATTTCCACAATATCAAAATAAATGTTAACAACCTAAATACTTTTGTAGTTAGAGCATACTAAACCTGTTTATGATTATGTAATTATGCTTTTTCACATTACTAGAACCCTGTAGGCATGAAATAATCACCTACTGTATATAATCACCGTTACAGTCATATAACCAAATATATTTACCATAATACTTGAATGTATTGTAATAGAAACTATGACAGAAATTAGACAAAGAATGGTCTTCAGCTGGCACCTCTTTTGGAATTTGTCAAACCAGCCCTTCCTCACCGCAAAATTCCACGAATGTTGAAGAGAGGGTTGAGCTTTTGTCTGTCTGACCCCGGCATGGAGCGCTGATAGTGCTGCCTTGTCTTCTTCCAATTGACCAGCGAATTAAACAGGATGGTTTTCTTATGGCTACTGCTGATGCAAACAGCATAAGCAGACTTTGTTTTCACTACTAACTTAGTACAGCTTGTCAAGACACGCTTTGTCTTTTCATTCGTTTAGCAATTTTTATGCTTGAAAATGCTTTTATGTAGGACAAGAATAAAGCACATTTGCTTAAATGTGCATATATAAGCCACAGTCAACCATGAAATAACAGTCATTCATTCATATCTGAACAAACGTGATATAGCAAAGAAGTGATAATCCAACCACACTATTACGAGGGATTACTGTGGAATGGATGCAACATAATCAAATTCAAGAGAAGTATCTTTAAATATGTGGTGAACACATTTCTGCATGATGAACAAACACAGCGAGACAAACCAGTCTATAGAAAGTAAAACACTATTATCATAACTGCACAGCATTGTTTGTACAGTGTCATTAAACTGTCAAATGCTGCTGTCAGTCATTGCGCGGACTTATTTTGACAGCAGACATTGATAAAAACGTGCGTTATGCTGTAATTTACCACCATAACAGATTTAAGAATGATACCTTGTCGACAACACCAGCATCAGTTGCCATCTTCCTGAAGACGGCCTCTGCAATGGGGGATCTGCAAATGTTCCCTATAAAAGAAAACATCTGAATATGATTACACAGCTCATTATTATATATTATTATTCATAGTGTATATAGTGGTTCTCAAAACTTTTTACAGTGGCGTACCCCTTCAGACATTTGACCTGAAGTCATATACCGCCTACTCCTGCACACTTACAAAACACAATACTTTTTACATTCATGAACTTAAAATGTTGAACCTATTTAATGATTAATTAATTGTATAATAATTTTGGGTCAAAATCTTATTTTTCATGGTCACATTTTGATTTGCAATAATAAATAGACAAGTAATCATCCTACATATTTTAACATAGTTTCTTGGTTAATTTGATAGTAATTGTTGATCAAAATGTGTATCATGCATGCTTATATTTTGATTTGCAATAATAAATAAACGCCGCACGGTGGATGAGTGGTTAGCACATTGGCCACACAGTCAGGAGATCTGGAAGACCTGGGTTCAAATCTCCGTTGGACATCTCTGTGTGGAGTTTGCATGTTCTCCCCGTGTGTGGGTTTTCTTCCTCCCACATTCCAAAAACATGCATGTTAGGTTAATTGGTGACTCTAAATTGTCCATCGGTATGAATGTGAGTGTGAATGTTTGTTTGTCTATATGTGCCCTGCGATTGACTGGCGACCAGTCCAGAGTGTACCCCGTCTCTCGCCCAAAGTCTGCCGGGATAGGCTCCAGGATCCCCGTGACCCTAAAGAGGATAAGCGGTATAGAAAATGAATGAATGAATGAATAATAAATAGACAAGTAATCATCCTACATCTTGGTTAATTTGATAGTAATTGTTGATCAAAATGTGTATTATGCATGCTTATATTTTGATATATAGGTAAGTATAATCCTGCATATGTTAACAGTCTGGTTTTTTCCGTTTGAATGGCTGCAATTTGAGCATCGCTTTTTTTGTCCACTGACAATGGCTGTGGTTTAAACCTGCACATTAATTTAGTACCGGAGTTGAAGGGGAAAGTTTTACAGTTCAAGTAAAGTATAAGTATTTAAGCAGTATCCGCAGTCCAAAAGTACATACTACCAAGGCTAAGGCCTCATTTTCCGGGAACCCTTCAGCACTCGGTGTCAGGTGTTCACTGCTGCAGGGATTGGAACACCAACATTAGTGACATCTTCAAGATGAAACACTCTTAATGCACAAAATCCCCCTCAAACGTACTGATTTGTTTACATGACGCGCACAGAGGAATGGACAACGTGGCGTGCCGCTGGGGGTACCCCACAAGCTACCCCACTTTGGGAACACAGAATCTCAACCAATCACGCTCCCCTCCCCAAATCCCGCCGCAACAACATATTCTCGCCAAAAGTTGTCTTCTCTCGTGGGCCGCGCAATGGTACGCCATCAATCTTTTACGGCCTCGCTTGCTCGACTGACGTTGAACTTCAAATAGCCGTTGTGGTTTCCGACACACCCTTTCCCTCCCCGACGGGATGTTGCTCCCCGTTCTTCCAAAACGAAACCAAAGAGTACACGTTCACCTAGCCTTGTTTATCCACTTCGCGACGGCGACATTCGTTTCAGGCAACACGCTAGTGTCCGCGCGGACCCCCAAAACGTGGAAAATGTCGAATTAATCACAATAAAAGGGTCTACAAGCGTCGACCCGTTGTGTTTCGTTACATTAGAAACTACGTAGCTTACCCAGACAGACAAACAGCACGGATCTGGCGTTAGAGGTCGCCATATTGCTATGACGGGTCCTACAGTTTGGCCGAGTGGTGGCCAAGCTGTGCCTGAACAAAAAGATTAAAAAAAAAACGCAAGCTCAATTTTCATAATAATAACGTTATAAGCAGATTTCTATTGGAAGGAGTTGAGCGCATGCTATGCAGTTCTCCACCAGTGCTAGGGGGTAGTGTTTTCTGGTGAGTCAACTCGGTGAGAAACTATGACCATCAACTTTTTAGCCATTTGAGGCCCGTGGCTGATTTTGTTTTACAAATATAACTTAATAAGAGAGTAGGTGCAAAAATGCAAACATCTGCAGAAATTTTACAATAATAAAGTCAAAATGCTAAGGGAATAAAGTCATAGAATGATGTCGTTTTAGAAGCATAAGGTTAAAATATTAAAATGTTTTTATTAACAAATAAAGTTGGAACTTTTGGAACAGTTGGTTACGGAAAATGTTATGATGTTACGAGAATAAAGTCCAAATATTTTGTTGATAAAGTCACAATTATGATATTATAGATTATAAGGTGAAACCGTTGAAAAAAAGTAGTTATAAAATAAAAAGGTTTTACAAGAATAAAGTCAATGTATTAATAGAAAACCTAAAAAGGGGCAATTTTGACTAGAATAAACAGGTCATGTCATGTTCAGCCCTTGGTTGTAAAAGTTTGGACGCTCCTGCTAAATGTGTAGCATTACCTTCATTTTAGTGGTCAAACAGGTTGTGTGGCTCCACGTGAGTTCTGGTTTGGTGGAAATGGGTCCAAATGGCTCTTTTGATGCTAAAGGTTGCTGACCCCTGTTCAATCTTCATGTTTCAAACCACCAGTCCTGGGTGAACCCCGCCTCTCACCAAAAGTCATCTGGGGTGTGCTCCAGCACCCCTGTGACGCTAATGAGGGCAAGTTTTATATAAAATCTCATGTTGGTTCAGTCGGCCGGGCCACCCCAGCGAGGCTAAGCAGCATAGAAAATGGATGTATCGATGGACGGTTTAGTTGCACTCCACCACACGGGGTACTTTCAATGTGTAGTGGTAGTATGGGGAAGCACAAATGAGGCCAAGAGGAGCCTGTAAACTAGGGCTGGAGGTTATCTTGTTAAGTGCTATTAACCGACTCAACATCAAGAGAAACTGCAACCGAAAGATCCCTCATTTGATTCCACTGCCATTTAGAGCGACGGCTATGGAAGAACTGATTCAATTTTACGGGTGATCCGGAAAACCGTCTGGCTCCAGGAGATTTTGAAAGGATTCAATAACATTGTGAGATAGGAGCATTATTGACATTTGTGCATATGCAGTAGTGTCCAATGTGACTAACCAGATGAATCCCTGTTATTAGTGCATTTTTATTGCTACAAGGCAAACAATTTACCAGTAGGTGCAGTAGATTGTCAGAAAACCAGCAAGACCCAGCATTCATGGTATGCACGCTCTTAAGGCTGTGCAACTGGGAAATTAGTTGAAAGGGGTGTGTTAAAAAAAGTAGCAGAGTCTGCCATTAACTTTACAAACAAAACTATTTTCTACAAACTTTTTTGTTACTAGGATCTAGTTTGGGGGTCGGCTCACAAACTGTCTGCGGCCCAGGTACCCACAAAGAACAATTTTACTCTCATCAGTCTCTCTTACTTTCAAAATGTTCATTCATTTCTCTTTAGGCCAGTTGATGTGTTCTTTGGCAAACTGGAACCTCTTCCGCACTCGGCTTTTTTTTCACAAGAGGGACTTTTCGGGGGATTCTTGTAAATAGATTAACTTCACACAGACGTCTTCTAACTGTCACAGATAACTCTTTACCTCTGTCACCTCAGTACTTACAGACAACTCCAGACTGTCTTTGATCATCCTGGATCTGATCATTGGCTAAGTCTTTGCCATTCTGCTTATTCTTCCATCTATTTTGATAGTTACTGGTAACTTGTTTGTCACGTGGCAATACAAATATACTAATAACAGGGATTCATCTGGTTAGTCACATTGCACTGCTAATATTTTGAACACTACTGAACATTCATTCATTTTTCTATACCGCTTATAGTATCTCAGTTCATGTATCCTATCCAAAAGTCTTGAATTTAATCTAGCGGCCAAAATTGTCTGGACTGTAACGATAATGTGGTTTTTGTCTTTTTGTGGCCATCTTGAACAAAGCAACCCCTGTACTTAAATCCCTCAAATCTCCCATTTCAATCCAGCAGCACCCTCAGCGTGCTCTTGAAGCACATCTGGAGGTAAGCGCAAAGATGGAAGAAATCTCCGGGGCAAAACGATAAGAACAAATTGGACACAGTTGGACACGACTATAAACTGTTTTCATTGATTCTGGCGTGGAGTCTGTATAAAACTTTGGACTATTGGCAACAAACTGAGAGAGAAACCTTTCAGCTGCAAAGTGTGTGAGGAGCGAAGGAAATACAAATAGACACCATAAAATATCAGGGCTTTGTAAGCAGCTGTTTCGGCCACACTCTTTTGTTAATAGCGTACAATTCTTTGTCTAGTTTTTTTTATCTCCATTGTGGTTGGGCTCCATCAATTATCATATCAATTATGACAATATGAGAGTCTAAGTAATACGGTAAGATGCATGTCATGTCGCGTTACAGTTTTGGGTGAAATGCTTGTCTAATAATGTCAGATAATGAGTGAGATTCTGCTGAGAATTTTATGCAATCTGTTTCAGTTGAGTTTTTTTCCCCAATCTCAGATATAGAAATTAATCCAGTAAAAAAAAATCTGTTCCCGGGTCAAACTCTCACCGTGATCCAAAACTGTACACATATACAATAGAGGCAAACTTTCCCCATAATATGGCCGGCTTCAGTATATGTGCATGTGTGTGTCTTCCTCATTTCCGTAAACTCTTCAGTTTCTTCAGTTTCAGTGTCAGTCAGTCCCTGTCTATGCTGGGGGGAGGCGGGGCTGCTAGAATCACACAGAGTCTAATCTAGTCCAAGTTAAGGTAATAGGAGGGGTGTCAGGAGACACCCAACTCACGAGACAGGACGTTACATGCCATCGGGTCCACGAGAACAAGATGAAATGACTACAGCTTCTGCTTGGCTATTTACCATATTAACCTTATTTTTTTTTGTTAATTAGTTTTTTTTTTTTTTTTTTTTTTTTTTTTTGTTCTCAAAAAGCTCATCCAAAATGTAGACAATAACAATAAATTTACCGTATTAACCGCAGATGCTTCCCCTCCGTGAATCACCACCTTATCGTGATGGAGGGGTTTGTGTGCCCGAGTGATCCTAGGAGCTATGTTGTCGGGGGCATAGGGTCACCCAAGGCAAATAGGTTCTGGGTGACGGGCCAGACTAAGAGTGACTCAGAAGACCCTAATGAAAAACAGGGCATAAGGGTCCGGTGCAATGCGATTTGGGCAGTGGTCGAGGGCTGGTGTCCGGGCGACCTGGTCTTTGGCTACCAAATCTGGTTCTTGGGACATGGAATGTCACTTCTCTGGTGGGGATGGAGCCCGAGCTTGTGGAATAGGCGGACACATTCCTACTAGATACAGTCGGACTCACCTCAACCCACAGTTTGGGCTCTGGAACCAAATTCCTTGAGAGGGGCTGGACCTTGTTCTTCTCTGAAATTGCTGCAAGGGAGAGGCGGCGAGCTGGTGTGGGATTATTAATAGCCCTCGGCTTGGTGCTTCTGTGTTGGAGTCATCCCCGGTAAACGAGAGGGTTATTTCCCTACGCCTTAGGGCTGGGGAAAGGGTCCTGACTGTGGTTTGTGCAGACACGCCAAACGGCAGTTCAGAGTACCCAGCCTTCTTGGAGTCTATCAGAGGGGTTCTGGAGAGCACCCCAGCTGGTGACTCCATAGTTCTACTGGGAGACTTCAACGCCCATGTGGGCAATGACAGTGTGACTTGGAGGGGCGTGGTTGGGAGGAACGGCCTCCCTGATCTGAACCCGTGCGGTGTGTTGTTGCTGGACTTCTGTGAGAACCACAGTTTGTCCATAACAAACACCATGTTCGAACATAAGGATGTCCATAAGTGCACTTGGCACCAGGACACCCTAGGTCGCAGGTCTATGATCGACTTTGTGGTCGTATCATCAGACCTGCATCCGCATGTTCTGGACCCACGGGTGAAGAGAGGGGCTGAGCTGTCAAATGACAAACCACCTGGTGATGAGTTGGATTAGATGGCGGGGAAGGATGCCAGACAGACCTGGCAGACCCAAACGCGTAGTGAGGTTGTGGTTGGAACGTCTGGCAGAGTCTCCCGTTTGTTGAGTCTTCAACTCTCATTGACCTTCGCCTGCATCTCGAGGGAGGACCGGGATATTGAGTCCGAATGGGCCGTATTCCGTGCCTCCGTTGCTGAGGCAGCCAGTCGTAGTTGCGGCCGCAAGGTGGTCGGTGCCAGTCGTGCATTCAACCGCGTCCCTCGTGGTGTCCTGTGGGGTGCGCTCCGGCAGTACGGGATTGGGGGCTCGCTACTACGTGCCATTCGGCAGGAGCCTGGTTGGCATTGCCAGCAGTAAGTCCAGCTTGTTTCCGGTGAACGTTGGCCTCCGCCAAGGCTGCCCTTTGTCACCGATTCTGTTCATAATCTTCATGGACAGAATTTCTAGGCGCAGTCAAGGCGTTGAGGGAGTCCAGTATAGCAGTAGTACATAAGTTGCCTCCATTTCTGATGTTGGAGAGACAGAGGATGGACAAGATAAGTGTATTTCAACATGTTGCTGTATTATGTGTACCCGAAATATTCAATTATGTCCGTACGATACTGTGGACTTACCCTCAGCAGGAGACGTCTTTTAAACAATGTTGTTTTGGAGTTTACTGTAAGATGAGCTAGTGATAAATAGACAATCGCTAATTGAGTGCCAAAGCCCTATTAGTGCTGCATCCTTGATGACTGATTAGCGCTACTTTTCATCACACGTGACGCAACAACAGCAAGCAAAAGATGCCCGCGGAAATGAGATGCTTTCATTTGCAAGCCTTTCCTTTTAATTGGGCCTGCTGGTTTCATTCACGTCTCAGGGATGGAAATTCATTATTGTGAATGACTCAGTAAAAAACAAAACCACCTAGATGATGCTGTGTCACGTCAAATGGGAGAATATATTTGTCAAGTTGGAACTTCAACACAGGAGGAGGGGTCCCGGGGGATTAGCGACTAATTGCCTCTACGTGTTTGTGTTTACCACGCTCGCTTCAGGACTCTGATCCCTTCTCTCTCCTTCCTCACATCAGTGGAAGCAGACCGGACCTCTCGTCAGACAATGTACTGCCACTGTCCTGGGATTCAGAGGGACTTGTCTGTCCGCCAATTTAAGATCAAGTTCTCACTTTCTTCTTGTAAGCATCAAGCAAAAAAGAGAAGGGGAGGAAAAGCGGAGGAGGCGTGGAAACTCAAGAGTGCTTTCCCGCCCAACACAAGGCATCATCTGGTTAAAAACTAAATCTGGTCTTTAGCCCAGAACTAGAAGTTGAAAAATGGGCTGAGTTTAATTCATCTGAATTGATCCAAATATAACCTATATAATATAATAATAATATAAATCTATATATATATAGATGCTTTTCAACCATATGCAGATAGGCAAGGGACATCTTCATGGTGGCATAGTTTTATTATTATTATTATTTATTTAATTTTTCTAAACATTCTTTCAGCATATGTTAATAATGGCCGCACGGTGGATGAGTGGTTAGCACATCGCGCCCAAAGTCTGCTGGGATAGGCTCCAGCATCCCCGCGACCCTAATGAGGATAAGCGGTATAGAAAATGAATGAATGAATGAATGAATGAATGTTAATCATGTCTTTTCAACTCATTCTTGCTGGGTGGGTAATGTAACAGCACGATAGCAGCAACATCACAGAAGTAACGGACCTGCCATGTCCCACGGTTGTTCGGGGTTTTTCAAATATATATCCATTTTTATATCATGCAGTTTGTGGCTGAATGTGGCCTATTATTAGTCAAAAACGAGAGTGCAGACCTCCGCCGAGCACCATAGGTCCCTCCATACTGTGGTTGTGACCAAAATAATAATCCTACATTATTTGGGTCAGTCTTTGATATTTTGTAGGACCTGTTTGGAAAATTGTGCTGTGTTTTTTTTCCCAAGTCTTCCCACCATTTTTGGTGGAGTCACAGTAGTGTTCAGAATAATAGCAATCCAATGTGACTAATTCAATAAATCACCGTTATTAGTTTATTTTTTATTGCTACATGGCAAACAAATCACCAGTGGGTGCAGTAGCTTCTTTGAAAACAAACATTTTACTCTCATCAGTCCACAAAATGTTCCTCCATTTCTCTTTAGGCCAGTTGATGTGTTCTTTGGCAAATTGTAACCTCTTCTGCACCTGTCTTTTTTTTAACAGAGGGACTTTGCGGGGGATTTTTGTAAATAGATTAGCTTCATAGAGACGTCTTGTAACTATCGCAGTACTTACAGGTAACTCCAGAGTGTCTTTGATCATCCTGGAGCTGATTATCGGCCGAGTCTTTGCCATTCTGGTTATTCTTCCATCCATTTTGATAACTGTCTTCTGTTTTCTTCCATGCGTCTCTGGTTTTGCTCTCCATTTTAAATGTAATCGCAAAATGTAATCAGTTCTTCCATATCCCATTTCTGACTGTTACTGAAAATGTCATCCATTCACAGCTTTTCAAGTTATTTTGAACGCAAACGAGCAAACCCATAAACACCAGCAAAAACATAACTTCCTTAACATACATGCATAGCATACTGTACATAACCTCCGGAGGTAAAAATGTACAACTATAATGCGTTCAAAGGACACGTTCAAAGACATCGTAGTCTTCAGCGGTCACCAGATGTTACTGTCACGTTATTGTAGTGATCGGTGAGACACGCTCACCGATCGCCAGACTTGATTGCTTTACAGGCTTTTATTGTATTGTATTGTTTGAATGATCTATAACAGACCCAATAAAACCTACTGAACACACAAGTTACTGTTGCAGCTGGAACCCACAGCAAGCTGAAACTCGCCTCTGAATTCCAGACATCACTTCCTTCCACTTCCACACATTTATGACACGCACACAAACGCGAGTCTTATTTACGTCTACCCATTTTGGGTAATAAAAAAGTAAAAGTGACTGTAGTGGTGTTATTTCATGTCTGAGGGGCTCTAATATTGTTAAAAGCCGCATTTGGGCAGCGATATGCTGGTAAAAGAAAGAATTTGAAGCAACAGGCTTATCTCGTCTGGTTTGCTAATTGTTTTTTATGCTGGTTGTTCTCGTAGGCATTACGTAAGACTTGCGGGACACATGATATGAACACAACATGTATGTGTTCCGTGCAAAAACCTTTTAATGGTTTAGTCCATCTCACTCGGCTAGCGTGTTCCTAGACAGCAATTCTTGGAATGCATAATATTGACATTGCAGTCTAACAAATATCTGTGAATTTATTACCCCAATACAAATCTTCCTCATGCAAACATAACCAGTGAGAAGAAATATTCATCCCACTGACACATTGAAGTACACCTGAACTTTAACATGGGACACTTGACCTCAAAACAGTCATGATTAGGAGGATGTCAAAGCGTGGAGAAAGCACAAATAAACAATCTTGAAAGTGGACAATTTGTGCTTGGAGGAGCAGCCCACGGAATAAAGCCGAATTGAAAAAGCTCACATTTTAGAAAGCAAACGAGGAATGAAAATGGAGTCCAAAAGCAATGGCAAAAGTGAGGCGATTTAAAGGAGGAGAAGGATGACAACTTCCTCTGCAATGTTTGGAAGCAGCTTTTGTTTAGGGGAAGCAATGGAAGTCGGCACAATGCATTCTAGTGCTGCCCTCTGCCTTACGAAACGATCAGTTTTGGTTTACTTACTGTACTATCAGGGCACGGGGAGTTCCGATGGACCTGATAACGTCCAAATAAACTACGTTATGCTCATTTTTATTTATTTATTTGCATCATTGCAGACTTACGCCCACTGCAAAAATTCCTGCTCAGTTTTGCTGCACAACTGTCATGTAAAAATGTGTTTAATATGTCAAAAGCAGTTTGCTGGTTAAGGCTGAATACTGTCTCAACATTTTTTTTAAGTAAGTGCACAGATCCTCTCAAATGTTTTGCTTTCATACACGGAATGGTAACATGGGGGATGAGGAGTATAGCTACCTGGGCATCATGTTTGATAGCCTTCCGAGGGTTTCCTCCAACACGGAGGAGCTCCTGAGGAGATGCCAAAATCATCGGACGCCCCGTCAGAGCCCCATCTTTATATTGCGATCAGCAAATGACCCGCACCACTCACAGGATCCTAAATAACCCCCCCAAATCCTCTACACTTTCTCCTCAGCTCGTAGGTGAAGATGTCCACCTTGAAGAACACAAGGGGGGAGTCCAGCTTTTCAGCTCTCACCCTTCCCAGTTCAGATGTTGCACAACACCTGTTTTATTCAGAATGTTTCCTTTTTAAATTGCCCTTGGGGGGAAATAAAGGGGTTTGAATTCAAGCAAATATTAATAGTATTATATTTACAGCAGTTTTAGAGAAGCGGACATGTTTTGTTGGTAGGAGCTCATGATTTGATGTTTTTGTTTTTCATCTGACACTGTAGAAAAGCAATAACAATGTGTGGAAATTATTGCTACCAATCACTTCTCTCAGGGCCTAATAATAATAATTATAGGATAAAATGGATTTTTTTTCAATAAAAAAAGTTATGGAAACACTGATCTTTTAAAAATATAATGTCAATATAAATATAATTGAAATCTACAAAAAGATATATGATCTATGCTGTAGAGGGGTGTCACCATATCTCAAGATTAAAATGCAACAAGATTTCTCCATCCATTTTCTTTTCCGCTTGTCCTCACCAGGGTATTTGCTGGAGCCTATCCCAGCTGACTCGGGGCGAGCCTCAGATGGGAATATTAATAATGTTGACACGAGCGAACCAGTATGCCGAATTTATTCCAATTAATGTTAAAATCTTGTCTGGTCTTGTTCTTGTAGAGCCAATCTCGTCCATTGTCTCCTCTCATGAGTTGGGTGCGTCGTGACATACAGTAAAGTATGAATAAAATATAATTTAAATATATTAAATTATTGTGTATTTCAGGTTGAAGTATTTTATAAATAAAGTATCTATTTACAGCAGTTTTGGAACCATTTTTGACATTAGGGACAAATGAGTGAGGGTATTTTCAAGGACCTCCATGGGCCTTACAGTTCTCTTCAGTCAGAAGATGACTTGTAGCGCAAGACAAGAGTTTAACAACTTTAAACGAAGCCTAAATGTGTTTTTAGTGCGGCCGTTAGCGTCAAAATCTGTCACCAGTTATATTGGAATGAAACCATATATTGTTTTCTGACTTTATATATTTTTCCATGCATTCAATGCATTATCCTGTAACTGTACACGTTGCGCAAAATGAAAGTACATAAATATTGACTTTTTGGAACATTCCTCGGTCAAATCCCAACCCGAGAGAGAGTAAGCATTATGTGGCAGTGTCAGATGTCACTGCTCCTACTTGCGATCCTATCAGGTGTACTTTGAACAGGCCCGTGTTTGCTTGAAACCAGTCTTGCGTGGGATGGGTGGGGTTTCGAGGTGTGTACTTGAGCAGAAAAAAGGGACTTCTCCATTTGGGAAACATGCTCAGGCAAAGAATAGGATCGAATGGAATCCTACCAGTCGTATGAGGAATAAGCTGCTCTGAGGGAACCGTCTTATCACTATGGAGACACCTAGCGATACCTCAAAAATCCTCGAGAAGGGTCCGGAGTATCTTCGAAAGCAAATGGAACTGGAGAGCGATGTGAAAGGACCCATGAGTGCAGTGGAAAGACTTGCCGCCAGCAAACCCAAATATGTGAAGAGCCAACAGGTGGTCAACTCGACTCAAGAACCAGCCATCAGCCTCAGCTCTGCATCCATTAGCAGCACCGGGTCCTCTGACCGGAGCTCCAAGCATCTCCAGGAGTGTCCACAAGAGAGCTGCTCGGCCGGAAATGTCCGTCGCTCCAGCTCCAAAAAGCGACCCGACTCCCTTTTACTTCACAGGCAGAAATGTGAGCTATTGAGAAGTGCTGGACATGACCATAAACATCACATAACGCGTAGACTTCTTCTTAACGCTGCAAATAAAACCATTCCCTTAGCTGAGACAGCCGAAAAGGAATGCAAGAGCGAGGGCGGCGTGGAAAATGTCACCCCAGCAGAAGAATATAGCTCAAGTGCAACCACCCTGACCCTCCGGAGGAGGACTAATGTGGTGCAACATGCTCCCCAGTGCATGGCTCAAGGGCAAAGAGGGGCTTTAGGTGGTCTGAACACATCTGCTAACCTCCTGAAGGTGCCGATCAAGAAGAGCACAGGAGTCAGCCGATCCCGCTCGGACATCAGCTCCAGGTATTCCAAGAATTTTGCAGACTTTGACGCCTTTTTCAAGTACTGTGGCCTGGATGGGGAGGTCATCGAGTCTCTGGGAAAGGAGAACTTTTCGGCGTGCTCAGATGAAATCGCGACGAAGCTGCGAAGCATCAGCGTGTCCGCGTCGGACGACGGCTTCTCCAGGAATAGCGACGACAGCGACGGGCTGCTGGAGGACGTCCTACACAAAAAGATACGGCAGGGGACGTCTGTCATCGAGCGGAACGCCCGGATTATCAAATGGCTGTACAGCTGCAACAACGCCAAGGAGAGCGGGAAAACGTTACGAGACCTTGACTAAAAGTCATCGGGGGGAATCCACGAGGTGGGGAACCAAAAGACTTCAGGGGATTGCTGGGGACAAATCTTTTTACGTCAGGTTTCTACAGTGAGAGAGCAAACAGAGTTCAGGGAGTGGTGGAGGGAAAAGGGTTACCGTGCCACACTTTGAAAACTCTTGCCCCCCAAAATATGCAGACTGTTACCCTTGAATCTGTCATTGCCAAATGTTGCCAAAGGTTCCTTTGCTCTGTTGGTTTGTTCTTGCAGAAAAAAAAACGTTTCTGCGAAACAGGACATGTTTGTGGCGCTACGGGGGAGGTAGCAGAAGGCTTCCGAAAAGGCAACGGCTTGACTTCATAAAAGAAACATTTCTGTCGAGCGGCTACGCTAACTCCGTTTATGTTTAAAGTCTAAACTAGTCGATTATTAGCTCACATGGCGAGAGAGCAAACGGTGTGAGGGGAGCAGAAAAAGGCACAAAATATGCTCCAGAAAATCAATTTTCCTGGGAGTTTCGAACCGTCCTTGAAACCTTGTGGCGGATGCGACACGTGGAAGGAAGGAATCATGCAATTTTGGTGCAAATCTGACCAAATGTTTGCAGAAAAAGACCAGTGAAGCAGGAGAAAAAAGACTTTGAATGTGCTTGTGCGTGTGTGTCCGCGTGCAATGTGTGCACGGATGTTCCTCTTGGCCTACGATGAAGAATTGGAACATCAGCAATGACCCTGCTGACACTTGCCTTTGTTTCGTATGGGACTGACCCGACAGTAGACAGTAGCTTCACGATAACAAGACACTATTGTTTGCTACACAAAGGCGCTATACTTTGTACCTTCACGTTTACATTCAGGGTAACTGTATCACCCCTCCTTGTAAGTCTGTCTGTATTGTCTCAACACCATTTTTCTTGCATTGGGAAAGGGTTGCAACCGGCCGGGTGAGCGATGCTACTTACGTTTATATATGGACGTGTAATGTTTTAGAATTCTGACTGACGTCCAGACGAGTCACATCTCGCTCTGTAGTGTGAGGACAAATTTACCACCCCCGGGGTATTTATACTGCCGCCTCTTTGCTCCGTCAATGTTTGTTACTTTGCAAAAAAAAAATAGTTCCCTGTCTAAATAAACCCATGAGTTGTGAGTTTTGTAATGTTTGGGTGTAAATAGGCGCAGAAATGCAATCCAAAGTATAGTGTTGGTTTGCAAAAAGGACAATAAACATACATATGCATATATATATATATATATATATTTGCATATCCCTTTGGCTGTGCAGGACAGCAGTAACAGTTGTACAGTTTGGAGCAATACGAGTACATAACTCGAGAACAAAGGTGTGTGAATGTTCAAGGGGCTGGAAAATGGGGAATATGGGGGAAACTGGGAATGTTTTCTTGGAATGCTGAACATTTTGACTTTTTATTTGAATTGGTTGAGAAATGTGGAATTAGTAGTAGTTCTCGGGATATAAGGGAATCTGGGCTAAGTGATCCTTTTCAGGAGGTGGAAAATTGTCATGTGCTGATTGAGTGGAATGTTTTATTGGTGGAACCACGTGAGAGATGTGGAACTTTTTCAATTCTCCATTGACGTCAGTGTGCTATGGAAAATGTGGAATCAGAGAAAAATTCGACATTTTTGGAATGCGGATCTGATTTGATACTAGAATGGTATTTGGTTGCGTAATGTGGAATTTGGAGAAATGCTCATTTAATTGGAATGAAATGGTTGGGTGGAAGTTTTCAGAATGTGGAAACCAGATACATGTCTTGAATCAGCGGAATGTTTGTTTTGAATCAGTTGAGAAATATGGAATTAAACAAATGTAAACTTCTGAACGGAGCGCGTTATGGAAAATGTGGAATGACCAGAAAAGTGGGAAATTGACCAATTTAATTGTCAATTGTAAGTTTGTAACGGAAAATGTGGAAATGCATTTTTTTTTTTAATGTAAACAACTGACTTCCACCAGGCCCACAATGATAAGCAATAGTGATCCAACTGAATGATTAATGGCAGTATAGGCTGCTGTGCTACTGGTGATGTAAACGTATAAATGTGTTTATGTAATCCAACAAAGGGTTAAGCGTGTGGGAGCTAGCTGCAAACACATTGTGCTAAATCAACACGTTACAAGGCGCAAATATACGTTTGTATATTGCATCGGTCCCCCCCCCCTCCCCCCCTCAAAAATCAAAACACTAGTCCATGTGCAACGTCCTCGGTCACGTGTAGGAGAAAGCCCCAACAAAACAGAAGACCATTAGAGAAAGACAGTGATTGACAGACCGCCCAACCAATCCGCAGCGCTACTCTGCATAGCAACCCGATAAATGCCCACACTGCGTCCAATCAGAGACAAGGTAGGCGTCGCAGAGCTGGGAGTGTACTGCGTTTACTTCCGTCAACATTTCGAGGAGAAACAAGAAGCGCAGGAACAGACACGGAAGGCGTACACAAAGGAGTTGTTATTGCCCGTGGAGGTTGGTTTCGTTTTTTTATATGAACTATAGCTTTTAGATGTCTTCTACTAGCGTCGAACGGCCTGATAATAATGGTAAACACGGGAACACATAGTATTCGAGGTGTTCCCCCCCAACTTTGCCACTAAATACTAATAGGACTTCTCCTGTTGTAGAGCCAGACCTGTACAGTATAAATCCAAGACTGCTTGTCGGTATACTGCATGGAGTCGCCATCAAATTGTATTGAGGAATAAATGCCAGGCAAGCTGGGCCTTGACATTGTGTTGTGAAAAGAAATGTACCATTGTTGTGAGTTTCCTTCCAAGTTTCAAGTTGCAAAACCGATCATTTAGCCTGATGTCAAATCTCGCAGGTGCTTTGTATTGCAACCAACCTCCCCATTCGCCACATAAAATGCCTTTCTTGGGCAAGGACTGGAGGGCCCCGGGATGCAGCTGGACAAAGACGGAGCAGGGCTGGAAGAGGATGGTCTTCTGTGGACACGAGCTGGAGGACAGCAACAAAAAGCAAGTCCTTACACGGGAAAGTCTGCACGTTCATTCATTTTCTATACCGCTTATCCTCATTAGGGTCACGGGGATGCTGGAGCCTATCCCAGCAGACTTTGGGCGAGAGGCGGGGTACACCCTGGACTGGTCGCCAGCCAATCGCAGGGCACATATAGACAAACAAACATTCACACTCACATTCATACCTATGGACAATTTAGAGCGGCCAATGAAGCTAACATGCATGTTTTTGGAATGTGGGAGGAAACCGGAGTACCCGGAGAAAACCCACACACGCACGGGGAGAACATGCAAACTCCGCACAGAGATGCCCAACGGAGATTTGAACCCAGGTCTTCCAGATCTCCTGACTGTGTGGCCAATGTGCTAACCACTCAGCCACCGTGCGGCCCAGTCTGCACGTTGACTTCTCTCAATACAAAAGCGCCACATCTACTGATACACACGCAACAAACGAGAGCTGTGTGAAAAATAACACCTTAACTAAGATAATAATGGCCCTGGGCACAGATCAAGACCATATTAGTCAGACGAGGCTGTCGACTGCGGAAATAACCACATCCTACCAGTTTGAGAACATTGAATTTGCCAGGTTTTTCAAAATAAATTGCACTTTTTTGCTTGCCATTCCACGCCGTTCAACACAGACAACTGCATGCCGTAGCGCCAGGTCCGTTAACAATAGTGTTTTATTTGAATAGGATATCAAATGTAAATGTGTGTTCAACCGAACTCAACTTTTATTGTTGCGGGAAACGAGGCTAATTTAAATGTGCATGAGCCTGAGATGTAGATGAGGGAGCACGGTTAGATAGTGTCGCCGTTCATACTAACTGCCTTATGATTTGTGTTGTCAGAGAGTAGCATAGAGCTTTGCTGAGACATGCGGATGTAATGAAATACTGGTTCAACACGTTGCTGTGAATGAAATACATCCTTATATGGATTCTTCAGCAGGGATAGGCTCCTCAACTGGATGGGAAAGTGATGCATACTTCATATCCATTGCAGCAAACATGACCATTTTTGGAGCAGTAATTAGTCGTTATTGACTAATGCCGAAAGCTCGCGATGTGTATCGGTCCACTGTGGACACGGTGTCACTTTCTTCTTTGGATTCTACTAAAGTACTGAAAGTGGGACTCTCAACGCTATCCAGTGACATTTCACTTCACTGGCGAACACACAAGGCCACTTTTAGCATTCTTCACACCCTGAAAGGCCCGAGTCACAGCATCGGACGATTACCGATGACATCATTGCTACCACATTGGCCCCTTCCCAAGTGGCAGCCTGGCTCTGCCAATATGACCTCATTAAGTGGAGGTGTAGACTGGCACATTACGCCATGTGCTGGAGATGATATTGTTTCATTGTTCACATTCTTGTAGTTTTGCGTATACTGTCTCATTGATTCATCAGCAGCATTCAAGGCCAACATAGGCTTTATCTCAGAACACAGTAGAATGCCTTGTTCCCGAATAGTGGGCAACCTGTCTTAGGGATTTTGAAAAAAATATCCAATAGAAACATTGGAAATACAGTCGGCCCTCATTTATAGCGGATAATTGGTTTCAGACCCAACCGTGATAAATGAATATCTGCAATATATGTAGTTAGAGCATAGAAAACCTGTTTATGACATTCGTACTACGGGTTTTAACATTATGAGATCAGGGTTGGAATCTCCATTGAGCATCTCTGTGTGGAGTTTGCATGTTCTCCCCGTGCATGTGTGGGTTTTCTCCGGGTACTCCGCTTTCCTCCCACATTCCAAAAACATGCATGTTAGCTTCATTGGCCGCTCTAAATTGTCCATAAGTATGAATGTGAGTGTGACTGGTTGTACAGTGGTGTGAAAAACTATTTGCCCCCTTCCTGACTTTTTATTCTTTTGCATGTTTGTCACACTTAAATGTTTCTGCTCATAAAAAAGAGTTAACTATTAGTCAAAGATAACGTAATTGTACACAAAATGATGACTGCCAAGACTTTTGGGAAAATATCTTGTGGACTGACGAGACAAAAGTTGAACTTTTTGGAAGGTGCGTGTCCCGTTACATCTGGCGTAAAAGTAACACATTCCATTTTCTTCTGCTTATCCGGGTCCGGGTCGCGGGGGCAGCAGTTTCAGTAGGGAAGTCCATACCATATTGGCAACCACGCCCCTCCAAGTCACATTGTCATTGCCCACATGGGCGTTGAAGTCTCCCAGTAGAACTATGGAGTCACCAGCTGGGGTGCTCTCCAGAACCCCTCTGATAGACTCCAAGAAGGCTGGGTACTCTGAACTGCCGTT
>QODF01000068.1:371702-390941 GCA_024372805.1 Oostethus manadensis | reverse complement strand
TTTCTCCCTAAATAATAAAAACATTCATTTAAAAACTGCATTTTGTGTTTACTTGTGTTATCTTTGACTAATATTAAAATGTGTTTGATGATCAGAAACATTTTGTGTGACAAACATGCAAAAGAATAAAAAGTCAGGAAGGGGGCAAATAGTTTTTCACACCACTGTATGTCTGCCCTGCGATTGACTGGCGACCAGTCCAGGGTGTATCCCACCTCCTTCCCAAAGTCAACTGGGATAGGCTCCAGCATACCCGCGACCCTAATGGGGATAAGCGGTATAGAAAATGGATGGATAGAGCCCTATAGACATGAAATAACACACCTACAGTCACCTGTACACTCCTGTTAATCTTTGTTTACAACACATTGCACAACTCTCATGGGACTCGAGACTCCTGCTAGCTAGCTGGCAAGCTTAGCGAGCTAAACAGTTACAGTAGCTGAATTCATGACTTCGAGCAGTGTTAAGGTAATGTCATGTAGGGTAATGTTTCAGTCTTTTATGTCATTACAGTCGCTTAGTGACCAAAATACTTATCCATTCATCTTCTATGCCCTATATGGGCCCTATACTATGGTTGCGGCAGTATGCCAGAGCCTATCCCAGCTGACTTAGGGCGAGAGGCGCGGTACACTCTGGACGGCTTGCCAATCGCAATACTACATCATCATTTGTATTCCAATTTGTTTTGACTAATAATAGACTACAGGCTACCACAAAACCACAAAAGAGAGCAGCCAGGGGTCTATCAGACTGTGATCAAGGTCATCGCTACTGCAAATGATAATACAATTATTTGGAAGTGACAGTATGCAAGGCAGGATTGAAACCACACACTATAAAACTTGCAATCCTACCTGCACTCGTTGCTTCCAGTGTCACTCGCTACCAACATGTGACTCTGTCTTTTGTCGTAATTCAATGACTGCCACTGTGTTAATTCCCAAGCAGCAATTGTAGTTATTCCACATTTGATCAAAGTTACTTAAGATTTGTCAGATCAAACCAGAATCGTTGCATACATTTTCTATCAAGACATGTGATAGTAGAGTCTAATTCGGACCTATTTCCTGGTATGGCACCCTAATTATTATGGGAATTGTAGAACTGTTAGTGTAAGCAAAAATCTAATTTACTGCAATCTATTTTTGTGTCTTTACTTAACTACACGTCAACATAACTGGTTAGTAGTAGCAGCTACAGCTGCTGTCATTATCTTGACTTTATCACTTTTGGTTTCGTTTCAATTTGTGGAAAGAAGTTCAACAATTGAAAGCATCGTGCGTAGGTCATGCAGTATACCTTTAAAATGTACCTCAATTGTTTTGACTCGGGTACATGGAAAAGTCAATTTGTCCAGTCCTATATTTTTTTGTAGTAGTAAAAGTAAATGTAATGTTATACATTTAAAAGTAATGTTATATCATTTCGTCTTGTTCTTGAATTTAATAGAGTGTACAACCTGCATTATTCTGCTCAATAGGAAACTGCCATGGAAACAGGAGTCCAGAACACCCCTTTTGAAATATATATATTTTTAAATAATTTCATTGAAGGAAATGTAGTGAAATGCCCATCCCTAATAATAGATAAAAGAAAAAAAGCTTCTCTTTAACAGTAATGGTAATTGTTTTATTTTTTTCTGACAACAATTCATATTGCGAAATATCACATGTTTGCATTTTGTACAAAAAAAATGTCTGTAAACGAGTGGGAAGAAGCAGACCCCTTTCACGCATGACATGCCCAATCCTGAAGAACCACCCCAGTAACAAAACCTGGACCCCACTACATGATGACTGATGTCTAAACAGACATGACAGATAAAAGTGTTTCACTGCCCTTCTCTTAACTCCCTTTTTTGTCAGGTTCCCCTGCGACACCGATGGCCATCTGTTTGTAGAAGATATTTGTGAACTTGCCACCCCGAAAAGGAGAAAGAACGTCTACAACAACAACACAAAATCTCAATGTGAGTGAGTGAGTGCAACACAGCCTCATCATTTGCCTGCGCATCTTCTCATTCATCCAGCTGGTTGTATTCTCAGGGCATTGAATCGACAGACTGCCGACCACCGCTGTCCTATCTAGTCTGAATGGTGTGTGTCCCACCATCAACCTGAACAGTCTAGTTGTGATCGATTCGATGCCCTGAGAACTCTTCCATCTGGTAAACAAGCTACGTATAAGACGGTACAGTCGCCCTCGCTACATCACGTTCAAATATTAATATTGTGCCTTCATTATACCACGCTTTAAAAAAAAATAACGCGTTAACAAATTATTTGTGGCTGACTAAGGCCTATTGTTAGTCAAAAATATTGAAAGAAAAGTTATAAGTTGCCCTGCGATTGACTGGTGACCAGTCCAGGGTGTACCCCGCCTCCCGCCCAAAGCCTGCTGGGATAGGCTCCAGCATCCCCGTGACCCTAATGAGGATAAGCGGTATAGAAAATGAATGAATGAATGAAGTTATAAGTAGTATTTTAGCATCAGTAATGTTTACATGACATTACCTTTCACACTGCACGGAGACTGGCTCCTGAGCCGACAATGCCAGGCCGACATGCCATGGTTGAGGCAAACATGACATGGCTGAGATTGCGTGAAAAACAGGTTCTCCTCTCATTCTGTATGGAAGTGGTAAGATTTCGGCTTCTTTGTCCTCACTTCATTTGAAACACACACAAGAATAAATTGAGGTGGCTAACTACTTAGCTCATTAGTGTGCTGTGCTAAGAGCAGCCATCTTTTGTCCATGTGGTGATCCTGTAGTCTGTGCATTCCATTCCACTTTCTCGGGTCGCAAGGGCAGCAGTCTCAGTAGGGAAGTCCAGACTTCCCGGTCTACGGACACCTCTCACAGTTCCACTGGGAAGACACCAAGGCGTTCCCAGCCCGGCTGTGAGACATAATGCAGTAAATAAAGAATATCAGATGTAAAAGTATCTATAGTTTGTTATTTCATGTCTACAGGGCTCTAATAAAGTTAAAATCTGTATTTAGAGAGTCATCATGAGCTTTGGGTAGTGACCGAAGGGACGAGATGGCGGGTACAAACGGCCAAAATGAGTTTTCTCCGCAGGGTGGTGGGCTCTCCCTTAGAGATAGGGTGAGAAGCACTGTCATCCGGGAGAGACTCGGAGTAGAACCGCTGCTCCTCCGCATTGAGAGGAGCCAGATGATGTGGCTCGGGTATCTGGTTAGGATGCCCCCGGGACGCCGCCCTGGGGAGGTGTTCAGGGCACGTCCGACCGGTAGGAGACCTCGGGGAAGACCCAGGACACGTTGGATGGACAGCTGGCTTGGGAACGCCTCGGGATCCGTCGGGAGGAACTGGACGAAGTGTCCGGGGAGAGGGAAGTCTGAAAATGGATGGATAAACAAGCGTTCATTGCTCTGCCGATGGAAATATTCTGTTTATTAATATTGAACCCTACCTGGTGGAAATCCCTGATAAATGTCCCGCGATAAACGAGGGACGACTGTATTTCTTTTTACGTTTTGGAAAAACGTCAGAAAAAAAAGATTTGTCTTTTATATCCGGGATATTAAGCTTTTTACATGCAAAACACTAAAAGAGTTCTCCTCAAGTGAGTCAGACCTTTAGAATATGAATATCTGGTTCAGATGTCCTGTAAGATAAAAAAAAAAAGCATAAGCTGTTAACACGTACGAACTATCTGCATCTCAGGTTTGTGCTGTAGGTGACAAAACTTATTATTTTTTCTTTGCTGCCCCTTTTTCCATCATAGTATTATTATTTTTATTTTTTGGTCGTTTTCAACTTCACAAATATTTCAACTGTCTTCTTGCCATTTTTTTCCATGACACTTTCTTAGTATTTTTACTTTATTGTCATGATGTCGCAACCCATTTCCCCAACCCAATTTCTTCCAATTTTTTTTTTTGACTAATGACTTTTTTTTTCCAACACTTTTTTTTTTTAACTTCATTCTTGTAATACCTATCTTGTAATATTTTTACTGTGGAACGGATTATGCAAAATGCTTATTTTCTTGTCATTCAAAGTTAGCAAAAATTAAAGAATGTTAGGTTTCTCAATTTTAAGATCGGGCCGCACGGTGGATGAGTGGTTAGCACATTGGCCACACAGTCAGGAGATCTGGAAGACCTGGGTTCAAATCTCCGTCGGGCATCTCTGCGTGGAGTTTGCATGTTCTCCCCGTGCGTGTGTGGGTTTTCTCCGGGTACTCCGCTTTCCTCCCACATTCCAAAAACATGCATGTTAGCTTCATTGGCCGCTCTAAATTGTCCATCGGTATGAATGTGAGTGTGACTGGTTGTTTGTTTATATGTGCCCTGCGATTGACTGGCGACCGGTCCAGGGTGTACCCTGCCTCTCGTCCAAAGTCTGCTGGGATAGGCTCCAGCATCCCCGTGACCCTATTGAGGATAAGCGGTATAGAAAATGAATGAATGAATGAATTTTACGATCTTTATTCTAATCTACCAGTTGTTATTTCAGTAATATTGAAAACATTATTTTCTTCTCATATTCAGGGAGGTCTTACATCCAGGTCAGTGCAGTCATTTGTGTCTGTTTTATCCTTGTGCAGTTTCTTTCCGGGATAAATGGATCTACGTGCAGAAAGACAGCACAAAAGAAGTGAGTACTGGGTGCGTTACCAAATCGCTTGTCGTATTTGTTGCCGTGAAACGGAAACTCTGTCATGCTATGATGCACAGCGCCACGGCTACTGCACTCTTGGGGAAGCACTGAACCGCCTGGACTTTTCCAGCGCCATCCATGACTTGAGACGATTTAACTATGTGGCAAAAGTGAGCAGCTGCAATCTATTCCTGCTCTATTTCCCTGCTCATTTTTCTGTCCTAACTATGTCTCTTTCTCAATACTGTATGCTCTGCATAGCTTTTCCAACTAATAGCCAGATCCCAGCTGACGTCGTTGAGCGGAGCCGCCCAGAAAAACTATTTCAACATACTAGAGAAGATTGTACGAAAGGGTAAGCGTTATACTATACACGCACCTACACTGATTTTTTTGGTCAGACCTACAGTATTTTGGATGCTTTCAGTGACGGAAAGTCATTTTATGTTGACTGTAGTTGCCGAGGACCACTACAATCCACGCCTTGTCAAGGAGCTTCTGCAGGACCTCAGCTCCACACTGCACGGTCTGACACTCCACGTGGGCAGGTGTGTGCTGGTGGGCAACGTCAACATCTGGCTGTGTCGTCTGGAGAACATTCTCATGTGGCAGCAGCAGCTCAGCGACCTACAGATCCCCGAGGTGGATGTCTGTCCGCATCAGTTGTTGTGTCTCGTCACAACGTTTCTTACTAATGCATTGCTAAATCGAAATGTTTATCCTGTGCGGAAAAATAATCTGGATGGCACACTTGGGTTTGATGTGTCCCTGCAGCAAACGTGCTCTGGCATGTCGTTCAGCGACCTGCCGTTGTACACGCAGAACAAAATCCTTTACAATCTGTCCGACGCCTGCGACATCATCAATCTGGGACAGACCACGCATACGCTGCACATCCTCAGTGAGAACAGGACGCTGTGGAAGCAGCTGTGCCACTTCCATTTCTCCGACAAACAGGTAAAAGACACAGGAGGCTCTGGTTCAAGGGTTGTGTGACCGCTGACCAGTGGGTGGCACCAGTGCTCCAGTGTATATAGTCTGTGTATCCCTGTTCTAATTACATCATGTCCCTTGTGTTTAAACATGTTAAAGCTTATGTGGTTTCCCATGCCTTCTAGCCGTTCTCTAGGAACTTGGTCTTGACCAAGAGTGACAACGTGGACTGGAAGCAGATGTACTTCACCCTTCAGAAGCATTACCCAGTGAAGGAGCAGTACGGAGACACTCTGCACTATTGCAAACATTGTAGCATCCTCTTTTGGAAGGTAAACCAAAGGATAGAACATTTGTTGTCTCTGATTTTTATTTGGGGGTTTAACCACCAAACGGGCAAAGCCATATACAGTGGTGTGGAACCGAGTTTGCCCCTTTCCCGGTTGCCTAGTTCTTTACTTAAATGTTTCGGATCAGCAAACAAATGTAAGTGTTAGCCAAAGACAACACAACTAACCACAAAATGCAGTTTTTGATACAACTTTTTTTTATTAAGGGAGAAAAAAAAGCAAAGCTACATGGCCCTGTGTGAAAACGTGACTTTAGCCTAAAGCTAGTAAGCGGTGGGCCACCCTTAGCGGCAACAACTGCAATCAAGCATTTTTGATAACTTGCAAGGAGTTTCTTACAGCGCTGTGGAGTTTTGCAGAATTGTTGTCATTCAGCCACAATGGAGGCTTTTCCAGCACAAAGCGCCTTTTTAAGGTCATGCCACAGCATCTCAATAGGATTCAGGTCAGATTCCAAAGTCTCGATTTGGGTTTTCTTCATCCAATCAGAGGTGGACTTGCTGGTTTGTTTTGGGTCATTGTCCTTCTGCACAACCCAAGTTGGTTCAAGCTTGAGGTCACCAACAGATGGCCGGACATCCTCCTTCAAGATTTTTTGCTAGAAAGCAGAATTCATTCATTTATCACATCGAGTCTTCCAGGTCCTCAAGCAGCAAAACAACCCCAGACCATCACACTTACTTCCCGAAAGTCTTGGGGATGGTCAAGATTTTTTCTGGCTAAATTGAGACTGGCCTTAATGTTCTTTTTGTTCAGCGGTGGTTTTGGTCTTGGAAATCTGCCATGCGGGCCGTTTTTTTGCCCAGTGTCTTTCATACAGTGGGGTCATGAACACTGACCTTAACTGAGGCAAGTGAGGCCTACACTTCTTCGGATGTTGTTGTTTGTGAGCTCTCAGATGAATTGTCGCTGTGCATTTAGGGTAATTTTGGTTGGCCGGCCACTCCTGGGAAGGTTCACCATTCTTCCATGTTTTGGCCATTTGTGGATAATGGCTCTCACTGTGGTTGGCGGGAGTCTTGAAGCTATATATAGAAAAGGCTTTATAACCTTTTCCACGCTGATAGATTTCAATTCATCTCATTTATGTTTTAACGGTGGGAAGGAGGCAATGACTTTGGGTTGGGTTTTTTCCCTTCATAATCAAAAGTTTCATTTAAAAACTGCATTTTGTGTTCAGTTGTGTTGTCATTGACTGATATCTACATTTATTTGATGATCTGAAACATTTAAGTGTGACTAACATGCCAAAAATATAAGAAATCCGGAAGGCGCCAAACACTTTTTTGGGGGGGGAGTCAATATTGTTTCTTCTCGTTGGTTCCCTCCAGCCCCCAAACATTTGATTTTCCCCGCCTTGTTCCCGGTCTGCCGTTTAACCGTTCTGCTCTCTTTGCGCCCTTCTCCTTGCTCCTCTCCTCCTCCCCGACCCCTTAAGGATCGCCACCTGGCATTGTTATTCAAGGTACACTCGATATCTGAGATGATCGCCTTCAGAACCAATCATCTTCCTAATGCTCAGCCCCATCATCAGCAGTCACTAAATGCACCATCCCATTTTCTTATCACCCTTCACTCAGGTCTTGCTTCATTAGGAGCACCTGCACAATCAAACATTCTGTATGCTTGGTTTTGACGGACGCTATCAGAGAGTATTTGTGCAACATGTTTAATACTGTGTCAAATTTACAGGACTGCGGCCATCCATGCACCGCCAACGATCCAGACAGCTGCCTTGTGCCTGTCTCGCCACAGCACTTTATCCACCTCTTCCAGTTCTAGCTTGTTCTTCAGTGGCGTCCGAACCTAAGAGTGTATGAGATCCTGATGTTTACCTAATTACAAAGGGCTTCGATTGAGGTACATGTTACAGTACAGTATACAGTCTATATTCATTTATGCACATCTCTGTTCCACGGGTGACGGGAAAGAATAAATAAAGCGCAAGTTGAGGATTTTTAACAACCGACTCCCTTTTTTGCACAAATCTTGAGGTCAACCTTGAGTGGGAACTCATATAGGATGCGGTTGCCTCTCAATAAAGTAGAATATTGTGCAAAAAGGGATTTGATTTCCTTCATTCAAATGATTAAGATTGCTTCAGAGACCAATTAAGGAGGAGGTACTGAGTGTGAACCAGTAGTTCACAATGTCAAGCTTTTTCACCTTTTTTCTATTTGTATACCAATATCATGGTTAGATTAGCCATTCCTTGCTATATCGCGGTTTATCAGGAATCACTTAATTCATGATTGCTGTTTTGCCGTGGCCTGTGGTTTATTATTAAAAAACATATTGCAATTCAAGTGATGTGTAGTATTCTGGTCACTAGGCGGCAGTAATGACACAAAACATTGAGACATGACATGACATGACATGATTACCTTACCATTGCATGACGTCATGAAGTCAGCCCTGGCATGTCCAACATGAAAAAAAGTTCTCGTCCCAGTCCGTGTGGAAGTGGTACGTTTAAGGCTTCTTCAGGCGCCAGAGGTTTTCTAAAGAAAGTTAAATTTTTACATGACTGTTTCAAATATTACCACATCCGCTTTGCCTTCCGGCTCAGCTCTCTGTTGGGAATATCTGCTATGGGCACCAATGGTGGGTGCCGAGCTGGGGGAGCTTTGGCTGTGCCCGGACTCCTCTGTCATGGTGCCTGGAGCTCGCAAAGGAAGTGCTGCTCAAACCAAGTGCCGTTCCAAATCACAGCCCGAAGTCAAATAGATACTTAAGCATGTCAAATGATTAGTCCATCCACCCATCCATTTTCCTCCGCTTTTGCGGGTCCGGGTCGCGGGGGCAGCAGCTTCAGCAGGGAAGTCCAGACTTCCCGGTCCCCAGCGACCTCTTCCAGCTCCATCGGGAGGACACCAAGGCGTTCCCAAGCCAGCTGTGAGACATAGTCCCTCCAGCATGTCTTAGGTCTTCCTGGGGGCCTTCTCCCGACTGGGCAAGCCCGAAACACCTCACCAGGNGGGCATGCCCGAAACACCTCACCAGGGAGGCGCCCGGGAGGCATCCGGACTAGATGCCCGAGCCACCTCAACTGGCTCCTCTCGATGTGAAGGAGCAGCGGCTCTACTCTGAGCTCCTCCCGGATGGCCGAGCTCCTCACCCTATCTCTTAGGGTGAGTCCAGCCACCCTACGAAGGAAACTCATTTCCGCCGCTTGTATCCGCGATCTCATTCTTTCGGTCATGACCCATAACTCATGACCATAGGTGAGGGTGGGAACGTAGATCGATCGGTAAACAGAGAGCTTTGCCTTCCGGCTCAGCTCTCTCTTCACCACGACGGTCCGGTACAGCGACCGCATTACTGCAGATGCTGCACCGATCCGTCTGTCGATCTCACGCTCCAACCTTCCCTCACTCGTGAACAAGAACCCGAGATACTTGAACTCCTCCACCTGAGGCAAGACCTCACTCCCAACCCGGAGGGTACAGTCCACCCGTTTCCGACCGAGAACCATTTCGGCCGCTTGTATCCACGATCCTGTCCTTTCGGTCACTACCCAAAGCTAAGCACCATAGGTGAGGGTAGGAACTTAGATCGACCGGTAAAGCTCTCTCTTTACCAGAGAGGACCAATGCAGAGTCTGCATCACAGCAGACGCCGCACGAATCCGCCTGTCCATCTGACGTTACATCCTTCCCTCACTTGGGAAGAAAACCCTGAAGTACTTAAACTCCTTCACTAGGGGCAGGATCTAGGCCCCGACCCAGAGATGGCACTCCACCCTTTTCATGTTTTGTTTGTGATTGCAGACACCTACATTCTTGCTGTATTTATGCTGCAGTGCACTATTGGGTCTCCCATCTCTCCATCTCTTGTATCTCCTTCATCTCCTATGAAAATGACTCTCGAGAATATTTCCTAGATCAGGAGGTGAGGTGGGTGAGGAAAACCACATCTCCACCTCCTCCTTAAAGCAGCACCAAGTTTTCCTTAAGGCCGGCGCTCAAGGGAGTGCTCAAAGGAGTCTCGGAATTGTTGCCGTTTTTCATGTCGTCCTCCTTCATATTTGACAAGATCGACTCTACTTCTGTTCTGATTTTGAATCCGTACATCCAGGGCCGGTATCCTTGAGCTTTGTGATGAATGCGTCGTTTTTTCTGTTCACTTTTGTTTGGCATTGTTGCTAGGCAACCACTTTGGACTTAACTGAAGCAGTTAGCTAGACTTTCTAGTAGCTACCAGAGCGTATGACTAGTTTATTTCAAGGAATCGACCTCTCGCCAATCCAAGTTCACGTTGAGCGAGTCGGCAACCACGGCTGCACGTTGGCTGAATGGGTAGCATGTCGGCCTCACAGTCAGGAGGTTCAGGGTTTGAATCTCCGTCGGGCATCTCTGTGTGGAGTTTGCATGTTCTCCCCGTGCGTGTGTGGGTTTTCTCCGGGTACTCCGGTTTCCTCCCACATTCCAAAAACATGCATGTTAGCTTCATTGGCCGCTCTAAATTGTCCATAGGTATGAATGTGAGTGTGACTGGTTGTTTGTCTATATGTGCCCTGCGATTGATTGGCGACCAGTCCGGGGTGTACCCCGCCTCCCGCCCAAAGTCTGCTGGGATAGGCTCCAGCATCCCCGTGACCCTAATGAGGATAAGCGGTATAGAAAATGGATGGATGGTAACTACAAAAATGTATTAACAGTGAATCCTATATTATGGAAATTCATTTATCATTAGTTTAGTGTGGGACAAATTAACCGCTACAAACTGTAATCATAAAAATGAATATGAAATTAGGAAATCCATTCTTAAAATACAGCGGATCCCCAATATTTACAAAATACAGGTCCCAACTAATTGAGACGCCCATAAAAATGTCTGTTTTGGGAACATTGCTTGCTACTTCGCCTCCAAACTCTCCTGCTAACTTGACATTGACGTTCTTCTCTGATTAACATTTTAAATTGAAACAGTTATTGATCTTGTTGCCACTAGATTAGATTGCATTCAGCTCATAATGGAAGCTAACCGGCTAAATGCATAATCCTGTTTGGAATATGTATTTATTTTTTTTTTTTAAAATATTTTTTTTAATTTAGAACTGATGGAATCAGAGTCACAGTCTAGCTTTCAGCCTGGTTGCTGTGCTAGCTACCAGCTAGCTTCAACTGCGTGTGTTGGCTAGTGCTGCGCTTCCATCTTCCTGTGACGCGGCTAGCAAGGTACGTTTCGCAGGAAAAAAAGACACTAATAGAAAAATAACTACGGTCATTTTATGAGCAAAAGGGCAACATTGCAGAGTCGCCGATGCCGAACCAGGAATGTGTGCGTGTTCTTATATACAGTCGTCCGTATCGTTTCTAGCGGTTACTTGGTTCCAGATGTAGAATTCAATGTTAACAAGTGGAATGTTGTTGTTTGTGACTGGCGCTCAACAGTACCGGAACCCTATAGACATGACTTAACGCCCCTGAAGTCACCCTTACACTCCCTGTTTATCATTGTTGACGCCGCATCAGCACACAATGCTGCAGGGACGGCCGCTAGCCAATGCTAATGCTAATGCTAATGCTAATGCTAATGCTGACGAGCCAACCAGTTAGCCTGAAATTTAGGAAGCCAAAAGTGGACCATTGTGAGATGGGATGGGAGAATAACCTTTTTTTTTTTTTTACTCTTATCATGTCGGGCATGCCGTGGCTGACTTCATGCGGTGTTAAGGTAATGCCATGTTAGGTAATGTCCCATCCATGTTTTGTGTCGTTTATGCCGCCCTGTGGCCACAATGCTACATATCCCTTGTATTTCTATATGTTTTGACTAATAATAGACCACAGTCTACCGCCAAACAGCAATTCAATAACTTCTGGAAAACTGTAATATAGTTGCGGGAGCAGGAATGGAACCGCAGTGCTGCCAGGTGTAACCGTATATACAGTATATCTACACACACATATATATTTACAGTATGTATACACTACAAATGAAATACTGTACATGGTAATTTATGCATGTATGAATATGTATGTGTGTGTGTGTTTGTCCAAAAAGTATGAGTTTTAGCAAGTCAGTAAACTTGATGAGTAACGGAACTTTTCTTTAGAAGAAACAGTTGCAGATTATATATGTATATGTATCTATGGGACGGATGGTTCAATTAATTGACTGTTAAATATTTTGAATGGGATCTGAATGTTCTGAATTCCTCTTTCCATGTCAGTGTTTTATGGGAAGCATAGTGCGTCTGTAGTGCAACTTCCCCTTGTTGAGTCAACGGCGCCTCTGCTGGTTGCAGTCAAGTAGTGCACTCCATTTGGCCTCCCGTTGCTCCACAACAGGATGGATCCATGTTTAGTCTCATGTTTACGGAATAGCTGTTCTGTCATTGTGGTGGGTTTTTTTTCCTGCAATAACTGAACGCACGTCTCTGTTTGCAACTTCTACATGGTCTTTTATGGTTGTTCCAGGTACTTCTACTTGCAATGAAAATAAGGTCCATTGCGATCTATGTGTTAGCGCTGTCAAGCAGCACACAAATGGAAATGTAAAGTTTAATTTATGGCTGTAGGGAACGTTTTGTATCTTTCTTCCAACTTTTGTAATATTCCTTTCTGCTCCAAATCTTTTGATGGTACTGTGAGGACTTCTATGGGACGGGGGTAGCATAATAATGATTAAATATTTACATATATATATGTACGTATGGTCTCTTTCTCATTGTTGAAGACACTAATGACCTGTGCAGTGGTGTATGAATAACCTTTTACTGCCAAATGATACATGTTAATGTTCTGATTTATTTACATGAGTGTATTGACCCATATCAGCCCAAACTAGATCTTCAATCTCATCTTTAAATATGATTTAGCTCACACTTAGCCTATCCTAAGCCATGGCGCATGTTGACATTTTGGATCAAACTAATGAAAATAGATTACACTATTATTCATAATAAGGCATTTTCATGTCAGACATCTGCAATCACAGAATTATTTCAATCCTTTTCAGAATAAAATACATCATATAAAACCTGACAATTGCATGTTTTCTACTTAAATTATCCCAGCCTTTCCCATCATTTCAAAATAAAAAGAAAATAAAAATGACATTCACGTGTGTTTTCTGGTAAAATGACTAACATCTTTGACGATCCCAGTATTTGTGAGTCTGGGTTGGAGTGTATTGTCTGTATTTCATAATAGTTTATCATAACACTATGTTCTTAAATTACACAACCTGTACAAACATGTATACATTTTTGAACCCAAAAAATGGGAATTTCACAAAATTAGGGCTAAAGTATGGGTAAGGTTGACAGCAAACTACATTTAAAAAAACACATTTGAATTCATTATTTCAATGGTGTGCTTTCTACTGAAATGGCGTTACATTTTGCAGGAAGTCCAACCAGGCAGAAATGATGCAGATAAAATAACAATGAGAAAAATGTCCTACTAGACCAGTGGTTCTCAACTAGTGGGGCGGGCCCCAGTGGGGGGGCGTGGTGAACTGTCAGGGTGTGCGCGGGAAGCAGGGAGTACTTTCAATTTTAGTGTAAGCCTGTCAATATGTCCAGATTTATTATGCCATTTGACTCTTGAGTACACTTCACAGCTCTCCATTTTGTCTTCGATTGCATGCGCTTGTGTAAGGCCTTTATTTATCACGTCATGCTAGCTACCCTGCTTTAGCGCCAGTTCTGCGAGGGACTGACAGCCACTCTTTGACTATTTCAATCCTTCCCATGCGCTCTCCGACACCATCCCTCGGCTCTTCCTGCTGATCCCGGCCAGCTTCACCTTGGCCCTTGCCGTCCACCTGTCAGCACACGTGGGACCCTTGGAGTCCGACAGGTTGGCGTAGCGGGAGGAGTCCTCCTCCAGGCCGGCCCACGTGGCCAATTCCAATGGGAGGTCTAAAGAGTCGGGAATCGGCACGCTCAAATCCCCATTTGGGGTTTGGGCCTCTTCCGCCTCCTCTTTTGGGGCTCCGCCTGTCTCATTGGAGTTGGGGTGAGGCTGAGGCGTCTCCCGGCCGTCCAGCTTCTCCAGTTTTTTGACGGGAGAGATTTGCCTCATCGTCGTGGTGACGCTCTCCCAAAAACAGTGACCTTTGTCTGGCTTTTCCTTCTTGTCCTTCTCCTTCTCGTCGTCTTTGATTTTCTTGTGAGATCTTCAAGGAAACACAAAGGACACACGAAGACAACATTTCCAAACAAAATGTTAATGCATGGTTGTAGATGACCACCACAGATCCCACAGGGCACCCACCTGCTCGTATGACAAAGTATGTGAAGCATTTTTAAAACCTATTAGCGAAAATGTCACAACTTCATCACAATTCAAGAAGGAGATACAATTTCCATGTAGACAGCTAAAATGCTGTTAAAAAGGAAAATGTGCAAAATAGAAGGCAACTCTTTACCCCCTTTGGTCTGCTGGCTTCATTGCGGTCAACAAAAAGTGTTCATCGTCTTTCGAGGACATCTTCTTCTCCTTCCTCTCCTTCTTGGACGTGATCTTCTTCACCTTGGCCTCCTGGAGCAGCACACGTGACAGAATTAAGAATCCATGTATATGGATATATATAAATATTTCAACTTTCTTCCTAAAAAAATATGCGTAAATTTTCTTTTAGTAATATTATGATTTTTTTCCCACCATATTTTCACACTACTCCCATAACAACATAACTTTTTTCCAAAAATGACATTTTTCTGGGTATTATTAAAATGGCATTATTTTCCCTCATAATATTGTATTCTCATAAAATAATGATAAGACAATATTCTTATAAAAGCTTTTTTAACAAGGAAAACCATTGCAGTTATTTTTAATAAATAAAATAATTGTTTTGTTTTTCCAACTATTGCAACTTTCTTCTTGTAAATTTTGTTTTTGTGATTCATTCATTCATACATTTATTTACTATACCGTTTATCTTTATTAGGGTCGCTGGTGTGCTGGAGCCTATCCCAGCTGGCTTCGGGTGGGGTACACCAGCCAATCGCAGGGCAGACAACCGAACATTCACACTCACATTCACACTCTAATGGACAATTTAGAGTTGCCAATTAACGTAACATGCATGTTTTTGGAATGTGGGAGGACACCGGAGTACCCGGTGAAAACCCAAGCACGCACGAGGAGAACATGCAAACTCCACACAGAGATGCCCAACGGAGATTGGAACCGTGATCTCCTGACTTCGAGGCCAACAAGTTTATTCTCCTAAAACTGCAACTTTTTCCTCATCTGAATACAACTTTTTTCTTCTAACATTTTGGCTTTATTCTAGTCAAATGACAGTTATCGATTTTTTCATTTTCCAATTTTTCGTACACTGCCAAAAATTGTTGGTTTTTTTATTTTTATTTATTTTTATAGTTTATTTTTTTTATACAATTACAACTTTTTACAACCTTGTTAGATTATAACTTTTTTCTCTCAATATTTGGAGTCTATTTTTGTAAGATTACTGCTGTTTTTTTCTATATTTGCTGGGGGGGGTTCTTGTTAAACTATATTTTTAGAATAAAAATACAAGCAGAAAATGGCTCCCGAGCCGCACTTTGGAGCCCCCCTAGTTGAGCTAGAACAGGCATAGTGTAGATAGAACACTGCAGGTCATGTATATCAAAGATTACGTTCCTGCACTCCCTCAAACCTCCCTGGATTTGCCCAATGAGGATTAGTGAACAAACTGTTGGCTTCCTCTCTACCCACGCCTGGAAAGACTTGCAAATGTCGACCGTCCGGCGTGCCCTCCTCCTCCCATCCGTGCCTCTCCTTTGGCCTTATCCAAACATTCTCGCTATTCTAACGTCATTTGATAAATGTGTGTTTTGGCCCCAGGATCTTTGCTCAAAGTGCTCCGGGGAGCTCAGTGGATGAGCGGGTGGTCGGGTGCAGATACCGTATCTCTCGGACAGAATAGCAGCTTTTAAAGAAGCCGGAGATCAAGTCCCAAAAATGCTGAGATTAGATTACGTGTGCTTTTTAACGGAACAGTCTGTCAGCAGGTCCACACACTAGAGCAACACCATTTGATAGAAAACATGCAAGAATTCCCGCAATTCCCCTTGTGTGCACCTTCTCAACAGCGTGGCAGCGCATTAGCAGATTTGTGGAACACGTCACGTGCGCTTTAGTGTCCTTGTGTTTTCACCTTTCTGACTTCCGTGAGGCACGCAGCATATCATGCACTATCTTGAATAAAAGCGAGATCAAAGTACGCCTTGTCTCTACTTGTTGAGCATGTGGCGTGAAGCCAGTGAATTTGAGCCGACTTCCCCAAAACCGGACTTAAATGACAGTCTAGTCAACGAGCTATTGCATGGTGTTTTCTGTCCAGTCATCTCAAAGATTGCACAAAATATTTGATTCCACTCTCAATGACTTGGCTACCTTTAATAAAAAAAATATTTTTAGCAATTAGCCTTAAAACCGAGGCACACAAATTGAAATGAAATGAAATGTCAAATCAAATGCAAGATCTTGTTTTTTGTTGGAGTACAGTTTTCTTCCTGTGATATTATGACTTTATTGTCATAGTATTTTGACTTTATTCCCATAATATTGCCATTTTATGCCCAACCTGATTTTCTCATAAAATACAACTTTATTTTGTTTTGGGTTTTTTTCTCATAGTATTACAGCTTTTAAAAGACACACATTTTTTCTATAATACTTCAACAATATGCTAACTAAAACGACATTATTTTTCCTCAATATTCTAATAATAAAATGACTCATTGACTCATATCAGAAAAATATGAGAATACAACTTTTTTCTCTTAATATTTTGACTTTATTCACATAAAATTATAACATTCTCCCCAACCTATTTCCAAAATGACAATTTTATTTTGTCATAATCTTACGACTTTCAAAAACCCACATTCTTTTCTTCAACAATATGCTACTAATAAGACATTATTTTTTCTTATAAAATTACAACTTTATTCGAATAAAATTGTAAAAATTTTTCTCAGAAGACTACAACTTTTTCATTATGGGAATCTTAATTCCCAAAATATTCTTATCATGAATATAAAATCAGTGGGATGGTGACTGTTATGACTGAAAGCACAGCAGAGTGAGTGACTTCCAAGAGTCCTGGTGCCCTAATAAGTGATGGGAAAAGACTGAGCCTTGTTTTTCTTCCATGGTTATTGTTCCCTTACGAACGGTCCCGCTCCTTAAAGAATGCTCTGCTTCCTTCCCTTCTCCGGCCCGAAGTACAAACAGGACGGCTTGTGAAATGTGCCGTGTGAACAAAGTCACCTGCAGAGGTGTGTTTGTGAAACGCAGGGGAACGTGCAGTATACACACTGTCAACACTCTCCTTAGTACCCACACCACATGGTAATACATTGTTGACAGCAAATACAGCTCTTTCTGATATCATCTTGCTGATTGTTTAGGAAATATACTGCACCAAACTTTCCATGGCCCTAGCAGGAGACTGGGGGGCCGTAAAGCCTGAAGCAGTGGGGTCCAAAATGAGGAGGCATTTTTGGACCATAGCTCATTTTTATTCTGAAAATGAAACGTTCAGGTAGCTTAGCATACTGTATATTGACCTAGAATGGATTGGTTAGGGTTAGGTTTACTGCACAGAAAGTGGCACCCACTCGTTGCTAACTAATCTCATCATTTCCACCCTGACAAATGAGGTTGAAAGGCATATTTCCTATGTTAGATGTGTACCTGAATGTTGACTTGTGTAAAGGTTATGTCAGTTTCTAAAAACAGTCTCTTTCCCCGGCGTCTGAGGCAAAACACACAAGTGACGTCACACACGGGACGCCCCCTCCGTTGTTTCCGTTTCAATTTCAGTGGATTTGTATGGCGCCAAATCCCAACAGCAGTCATTTCATGGCACTTTACACATCGAGGTCACAAACGGGGAACCAACTGAAAGCCCACACGAGCAAGCGCTTGGTGACGGAGGCAAAGAAAAACTCTCTCTGGGGACGAAACCTTGGACAGAACCTAGGCTCTGTAGGGCGGCCGTCTGTCTCCAGGTCAGCTTGAGAATATTAAAAGGAAAGAGAGATAGGGCTCTAATTTCGCACCTAATAATGATGCGCCTAAAACAACCGTCGGTTGCGCCTCGCCAACGGCCGTGTTTTAGGCCCATTAGGAGATTCGAACCCTGTGAGGCCAATGTGCTACCCACTCGACCACCGTGCGGCCTATAATATAAATATGTAATATAATATGTACTTTATATGTAATATGAATAAAGAAAAACTCTGCATAATGAGGATGAAATCCGAAGCAACTGTGTGTAAAAGACGCATTGCCAAGCTTGTGGTCTGGCCCTTGTCTCTTGTGTTTGCATGTGAGATGAACTTATATTGCTCAGTTCATTAGCATCATTTTTGCAATTCTCAGCTACACAATCAAGGATGTCAATACGTTTGATTAACTGTTTATTTACAGTTAACCACATCCCTATCAGATCCACTGGCCAAAGATGAGGAGGATGAGGAGAAGGGGGGCGGCGATCCAGGGACAGATGAGGTGGTGGAGATGGCACGACAGAGGCAGTCAATATAGATCAAGAATGTGTGTGCTGATTCTTTTTTTTGTTTGAGTCTCCCTTGGCATTTGACTGCGTTTATTATGAATTTTGTTGCGCCACATTTCCATGCCGGACCCGACCTGAAAAGGGACGGGTGAGGGATGGGTTGAGGGATATAAGAAAGGGTGCAGGAGAACCTCACAAACATATTTCAACCATATTATAAACAACCGTGATAATCAAGATTTCAGCAACAACCAGAACTGTGACAGAGCAAAATGAGCAAAAATACAGGGGAAATGTAAAATGTAAAGTGTAATTAAAACTGGGGAGTTTGCGGCCCCCAGGGCATGACAGAAGGAGGTCATGTTTGTGACCCCCCACACCCCCATGGAGCATGCGCACTCCCCAAGATCCTATGTGCTTGTTTGCAGGGAGTGGGGGGGCGAGGGCGCGAGGGATAGTAAGACTAGGAGGGAAATTATATATTTTTTTCCCTCCCAGAGGACGAGCCATTGGGCAGTAGGCACCCCTGTTTCCCGGGACCCACCGCGGGGCAGGGGCCGGCACGAGGCGAGGCGAGGCCCCGGACGCACATCTACCGCAGCCCGGGAGCAGCCTCACCTAGATGTTACACACTAGCCACCATGCGCGCCACTGTAGGAGACCCCGGCGGGCCACACCCCCGAACACCGCCACCGCCACCCCCACCCCGTATCAGAGAGGAACCCGGGCAACACACCCCACCACTCGAAGAGGCAGCAACCATCCAGGCACAATCACACACCTCACCCCCCACCACTGCCCCCTGTGCCCACACCCCTGTTCAAT
>QODF01000068.1:313391-369951 GCA_024372805.1 Oostethus manadensis | reverse complement strand
AACGTATTTAAGCTGATACGTGATGGTTTGTCTTTCCAAAGGAATTTAGAGATGTGGGAGTCCAGTGACTTGAACCAGTTGGAGGATGGTTTGGTGGGTACCATTGAAAACAAATAATTAATTTTTGGTAGAACCATCATCTTGAGGGCAGCCACTCTCCCCATGAGTGATATGGGTAGACGTCTCCACCGCAAAAGATCACCCTCAGTTGTTTTCAAAAGCTGAACGTAATTCAACTGTCAGCTCTGACAACTTGGGTGGAATGTTTATACCCAAATATCGGATATTTCCTGTCCGTATTATGGCATCAGGTATACCCTGAAAGTGAAATGGGTAGAGCTGTGGTCTTAGACCAGTTGATAGAGTAATCAGACACTGATGAGTACTTGTTTATAAGTTGAATCGTGCGGGAAAGGGACGCTTGAGTATTCTTATGCTGATTCAGATAGTTACTTTAAACCAGAGGTCCCCAAACTATGGCCTCCACATTAAACCCAGAACAAATACAGAAAAAAGACATAAACGTCATGTGTGCACATGGGTGGCAGGCTTTTGCCCAAGCACAAGGAGAAAGCTTGTTCCCCTTTCCAAAAGACCCAATTCGCCATGATAACAAACGCGAGCAAACTAGACCCTGTCAGCTTGGCCGGTATGGTGCTCGGCACATTTTGAGGACAGTTTTGATGCTATTCCTCAGTTAAAGGTAAGTTTGGCACTGCATTGCCGCAGGGCGCCTCCACCATCAGCTGTCTCTGCTATCTTTCCTCGACTCTGACCGAGTGATACAATACAAAAGTTTAAAAACTCTGATGACGTTTGAAAATGGATAAGGTGACAGTAAGTAAATCCGCATTTTTATGCTGGAATTATTCTACCAATCTTAGAATCAAATGTTTTCATGTCAGACTTCAATACTAGCGTACATTCATCTGTTTTTTTTCCATCACTGCTCACTGTCTTGTAACTCATAGTCTCTGGATATCTATGTGGCAATCACTGCCAGCAAAGCAACAGTGCTGTTTATTATTATTGTTGATGGTGTCATAAGTCAGTCTCCCAGTGTCAGTTGATATAAACAACTTCACATCCCCTTGACAAGCATTACTGGCTGCCTGGTCTTCAGATTGGCAAGAGTATGTCTGCGCCCAAGTTGTTCTGTTGCTCGTCTAGATACCACTCAAATCCCAACGGTCTGGTGCCCAACATTCCCTCAAACATTCCTTAATTTTCTTCTACTTCTAAAAAGTCTTCAGGTACTGAAGAACGGGGTTCCCGATGCGACGTCACAGCCAAGATGGCGGCGGTCGTGTGAGTTGCTTATCCTTCAATTATTGTTTTTAATGGACTTATTAATGAGCGTAAAGTGGCTCTTTATATCCTGATGCATTTCATATTTTGGTGCCACTGCTGCCAACCCCACCCTCAGCGCATCGTTGTGAAAAGATGTTTATATAACATGTACAGTATAATGCTTTGCAGCATTGTCGCTTTCGTAAAATTGTGTTTACAGTACAATACACTAAACGAGACATGACTTCATCGGTTCTGTGGCAACTCTGACGTAGTGGTCATTCTTGTGTTTTTTTTACCTGTGCACCAGCTGCTACTATTCGGCTGGCAGAACTGCGTGCTTTTTCTAAATGCGTTTGTAGCGCACTTTTAAGCCAAACGCTTCTTGTGAAAGCGTTCCTTCAATGCAGTCATAGGTTGAATGAAGACTGCAAAAAAAAGAACACAAAATGGGCGTCCATCTGTCTGTCGCACTCTCTACTGTCTTTGTCGGTTTTTCTATGAAACCTTCCTCTTTTAGAAAGGAAAACAAACTTACAGTATTGCTTGGTTACTGTCAACATCCAGCAACAACACAGCATTTTGGCATGACTACCGTTTTCGTCAAAAATATACCGTACAAAATCATTCAGCACCCACACGTCATGGTTGCCAATACGAGCTTTAAATTCCATCCATCCATCCATCCATCCATTTTCCTCCGCTTATCCGGGTCCGGGTCGCGGGGGCAGCAGCTTCAGTAGGGAAATCCAGACTTCCCGGTCCCCAGCGACCTCTTCCAGCTCCATCGGGAGGACACCAAGGCGTTCCCAGGCCAGCTGTGAGACATAGTCCCTCCAGCGTGTCCTAGGTCTTCCCGGGGGCCTTCTTCCGACTGGGCATGCCCGAAACACCTCACCAGGGAGGCGCCCGGGAGGCATCCGGACTAGATGCCCGAGCCACCTCAACTGGCTCCTCTCGATGTGAAGGAGCAGCGGCTCTACTCTGAGCTCCTCCCGGATGGCCGAGCTCCTCACCCTATCTCTTAGGGTGAGTCCAGCCACCCTACGGAGGAAACTCATTTCCGCCGCTTGTATCCGCGATCTCCTTCTTTCGGTCATGACCCATAACTCATGACCATAGGTGAGGGTGGGAACGTAGATCGATCGGTAAACGGAGAGCTTTGCCTTCCGGCTCAGCTCTCTCTTCACCACGACGGTCCGGTACAGCGACCGCATTACTGCAGATGCTGCAGCTCCATCCATAAATTCATATTTTCCAAAAACAAACAATGTAGAACAGAATTCACACAATATACAGGGTGACACACAAAAAAACAGGAACTTTTTAACAATCCAATAAAACCAAGAGTGCTGGAAGAAAATATTTTATTCATAGTAAACCTGATTGGACGGTAATAGATGCATTCAGTCAGGCAGATTCTGGTAAAAATCCTGTTGTCTTGCTGGAAATAGTTAAACATGAAAAAAAATGCAAAAGTTGAATAATGAGCAAAAAGAGCAGGATAAAGGGTGTTCAAAGTGCTCTTCGGGGCCATTTGCAGCATGCAGCTTGTTTTTATCAGCCTCGGGAACATTTGTAAAATCAATAGACCCATGCGCAAGCTATTTTTATGACACTCTTTTTTTTTTATTACCACTGTTAGATCATGTCCCTCATACAGAGGGTTTTGTCAGGAAGGGCATCTAACATAAAACTTTTGCCAAATCAAAACATGCAAAAATGATTTGCTGTGGCGACCCCTGGTGGGATAGGCAGGAATAAGCCGAAAGGAAAAGAAGAAGAATTGAAACCTTAAAACATGCCATTTTAGAAACAATTATGTAATTTTAATTTTTTTTTTATTTAAATTACTTCCTGTAAAAACTGCAGAACTCCCTCCGCGCAGCTATCAAAGTATCAACGTTTCTACGAAACATTTTTATGCTTACGCCCGCTGTTGCCCAATTCCACTGATCCATGGTTACTAAAATGGGGGTGTGTTTACTTGCTCAAGGTCACTGTCTTGCAGTGCCGCCACTTGCTCGTGTCTGCCAATAGGCACTTCAAAAATTCCCTTTGTTTTGGGTCACCCGGTATAACATATTTGAAAACAGTTGATACGACCAAAAGAAACACGGCCCGCATCGGAGCCTGCATGCCAACACCAGGTTGACACGCAAGCTGTTTTTTCTTCAAACAGAGTTTGTTTAACAGACAAAAGATGCCTCAAGTTGTTCCTTCACTTTTTCTGTTTGGCATCCATGATTCAAAGGTATGCCAGTCCCTCGCATTGACATTTTACACAAGACCATTAACAGAGGCTTTCCCCAGTCAGATAGGATCGCCTCTTTTGTTCAGTCAGACATTGTGACCGTGTTGCGTGCAGCCGAGTGTGTAAAAAGATTAGTCCTGGCCGGGAAGAGCGTACGTTTGGAGGGTGGATAGTGCGTCTGCGTTACGTCCGGCTAACTGCGACGCTGTGCCTTTGTTTACCTTGGCTACTCCTGTGACAGCTTCCTCCTCTTCCTCTCCTTCTATGTCTTTGTCCTGAGAACACACATACACACACATACCAGTTAACACAAATAGAACAAACACCAGCGATGTGAGGAGTGTGTCTTTCCTGTCACGGAAAGGGCATTCGGTTTGGTGGGCGATGGAGAAATGGCACCGGTTGCTTCCGCGAGGAAGAGCTATTTTGGTTCCCATTGTGGTTCAATCGACAGTTTTTGTGAAAATATCTACGGTCGTGTGATTCATATTATTTACTCCACAATGCATAAAAAAGGTCACGTGTTGTTTTTTCATTTACTATTAACAGTGGTTTGCTTATTTTTACACTTGTAGAGAAAAAATCCTTAAAATATTAGTATTAGGGGTGTCCGATATTGCCTTTTTGGACTTGAAGCTAATGGATGCAGCATTAGCAATTCGCTTGGGAGCGTGGCTGTAAACAACATTGTACAAGCCGAGTAGGTAGGTAGATAGATAGATACTTTGTTAATCTCCAAGAGAAATAAGAAGTAAGCAAATGTGAGAAATACTTGGGATTGGGCATGGCCAAGCGTGGCTCCAGGAACTGCACATAATTGGTCAATCCGGCGTCTTGCATGATAGGAAAGAGATGCTTATCCAGTGCGAAAAAACAAACTCCATGAATTTCCCATTGATGGCTTGGCCCCTGGGGTTTGGGTCTTGGTTCCGCCGCGCATAACCAACACTTTGCAGTCAATGCAAATGGAAAGTTTCATATCCCAAGAAGACATCACAGATGTAACGCTAGTCCGGCACAGATGAGCCAGGAAGCTTCTTACTAGCCAAACACGATTGTTTACACGCTTCAGACGCACTTTGATGAGGTCTTCATTAAGGCCTATATACTGCATTTTTTTAAATCGGTTTTCATTATAAGGAAAAAACACAATATCTACCAATATTTGTTTGGTGTGCGGTTCCGCTCCTTTTTGTTGTGTGACGAGTGTGATTGTATTCATGGTTTCACTACTGGTTTCACTAGACTTTACACCAGCATTTAACACAACTGACCTCCAAATTCTAATACGGCGATTACAACTCACGCTTGGCGTTAAAGGAACTGCATTAAAAGGCTTTCAGTCTAATCCGTCATATTGCCTGCAGTTTGTATCCATTAGTAACAAGGAATCCAGCAACCTGAAGGTCAACCATGGCATCCCACAGGGTTCTTTGCTGAAACCAGTATTATTTGGCCTTTATGTGTCCCCTTTAGGTAATATAATTAGAAAACACTCCATTAATTTCCACTGCTATGCAAATGACCGACAACTGTACATCAACGAAAGCTAACCAAGGTAGTCAGCTGTCCAAACACCAGGCGTGCCCAACCGACATGAAGAGCTGGATGATCTCAAACTTTAAACTCAGATAAAAGTGAAAGCATAGTCCCAGCTTTCAAATGATATTACTGCCCTAGATGGTATTGCACTCACCCCCCACAATACAGTCAGAAACCTTGGTGTCATCTCTATCAGGACCTTTTCTTTAGTTCCCAAATACAACAAGTGTCAAGAACATTTTTCCATTTACCAAACATCAAGAAAATCCGAAAATTTCTGCCACTACCAGATGCAAAAAAACGTGTTCAGGAACCAGAAGAAGAGATCATATCTCACTCACATCAGCTTCACTGCACTGGTTACCAGTACAATTTAGAATTGAATATAAAATGATCCTTCTTACTGTACATAAAAAGGACTACATGGTCAGGCACCAGTATATCCTAAAGAGCTCCTAAAACCCTATCAACCCAGTAGAACACTGCGCTCACACAGTTTACAATTAATGTTTAGAACGGGAGGTAGATCCTTTAGTTACCATGCAGGCTCCTCTCTTATGGAACCATCTGCCCGAATTAATCCAGGGGGCAGATACCCTCTGTTTATTTAAAAGCCACCTCTTTGCAAAAGAATATAGTACGACATGACCCCTTATATGCTGATATGTATGCCTCTATTCTTTCTATCTCAAACCATCCGGTCGAGACAGACGGCCGCCCCACAGAGCCTGGGTTCTGTCCAAGGTTTTTTTCCTCGGAGGTAGTTTTTCCTTGCCTCTCGCCAACTGCTTGCTCATGTGGGTTTTCCGTGGGCTCTCTGTGACCTTTGTGTGTAAAGTTCCACGAGATGACTGCTTGTTGTGATTTGGCGCTACACAAACGCATTGAAATTGAAATTGCAACTAATGGCAATTTTTCCTATTGCTACTAGAAAAAGGTTTGTTCTTGTGGATTTAATCTTGCAAAATGAGACAGATTGAGACGTTTGTGGTAGCTTTATTTTATTGGTTTGACAGTGGAACGGAATATTTGTATTTTCTATGCGAAAGCAATCTTTGGAAATCCCCACAAATTGGAGGACGATCATGTTGATATCTTATCTCGTCTTATGTTGGAGGTCTAAATACAGAAGGTAAACATAACAATCAGCTCCAAAGTTTTGTCCATGTTCATTTATTAATCTTGCAAGATGATATTTACATTAAATCTACCATGACCCTAGCCAATTGTAAATATGTGTTTTCCAGCTTTATTGTAGTAGCACTAAGAGAAATTGACAATTGAATGTGTAAAAAGTGTGATGCTATCCTGAATCGGTAGTGTGCACTTTCCCTGCTTTCACTAACATTTAATCATTCCGGATACGACCCCCGACCCCATGGATTGACTTTATTAGGCTGGGTCTCCTCGGTGAGACCTCCCTGGTGTCTTCTCCCAGGAATTTGGGAGTCCCACTCTGATCCCACATCGGTGCTTATGTGGCCAAATAAACCCAGGCGGCCTTTGCTTGCAGGCGGAATTGCAGTTCCCAGGGTGGGAGTCAACAAGGGGGTAATAAAGCAAGCCTGGGGTGACACTTTAACATCACAACAGATGAAAAACACTGGGAGATGGTGCCAATAGGTGTTATTTCAACACTTCAATCCTCAACATACTTTTCTACTAATCTAACAATGCTGGATTAAAAAGTAACAGTCCGGAATAATATACTTGCAGAAGTAGTGTAAATGTTAGGCGTGTTATCATGATTGCCCGTATGGCCCCTGCAACACCTCAACACAAAGAGCCTTTCAGACCTCCCATGCTGATTGTCACCTGATTGCCTTTAACTTCAAATGGTACTGACCCCCTCAAATGGCTCACTTATTATCGCAAAAAACATAAGAAGGCTTTGTCTCTTGAAGGCGATGGTTTCCTTTGTTTTTCTTGGTCACCTTGTTTGTGGCTCACGCAAGGACTACAAAACAGCTAACAAGTGTCAAGGAAGAACCCCTAAGTTTTGGTGAAAAGCAGGATGCATGGATTACCCGGCTGTCTTATATTATCCTCTGTGAACCAGGAAGCAGCTTGCTAATGAGCACAAACAAAAACAACACATTGTCACCTTTGAAAGTATTGCTTGCTTATTTTTTGTTTTTTTTACATTTTACCCTTTCTTTATACCCTTGAATCCAAATGGTATGGCCCTGTTCACCACAAACCACAGAGTAGCCTGCTAACTAATAATAATATATAGTCATAGTCAAATATATATAGTCAAATAATATACAGTCATCCGTTAATAAATGATTGCTCTATTGTGGTTGACTACAGCATACTATTAGTCAAAAATATGCATATTCATTCATTCATTCATTCATTTTCTATGCCGCTTATCCTCATTAGGGTTGCGGGTGTACTGGAGCCTATCCCAGCTGACTTTTGGGCGGTAGGCGGGGTACACCCTGGACTGGTCGCCAGTTTTTTTCAAACATAAAAATGCCTAATTAATAACAAATACAAATATAAGGCATTCAGAAGACGCATGCAGAGAAATTCGGCACTGGGTACTAGGTGTCGGTAATGTTGGATTGATGAGACAATAGCCACGGCATGAAGACCAGAAATCTCCCAATGCTAACCTGTGAGTCTACTGTATGTTATGTCTTGCTTATGTTATATATATATATATGTGTCTTATTTTCTGTTATTACATATAGAATATTGGGTACTATGAGTGTGACTGAAAAAGTGACTATTGGTGTGTTATTTCATGTCTACGGGGCTCTAATAATGTAACTAACTGTATTTAAAAGGTCTTAAATAGGTGTGAAAACCTTTGCTCACCTTATATGCATTTATTCTCTTTATAATTTTTGTACTTATGCTAGATTTTGTCTGTCGTTTTTGCTCCATGAAGCCCCTTTTCCCTCTACCCTAGAATAAAAAATGGTACAGTCTTCTACACCAGCATCATGCTCTCTGAACCAGGAGTTGGCCAGCTAGCTAACATCCTGATGGACAAACACAAAAGCTGTAATTCACAAACTTTTATTAGTCAAATGTATTTTCTTTAATTACTGTTTGAGTCCCCCTCCGTGAATCACCACCTTACCGCGGTGGAGGGGTTTGAGTGCCCGAATGATCCCAGGAGCTATGTTGTCGGTGGCTTTATGCCCCTGGTAGGGTCTCCCAAGGCAAACAGGTTCTAGGTGACGAGCCAGACTAAGAGTGATTCAGAAGACCCATATGAAGAGAAACATTAGGAGTGACCGCACCTCGCCCGGACGTGGGATACCGGGGCCTCACCCTGGAGCCAGGCCTGGGGGAGGGGCTCGCAGGCGAGCGCCTGGTGGTCAGGTCTTCACCCGTGGGACCTGGCCGGGCCTAGCCCGAAGAAGCCGCACGGGAACTCCCCCCCGCAGACCCACCACCTGCAGGGGCAAGCATAAGGGTCCGGTGCTGTGTGATTTGGGCAGTGGTCGAGGGCGGGTGTCCGGGCGACCTGGGCTTCGGCGACCAAATCTGGTTCTTGGGACATGGAATGTCACTTCTCTGGTGGGGAAGGAGCCCGAGCTTGTGGAAGAGGCGGAGAGATTCCGACTAGATATAGTCGGACTCACCTCAACCCACAGTTTAGGCTCTGGAACCAAACTCCTTGAGAGGGGCTGGACCTTGTTCTTCTCTGGAGTTGCCGCTGGGGAGAGGCGGCGAGCTGGTGTGGGCTTATTGTTAGCCCCCCGGCTTGGTGCCTCTGTGTTGGAGTCATCCCCAGTAAACGAGAGGGTTACTTCCCTACGCCTTAGGGCTGGGGAAAGGGTCCTGACTGTGGTTTGTGCCTATGCGCCGAACGGCAGTTCAGAGTACCCAGCCTTCTTGGAGTCTATCAGAGGGGTGCTGGAGAGCACCCCAGCTGGTGACTCCATAGTTCTACTGGGAGACTTCAACGCCCATGTGGGCAATGACAGTGTGACTTGGAGGGGCGTGGTTGGGAGGAACGGCCTCCCTGACCTGAACCCGTGCGGTGTGTTGTTGCTGGACTTCTGTGCGAATTACAGTTTGTCCATAACGAACACCATGTTCGAACATAAGGATGTCCATAAGTGCACTTGGCACCAGGACACCCTAGGTCGCAGGTCTATGATCGACTTTGTGGTCGTATCATCAGACCTGCGTCCGTATGTTCTGGACACGCGGGTGAAGAGAGGGGCTGAGCTGTCAACTGACCACCACCTGGTGATGAGTTGGATTAGATGGCGGGGAAGGATGCCGGACAGACCTGGCAGACCCAAACGCGTAGTGAGGGTGTGCTGGGAACGTCTGGCAGAATCTCCCGTTCGTCGAGTCTTCAACTCTCATCTCCGGCAGAGCTTCGCCTGCATTTCGAGGGAGGACCGGGATATTGAGTCCGAATGGGCCGTATTCCGTGCCTCTATTGCTGAGGCAGCCAGTTGTGGTTGCGGCCGCAAGGTGGTCGGTGCCAGTCGTGGTGGCAAGCCCCGAACCCGATGGTGGACACCGGGGGTTAGGGCTGCCGTCAAGCTGAAAAAGGAGTCCTATCGAGCATGGATGGCTTGCGGGACTCCCGAAGCAGCTGACAGGTACCGGCAGGCCAAGCGGCACGCGGCTTCGGCGGTGGTCGAGGCAAAAACTCGGGTGTGGGAGGAGTTCGGTGAGGCTATGGAGCACGACTTTCGGTCGGCCTCGAAGAGGTTCTGGCAAACCGTCCGACACCTCAGAAAGGGGAAGCAGCCCCCAGTTCACACTGTTTACAGTGCGGACGGGGGCTTGCTGACCACGACTGTGGATATAGTTGGTCGGTGGAAGGAATACTTCGAGGCCCTTCTCAATCCCACTGACATGCCTTCCATAGAGGAAGCAGAGTCTGAGGATACGTACGTGGACAGTTCTATCACCGTGGCTGAGGTAATTGGGGTAGTCAAATCACTCCCCAGTGGCAAGGCTCCGGGGGTAGACGAGTTCCGCTCAGAATTTCTCAAGGCTCTGGATGTTGGAGGACTGTGTTGGTTGACACGCCTCTACAACATTGCATGGAAGTCAGGAACAGTACCTCTGGACTGGCAGACCGGGGTGGTGGTCCCCATTTTTAAAAAGGGTGACCGGAGGGTGTGTTCCAACTATAGGGGGATCACACTCCTCAGCCTTCCTGGGAAAGTCTACTCCAGGGTGCTGGAGAGAAGGGTACGACCGTTAGTCGAACCTCGGTTAGAGGAGCTGCAATGTGGTTTTCGTCCCGGTCGCGGAACACTGGACCAGCTCTACACCCTTGCAAGGGTACTCGAGGGTATGTGGGAGTTTGCCCAACCAGTCTACATGTGCTTTGTGGACCTGGAAAAGGCATTCGACCGTGTCCCTCGTGGTGTCCTGTGGGGGGTGCTCCGGGAGTACGGGATTGATGGTCCGCTTCTACGTGCCATTCGGTCCTTGTACAATCGAAGCAGGAGCCTGGTTCGCATTGCCAGCAGTAAGTCGAGCTTGTTTCCGGTGAACGTTGGCCTCCGCCAAGGCTGCCCTTTGTCACCGATTCTGTTCATAATCTTCATGGACAGAATTTCTAGGCGCAGTCAAGGTGTTGAGGGAGTCCAGCTTGGTGACCTTAGGATCTCGTCTCTGCTATTTGCAGACGATGTGGTCCTTATGGCCTCATCAGGCTGTGACCTTCAGCGTTTACTGGAGCGGTTTGCAGCTGAGTGTGAAGCTTCTGGGATGAGACTCAGCACCTCCAAATCCGAGGCCATGGTTCTCAGTCGGAAACGGGTGGACTGTACCCTCCGGGTTGGGAGTGAGGTCTTGCCTCAGGTGGAGGAGTTCAAGTATCTCGGGTTCTTGTTCACGAGTGAGGGAAGGTTGGAGCGTGAGATCGACAGACGGATCGGTGCAGCATCTGCAGTAATGCGGTCGCTGTACCGGACCGTCGTGGTGAAGAGAGAGCTGAGCCGGAAGGCAAAGCTCTCTGTTTACCGATCGATCTACGTTCCCACCCTCACCTATGGTCATGAGTTATGGGTCATGACCGAAAGAATGAGATCGCGGATACAAGCGGCGGAAATGAGTTTCCTTCGTAGGGTGGCTGGACTCACCCTAAGAGATAGGGTGAGGAGCTCGGCCATCCGGGAGGAGCTCAGAGTAGAGCCGCTGCTCCTTCACAACGAGAGGAGCCAGTTGAGGTGGCTCCGTCATCCTGTCCAAATGCCTCCCGGGGGTCTCCCTGGTGAGGTGTTTCGGGCATGCCCAGTCAGGAGAAGGCCCCGGGAAGACCTAGGACACGCTGGAGGGACTATGTCTCACAGCTGGCCTGGGAACGCCTCGGTGTCCTCCCGATGGAGCTGGAAGAGGTCGCTGGGGACCGGGAAGTCTGGACTTCCCTACTGAAACTGCTGCCCCCGTGACCCGGACCCGGCTAAGCGGTGGAAAATGGATGGATGGATGGACTGTTTGAGTCATGATGGAACCCATGCCCCATCCTACAATTCAAAATGGTAGCATCTTGTCGTCTGACATCATACTCTACTGTATATACCAGGAAGTCGCCTGCGAGCTAACATGAACGAACCAATACAAAAAATGGCACTTTATAAATGTTTTACTTTTATTAGACAAATGTACGCCACCCTTCCCCCCACCCTGTGGTTCAAAATGGTCAAGTCTCGTTGTCTTACATACAGCAGGACTTTATAGACCGGGAAATAACTGTCAAGATTCACTTTTGTTAGAAGAACGTATTTTCCCTTTCCGACCATTTGAGCTCCAAGAATCCCAAACGCTAGTGTAGTCGTAGTACCGCCCACTAAATGAACCAGGAAGTAGTGAGCTAACGAACATCCAATCGGGCTGCTGTGACGTCATCCTCATATGACGTAGAATCCAGGGGTGTCTACGATACGCGGCAATGGGGCTTGATAGTGATGGTTCTCTCTGGCAAATCGTTTTGGGGATGAAATGGGGACTAATAATATGAGCAATGCGTTATGTGAAATAAAAGGGGAAAGGAAGGATTCCCCCGTGGAAGGAATCATGCGAGGAAACGAACTATTGGAAAGTGTGCGCGTGTTACCTCGTAGGGGTGACGACAGTGCCAGGAAATGTCGTCTTCTTCTGACGCGTAATCCACCAGCACTTGACTCTTGCTCCTTCTGAACATTGCTCCACGCAATCCCTTGTCTCCACCAAAATGTTTGTCGAGAACTTTTGTCGGTCCGGATGGCAGCACCGAATGGCGTTAGGAAGTGAGCTCCAGCTGTTTAAGTCGCAACTTTTTTTCTACTTTTCGTGTGCGCGTGTGTGTTTGGTCGGCGCGTTTTTACGCAAACTCGACCACCTGGACTGGCTCCTCCCCCTCCCCCTCCCCCTCCCCTTCCCCCCCCGAGCCTACCTCCAAGATGCCTCGGGAGAGAAGGAGGTCACAGCTCCCATCTTTGCCTCATGTCAGCGTACTAACGCTCATTGCGGAATACGAACACCTCCGACCACTGCTTTGTCGTCCTGGCCGAAAGAAGAATCCTTTCCAGAAAGTCCCAGAGTGAAATATGAGTCATTACACTTCAATCCCATGCGGATTTATGTCAAATCAACGATGCCGGTGTGTTCTGTCAAGGCCAAATCATTGAAAACATGATTTAATTTCATTTACAATATGTTTGGATGTACAGTACTTACTCACAGCTATAAACAACTCTTTTCTTTTAATTACGGGGGTATGTGAGTGCGTATGTATGCAATATGTATGTACATATAGATAGATACATAGATCACTTTATATTAGTATAGTATATTATTATTATTTTATCTTTTCAACCAAAGTATTCTTGGATTTTTATTTTGTGTGTTATACTATTCACACTTTAGAGCGGCCAATGAAGCATGTTTTTGGAATGTGGGAGGAAAGCGGAGTACCCGGAGTAAACCCACGCACGCACGGGGAGAGAACATGCAAACTCCACACAGAGACGCCCAACGGAGATTCGAACCCCCAACCTCCTGACTGTGAGGCCAACATGCCACCCATTCAGCCACCGTGCGGCCCAGTAGTAAATCATTCTTACAAGCTCACTACGTTTGTAATTGCTGCGGTGTAGTTTTCCAAATAAGTAAATGGTACTGTAGTTTTCCTGATACTCTGACGCGCATTAGCGTTTGTCAGCCCTAATCAATGATTTAGTCACTTGATCGGTGTTTTCAGTCAATAGCCGTGTGAATAAGCGACCTTCCAAGGTACAGCAGCCACAGTCCAGTTGGGATTAAACCCCATCACCTGATGGAAAGATCCTTAGATTCCCACTTACAGTAAGTCGGTCAGGAATGTGGCTTGTGTAGGGAAAAGACGTCAGATAATGAAATCTAAGCGTTGACTGTTAAGGCGGTTTAATCAAGCTGGAATATAACAATGCTGAGACAGCATATTTTTAGTACATCTAAGATCAGGTAATCAAACCGTAGTTGGCCGCACAAGGCCATCTATTGAAATATTGTTTGACATATAAAGATGTTTAATGGAAAAAAAAACATACCCCTGTGGTTGTCATGGTTACAGTCATAGCCACGTGCTTCAGATTAAGATTACACCGAAATCACATTCTTTCGGCCAAGGGTAGGAAAAACAAACTTTCCGTTCATCTTTATGAAGGTCATCTAATGTCCTCCTTGACCCCGCAGATAAGGATGGTGGTCACAAGAGGGCGTTCCACATTGGAAGACAGCCTTCATCATGTCAAATGTACTGTAAGTTTGCTTTTGTGCAATTCATGTAGAAGCTCAGATGTTTGTAATCAACTGTGTGCTTTTAGAGTCTATAAAAATAGTAGTGGTGGTGTATAAAGTAAGGCAAAATACAGGAAGTAAAATATAGATATAAATTATTTTTTAAATGTGTAATTAAAAATCATCAAATATGAAAAAGCAATGAGTTGTAATGAAAGTAAATAGTAAATGTACACTAGAAATTATTTTAAAAAAAACAAATAAAAAATAAATAAATGCACTAAACTACAGAAATTATCCATAAAGCAATGTAAATATTGCCGTTATTTATCAAATGTTAAAATCATAGATTTAAGTGCATTTAATTCAATAGTTATTGAGTCATTTGCCGTCATTTCCCTGAATTGTGCTATGTAAGTGTCACATACACATCACTGACATTTGACCCTGAAGGTCATCACTGAGTCAGCTATCTATTTGTGCTATTTTTTGAAATGGTGTGTGTGTGTGTGTGTGCGTGTGTCTGGCAGCCTCGACGTGTGTTGCTAATCAGCAACGTCGTTGGACACGGTGCATCGTTTCAACTGCAGGTCTAATGCTGTTTAGGCTGTAATGCGCCACCTCTTAACCTAAAAGCTATGTCTTCCGTGCCTGGAATCCATTTTTTATGGACACTCACATCATGTGAATTTATACATGCCCCTTATGACTGGACCGCTATAGGGAAAGTCTGCTGAGATGAACCATGACTCATCTGATAAGACTCCCGTTGTAGTGCAGGGGAACTCCCACACCCACCGTCACCGTCCAAAAAGGTCAGCATCTAAATGTGACGAGAGAGATTCAAGCCTAATTGTGTTCCAAGGCGAACTAACGAAAATGGTCCTCAGTGAATGTGCTCAGGACGAGCGGAACTCTTCCTATTTTAGCAGGAACACTTTCAAAAAGGAGGAAGACTTTGCAGAGTCACTAAAGACACGCAAGGAAGGATAGAATTGACTGAGCTGATGCAGCAGAATTGACACGCATACAACAAAAGGAGACATGGAAGCTATCACACGACAAAATGCCTGCAGCTGCTGTACAACATTTTCCTTTTTTCTTTATCCCATTCATCAAGTCCCCATTTTTTTTCTTCTCCTCACCGGTCTTCGCTTCGTGCAGACATTTGGCTCTTTGTTGCAAGTGATGGTAACAAGAGACTTGTGGTGAAACAGCAGCACAATGGACCCCTGTGAGCGTGCAAGACCCCGAGTCGTCTTCCACCTGGAGGCGGGGGATCTGCCGAGTAGAAAAAGGTGTTCCTCAAACACGGTCACGGTGCCGCAGTTGTTAATTTTCACTTTCTTTGAGTGCAGTTCATCTAATGCTGAGCTCCCAAACTGGCACAAAATCAGCCTGAAAGATTTGGATGCGCTCCCAAGCGGCTTAGATTCATAACTGGGTCAGTGCCGAGCCATACCCCTGACAGGCATTGTGGTGGTGCTGATGGGGATCTTACCAACGGCCAATACCACACTACGTACTTCAGAGTAGTCACTGTGCAGCCGGGGAAACAGTTCAACAGTACTGTCCAATAAAAATGACTCTACACAAAATGATTGTTGTCCAAATACAAAGTGAAATTTGCTTCCCCTCGATGAACCGAGGCGGGACGAAGTGATGAAAAAAGATTTATATGATGCAATATACCAAGGCTGTCGATCCATTCAAATCGTGGTTAATCGCATTTTGTCCAAAATTAACTCATAACTGATCGCAGACAGAAATATGTTTTTATAATAAGTAGGAATGTAAATCTTTTTATGGTAAAGGATTTAGAAAACACTTTTGGGTCAAAAGGGCAAAAAATTCACATTTTACACGAGAATGACGCTCCGGGTGACCAAACAGTATTTTTTCAAAAGGGCTCCCAGAGTGGGAAAACCTGAAATTTGCCGAGGAACCAACATCATATCTGGATATTTCCATGGACATACTTCACCCCATTCTCCCTGTATTTTGTTGTTTTATACTCGCAGTAATTCCACTTATCGTGAGTCTTAAAAAGCGGAAGACGACGGACTGACGTGCAAGCGATATTTCTTCTTCTATGGTCCGGTGCCTCGCGTGGTTCCTGCCTGCTTGTTTGTTCACAGCGCCACACGTAGGTGAGCCTTGTGTATGACATGACATATTTACTTAAGGCCGCAACGTTTTTTAATCCAGCCAAAAAAATGAATGTTTCAAAAGTAAAAAAAATAGACGTTTTCAAAAACTGCAGTTTCAGGTCACCCAGCATGCTTTTTCCGTGCGGATGAAAGGCTGAAATAAAGAAATTATTTGCCCCTTTGACTAGAAATCTCTCTAAATGGAAAGTCCAAAAGAGACTGTTTGACTGACAAAATAACTCAAGTCTTAATTTTGCGAAATCTTGTGACACCCGAGTTTTGAGTCAAATTTAGCAGATGAATACGTCTGTACAAGCTGTACGAGCTGTACACTGACTACTCTAAAGTAGCCTTCAGGCGTCTCTTGTTTATAGTGACTAACTGGTTGCAGACCGACTGCGTTGAATGCATTCCGTGATACATATTCAATGTTAATAAATGGAATATTTTCATAGTTGGAGCATAGAAAACCTCTTTATGACTTTCTAATAACGGTTTTAACATTATTAGAGCCTTTTTGACATGAAATAACACTTCATAGTTACACTCCTATTATTCATTGTCTACACCGCATTGCAAATTTTATGCTGCCGGGACTCGAGACGGCTGCCAGCCAGCAAGCTAGCGCACTAACCAGCCTCAAATGTATTTCTTCTAAACAGAAGAAGCCAACCTGGAACCATTTCCACATGGGATGGGAGGAAAACTTGATTTCACTCTATCATGCGGGACATGCCACAGCCGACTTCATGACTCCACGCAGGGTCGGGTTAATGTCATGCAAGGTAACTCAACCTTTTGTGTCATCACTAGTGAACGGAACACTACATATCACTTGTATTTCAACATGCGTTGACTAGTCTTAGAGCTAAAGAGATGACTTATTATTATTATTATTATTATTATTATAATGACTTATAGCGGCACACATGGCTAAAGGAGTGAAGCAAAGTATTTTGTAAGCGAAGGAGGTGCGTTCCAAAAGCCATGTGCCGAGTGATGCATGTCGTGCTCCTGTTTGCACTGGTAAAGTATGACTTCCTCCTGGTTAATTAAAGGCTGCTTCGTTAGTTCCTAACATGTGACCTGGGGAAACTGTTGCACACTTTTGTGCAACAAGAAGGCAGAAAAAAACAACAGCAGGGTTGCAGTGATTGACTCCATACTTTTATTGACATATATATTCCCTTAAATACACTTTTATTGACACATAAATACACATTGCAATAGTCTATGTACCTCTTTCTTTGTTGGGCAAAATTGTGCAAATGTGCAAGTTGTTTTCAGTGAACGGAAATGACGTTTGTATCGATTAGCTTTTCTAAATATGCTTCCCACACAGAATAAAGACTCCTACAGCTTACATTTCTTGAAGCATACCCGGAGTTCAAACAGTTACACCGCGTCCATCATAACTGTGCGGAACATTGACACCCAAAACACCACGGCGGCAGTTTTGTCTCGGCCGTATTCAAATCACAACCACACAAGCAGGCGGCGGACTGGTTGAGACCTTCACGTTACACTGGGCCACAATTTCAAGTTGGAGTGAACAACGTTCTTGATTTGTGCCCGTCATCTGAACACTCAGGCACGTTACGTTCATAAAACTCTTGCATTTAAAAGCATCCAATGTTACACAAGTCATGTGTGGGGATTCATGCGAGTGTAACTTGTTTTTTTTTTGCTCAGGGAAATTTTAAATGGCCATCTTATCACAGTAAAAGGCTCATTATTTAACTTTTTTTGATAGTTTGTGTGACCTTGACTACATTTTTGGGTAATCGCCTGTAAAAACCAAAAAACAAAACCAGTGTTTACAAAGCCACAGCTTCTAAACAAACACCATCACAAGACTTTTTGCTGTGTCACGAGCTGCGCTCGTCTCCGTTTCGCGGTCAGTGACCTTTAACCCGAGTAATCTGTTCTAAAAAATGTTTCCTAAGAGGATCAGTAAGGGACGCTGGTATCGCTTCGCTCGCGTTGGCCTCCTTTCTTGCTAATCTCTTGCTCGCGCACTCAAACGGGGGTTCTGGTAGAGCCGGCACGTCATCTTTGCTGCTAATTTACCTGCTTTGTTTCCGACGTGCTGCCAAAGTTACACAAAGCCTACAACCGGACACAACACGGGACAGACGATTTCTGCTCATTTGACCACAATGTTCTCCTGCTGTGACACTGGTGTGCATCTGGGGAATGTCCAGTGTGTTTCCGCTGAATGTTCCCAGTCCAGCCCACAATATAAACTGGTAGCATCTCCTGTCACGCTCTACTAATCTCATTCCGCTTGAAAGTGATTTGTACAGCCGCACGTGCAGCTTCTGTGTACAAATAAAGTGCAAAGTAGCAAGGCATGAAATTTTGCATTGGGGGAATTTATGTATGCAGATGCTGCTGTTGCTGCTAGACTTGCTTGGTAGCTAAAATGACATTTCCCAAACGTTTGCCCCCATTTTTGCAACCCCTGCTTGCCATCATCATCGCTTTAGGTTCTGACATATGCTTGTAGCTGTACTTGCAGGTGCAGAGGGTAAGTAACATTTTGGTGTACAAAAATGGTATTTGTACTATTATTTCATACTTATTTCTTGTATTTATTTGGAATATAATTGTATTTTTAATCTCTGATGTTCCGTTTTAGGATGCACTATGGCTGAGTGGTTAGCATGTTGGCCTCACAGTCAGGAGATCTGGGTTGGAATCTCCATTGGGCATCCCTGTGTGGAGTTTGCATGTGCGTGCGTGGGTTTTCTCCGGTACTCCGGTTTCCTCCCACGTTCCAAAAACATGCATGTTAGGTTAATTGCCGACTTTAAATTGTCCATCCATCCATCCATCCATTTTCCTCCGCTTATCCGGGTCCGGGTCGCCGGGGCAGCAGCTTCAGTAGGGAAGTCCAGACTTCCCGGTCCCCGGCGACCTCTTCCAGCTCCATCGGGAGGACACCTAGGCGTTCCCAGGCCAGCTGTGAGACATAGTCCCTCCAGCGTGTCCTAGGTCTTCCCGGGGGCCTTCTCCCGACCGGGCATGCCCGAAACACCTCACCAGGGAGGCGCCCGGGAGGCATCCGGACTAGATGCCCGAGCCACCTCAACTGCCTCCTTTCGATGTGAAGGAGCAGCGGCTCTACTCTGAGCTCCACCCGGATGGCCGAGCTCCTCACCCTAAATTGTCCATATGTATGAATGTGAGTGTAATTGACTGGCGACCAGTCCAGGGTGTACCCCACCTCTCCCCCCAAGTCAGCTGGGATAGGCTTCAGCATACCCGTGACCCTAATGAGGATAAGCAGCAGAGAAAATGGATGGATGGATGTTCCCTTTTACCACAACACAGAGCCTGCGTACCACCAGTGGCACACATGCCACAGTTTGAGAATCAATGACGTAGATCATCTATTAACTGTGGGTTTTAGTACACTGCTAGTCAAGGGTGTATTTGAAGTTTTGAAAAAATCACACCAGACAATAAGAAATAGTACCAGTGAAGCACAACACCATACAGGCCTAAAGGTGACAACTTTGACTCAAAAAAGTAGCCTAGTAAACACAACAAAACATTACTGCCATACTGCCATCAGGTGCGTGTGTCCTAGGGCGCCCATTTTATCTGAAGAGGCGACTGGCCGGCTTGTAGTGCAGCATCAGCTGGCGGGAGCCGTATCCCGACACGCCGACCCCCATGAATCCCAGAAGGAAAGCCAGGCGAGGCATCCCGGGGCCCTCCCGGCTCTGCAGCACCGTCTGGGCTGCCTGAGTCTGACAGAGAGAGCAAATGATTCATTATGATGCTGTACAGTGGAACCTCGGAATTTGAACGCCTCAGAAATCGAACGAAATCATGGCCCAGTCAAAATCTTGAATCGTGTTAGAGTCAGTGATCTATGCAGTACAAGTCTGTTTTGTCGTTTTATCTTTGGCTTTTTTGCAATGCTACAGCAAAATGTGGTGAAGGCCATACAACAGCAAATAGAAGGGTCTCATCGCATTTGTGTATTAACTTTTTACACGTCAAATGCTGTAGCATTTGCAATACTTGTACCGAGAAGGGCCTCTACAAAATCACCAATTAAAGCAGCTACATCACACGTGACATTATTAGGCACGTTAGGCAAAGGGTGGGCAGTTGACTTATACACTACGTCATTTTGTTTATCGCTTCTATTCATTTCATTTGGTGCTTGTAGGACCATTTCAAATGTCTTTTGTCAAAATCCTGTGTCATGTGTGAATAATTAAATTGCAAATAGGTCATTGGATGCATGAAGATCAGCTAAGTGAACCGCTACAATAGCCAGAGCAGAATGAGCTATTTACCCTAATTTTTCCTTAGCAAATTCAAAGAAGTCCACTTCTGCTGCAAGACCAACCGGCATCAATAATACGCACCTGGAGGTATCTGATGTATCCAGGGGTCAATCGCGGGATGCGGAAAAACATCTTTGCCTTCGTCTTGCCTGCACCCAAAGCCCTCGGGATTCCGCCTGGCAACACCAAGAGCTTCTGGTGCCAATCCCTTGGTGGTTCTCCAGTTTTTCAAAGTGTCCTGTGTCCACAAGACACTGTCCTCGTCACATAACGCAGATACACCTGCCCGTGTGATAAGCTCTCGTCGCCGTTATATAAGCTGGTCACATGCATTGCACTGATCGACTGTTCGTGTGTGTGCATTGGTGTCAGCGGAGGATTAGGTGAGCCTCTGGAGATGTGCTGGATTAATGCACCGGTAGGAGGTGGTCCACAGGAGCCACCAATTAAATGGGATAAACAAAAAAGCAAAGCGGGGTCACCAAAGTCTACAAAGACTCGGTGTGGCATCTTGACACTTGGGATTAATGCAATGGAGGACTAGGGTTGAAAATAAGAGTTCCAGTGTGTTGCTAGAAAGAGCTGTGCTGCCATACTGTAGTGGAACAAAGTGACATCATAATGCAGGAGCTTGTCCACTTGACTACATGCTTTTTAGTGTCTTCCATTCTTCACAGGTTCTGTATTGTTGCAGCTGTGAAAACTCTTGTAATGTTTTGACAGACAGCTCAGGATTGCTGAACTTGTATGCCAAGGAAGGATTAATCCAATCCAGAACACATGCAACATCTAATTGCTTAATTGCAAAGACGAGGGTGCGGTTCAAAACTGAAGCAAATGTTGAGTCTGACAGAGCCAGGTTGCTCTCACAGACAAGAAAAAAAAGTTTATTTTTTACGATGTCAGAAGTCATACTGAGGCCACCACAGCACTTGTTGACGTTGTAACATTTCCCATTTCACTAATATTATTTAAATGTTAATGTCCATCCATCCATCCATTTTCCTCCGCTTATCCGGGTCCGGGTCGCGGGGGCAGCAGCTTCAGTAGGGAAGTCCAGACTTCCCGGTCCCAAGCGACCTCTTCCAGCTCCATCGGGAGGACATCGAGGCGTTCCCAGGCCAGCTGTGAGACATAGTCCCTCCAGCGTGTCCTAGGTCTTCCCGGGGGCCTTCTCCCGACCGGGCATGCCCGAAACACCAAATGCCGGAGATGAGAGTTGAAGACTCGACAAACGGGAGATTCTGCCAGACGTTCCCAGCACACCCTCACTACGCGTTTGGGTCTACCAGGTCTGTCTGGGATCCTTCCCCGCTATCTAATCTAACTCAGCACCAGGTGGTGGTCAGTTGACAGCTCAGCCCCTCTCTTCACCCGCGTGTCCAGAACATGCGGACGCAGGTCTGATGATACGCCCACAAAGTTGATCATAGACCTGCGACCTAGGGTGTCCTGGTGCCATGTGCACTTATGGACATCCTTATGTTCGAACATGGTGTTTGTTATGGACAAACTGTAATTCGCACAGAAGTCCAGCAACAACACACCGCACGGGTTCAGGTCAGGGAGGCCGTTCCTCCCAAACACGGCCCTTCAAGTTACACTGTCATTGCCCACATGGGCGTTGAAGTCTCCCAGTAGAACTATGGAGTCACCAGCTGGGGTGCTCTCCAGAACCCCTCTGATAGACTCCGAGAAGGCTGGGTACTCTGAACTGCCTTTTGGCGCATACGCACAAACTACAGTCAGGACCCTTTCCACAGCCCTAAGGCGTAGGGAAATAACCCTCTCGTTTACTGGGGATGACTCCAACACAGAGACACCAAGTTGGGGGGCTAACAATAAGCCCACACCAGCTCGCCGCCTCTCCCCTGCTAAATGTTAATGTTATATACAAAAAAGAGAAATAACAAATTACATTTTAGAAATGTTTTTTTATGTGGCGCAAGACATCAACAAATCAAAAATTTATTTTGATAGTGATTTCTTTTTATTTATTTATTTATTTTTAGTGATTTGATAGTGATTTCTGACACATATAAACTCAAATTCTATCATAAAAAAGGAATAAATGTTTATCTTGCGTAGTTGAAAAAACGTGTGAAAAAATATAACCGGGAAATGTCAGATTCATTAATAACTCGTTTAGATTTTTTTTATGCAGGCAATGTTGTCGGGTGTCGTTGGTGACGTCATAAACCCGCGTCCGGGCTCAATATACACGCACCCTCAACAGTACAAGGACCCAAGGGGCTGGGGGGTGTAAAGCAAAAAACAATCTGGCTAACATTTCTATGTGACACTTGTGGTCCAGTATAGCTGAAAATATCAACAAAGGCTGCATTTCTTCCTCAGTTTTTACTCCGGAATCTTGGGAGTTCACGGACTGAGGAGTGAAGTTGATGCCTGAAACGGTAAAGACTAAATGCTAGGTGCTATGCTAGGTGGCGCACAGCTAAAGATACGCAGTTTCGTTTCGGTGGAAAGAGAAACAGCAACGCAAACCGTCTTGATTGAAAGGCTTTATTTCCAAATATAATTGTACGTAGTTTGCCACAAATAGTTTGTACAATAAGTGTATTTTGGCTTTTTTACTACACTTAAAGTTACAGAGTAGGCAACAACAAAGTAGCTACTGCTACATTAAGCCTGTTGGTGGTTATTAGGATAAAAACTCCACTCGCGTGGTATTCCAAAAGTATTGTCTGTGAATGATGAAGCCTGCTAGAATAAGGAACGAAACGTCTTCCAAGACAACAGGAACAGCCAAGTTGTTTTTCAATGCCTGAGAACTCTGAAGTATTATGATGCATTGTTTTATTATGGTGGGGTAATCATGTATCTTAAAAACAGCTTCAAGTGCCACATGCAAAATGAAAAGGCCTCTAGTAATGTAAACACTTTGAGCGCACCTGCCTAACAAATGCTTTGGTATGGTGGTTTTTTAAAATTGTTTTTAGCACTCAGTGAAGGAAAAGTTACTGACTTGGTTATGCTGTAAATCTGTTTGACATGTTTGTTGTTATGCTGTGTGCTCTGCAGCCATGATGAAGAGAAGAAGCGAGACAGCTCCCTTGCAGGCTGCTAAGAGGCATCGTGATGACAGCGGCTCTGATGAAGAGTCCAGATTGTCCAATCAAGGTAGATCTCCTTTTCTTACTTATCAAGACAACAGTCCAAACCGTGATTTTTGTCACATTGATTCATATAATGAATTATAACTCAATAATTTCCAGACCCAGGCCAAAATGACCGTCTTAGTGACCAGGAAGAACCCCGCGCCAGATTCTCGTTGCCCTCCATATCTATCGATTCCCAGGATCCAGACTCCCCCACACAGAGCCCCACGTTCTCCATGTACAACAGTGTGTCAAAGAACATGATGGTAACGTTGTAAATGTCACATTAACACAAGACTGATAGGATCAAATGTTATATAAGGTATATTTTCACTTCTACTGTCAGACTTTCAATAGATACATAAGGTCTACCATCAACCAGATGACACGTTTTGAAATAATAAGCCTTTGCATGCTTTCCTGTATTTCTTGACCTTTGTTGAACGTGGTGCATGATACACATTGAAATGGGATTTGAGTTAACATTTTATTAAATAATTAAAAAGTATATTTAAATATCAAATACTTATTTTAGCATACTGGAAAAGCTTAAATTTGACCAAAGAAAGGACGTACTGTGATTCTTGGTGCCTATAGATATGGCCTAACTTGTCTTAATCCTTGTAGGCCAAGATGGGCTTCCGTGTGGGTGAGGGGCTTGGGAAGTTTGGTCAGGGCCGCAAGGAGATAGTGGAGGCGTCAACACAGAGAGGACGGCGGGGTCTTGGCCTCATGCTGCAGGGTTTCCAGGGGGAGCTCAATGTGGACTGGCGAGATGAACCTGAGGTACGTACCACCAATGCCTTTTTGTTGAATTATAAGTATCATTAGAATACTGTCTACCCCAAATAAACACCTGGTCCTCTCTGCAATTGAATATGTAAACCCCTGGAAATAAAGCTTTTATTTCTACCCCCTGTATTTGTGTGTCTCTAGCCCAGCGCCACGGAAAAGGTCGACTGGTTCCCGGAATGCACCACTGAAATTCCAGATGCAGATGAATTGAGGGACTGGATGACAGTGGGAGGAGTAAATAGTTACTTACATAAATAAATATATAGTATTGCTGAATTATCATTACTATTTTACATCTGAACCGACCCCCCCTTCTCCTTTTTTTACAGCGCAAAATGAAGATTGAGGATGAAACTGAGTTTTGCACTGAAGACCTCCTGCACACTCTTCTAAGGTGCAAGGTGGGTTGACATCAGGGCTGCACGGTTCAGCAAAAGATGTGGATCAAGATTGTCTTGGCTAGAATTGAGATTGCAACTGTGTGGTACAGTTTTTAGTTTGTTGGGGTTTTTTTTTGGTCTTGTTGCTTCTAAAGATCGTCCAATAGAGTTTTTTCAGGGCTGGTACCGACACAGGTCCGTACCTGATATCTGCCGTCCATATTCATATGCAGTGAAAGTGAAATGTTGTCAACGAGATTGTGACTATTACACTCTCCAACTTTTAACTTACTCAAGTTATTTTGCTCATTTTTACTGTACAATTCATCAGATACTATGTAGAGTAATGTGTAGACGTGTATGTATAGTTGTATGTGTAGACATTTACTTGTTAAGGGTTCATGGAGTTGTGCAAGGTGTACATATTGAGTAAAACATACTCCCTAAAAGCAATAGTTCGAACATTACTATGTCCATCCATCTATTTTCCTCCGCTTATCCGAGGTCGGGTCGCGGGGGCAGCAACCTAAGCAGAGAAGCCCAAACTTCCCTATCCCCGGCCACTTTGTCTAGCTCTTCCCAGCGGATGCCGAGGCGTTCCCAGGCCAGCTGAGAGACATAGTCTCTCCAACGTGTCCTGGGTCTTGCCCGAGGCCTCCTACCGGTTGGACGTGCCCTGAACACCTCCCCAGGAAGGCGTCCGGGAGGCATCCTAACCAGACACCCGAGCCACCTGATCTGGCTCCTCTCAATGCGGAGGAGCAGCGGTTCTACTCCGAGTCCCTCCCGGATGACAGTGCTTCTCACCCTATCTCTAAGGGAGAGCGCAGCCACCCTGCGGAGAAAACTCATTTTGGCCGCTTGTACCCGCGATCTTGTCATTTCGGTAACTACCCAAAGCTCATGACCATAGGTGAGGGTAGGAACGTAGATTGACCGGTAAATTGAGAGCTTTGCCTGTTGGCTCAGCTCTTTCTTCACCATGACAGACCGGTGCAGAGTCCGCATCACTGCAGACGGTGCACCAATCTGCCTGTCCATCTCGTGTTCCATCCTTCCATCGCTCGTGAACAAGACCCCGAGGTACTTAAACTGCGGCCCAGGGTGTGCTGGTGCCAAGTGCACATGTGGACACCCTTATGCTTGAACATGGTGTTTGTTATTGACAATCCGTGATGAGTACAGAAGTCCAATAACAAGAGACCGCTCGGGTTAAGATTAAGAAGAAGATTAAAAAGATTAAGAATAAGACATTACTATGTCATATTGAAATAAATGTCACATGATACTTCAGGTACTGAGGTTGGACGTTGTGTATATTCCAAAGCTAGAATGTAACGAGATCATCATTTAAATGCATTACTTTTGACTTAAAAGAAACAAGGAACTTGAGTGTTTTTACCTACGTGCTAGCACAACTGACTCTAAAGTGGCAGGTCTCCGTTCTTTGCAGTACAGTTATTTCCCAGTTTTTGTTCAGGCAAAAAAGGATGCTATGCCACTGCTGTTTCACAAAGGTAAGTACCTTTTAGTCTCGCAACAGGAGCAATGCTTGCTGAGATGTTTGGCTGCCCCGCTGTAATTCACCCGTGTCGTTGCATTGCATTATTTCCAATTTTCACCCTTTATTGGCCGTTGGGTTAAAAAAAAAAAAGGCAGATGCCAATATGTGTCAAAATGCCAAATATTGGCATCGATCAGTAGTTACCTCCGTGTACGTTGGCACCAGTGCCAGTTTTTGTGCCAAGTTTTCCCTAATGAGAAGTGTAATTTAATGTACTGTTTCTGATAAACAGACAGTTTTTGATGACCTGGAGGGTGAGGAGATGAGGAGAGCACGCACTCGTTCGAACCCCTATGAAACAATCCGAGGAGGCATCTTCCTCAACAGGTGAGTCTCTCTCTCTCTCTATCTTCACGCACTTTCATGTAGAACGTCTACACATGTTCACCGTGCAATGGTTAGGCAAGTTATAAAAGGTGCTGTAGAATGTTGACTAATTGTATCCTACATTTATTTATCCAGAGCAGCTATGAAAATGGCCAACATTGACCACTGCTTTGACCACATGTTCACCAACCCAAAGGATTCAGAAGGGGTGAGTAGGCAGAAGGAGATACCTGGAATACACACACCAGGGTGGTGACAAGACAAAACTCCCACCCTCTCTCTTGCCATGTAGAAGTCTCTGATCAAGACTCGCGAGAGCGAGCTTCTGTACTTTGGCGACGTGTGCGCAGGGCCCGGCGGCTTTTCCGAGTACATCCTGTGGAAGAAACGCTGGCACGCTAAAGGCTTTGGCATGACGTTGAAAGGACCCTGTGACTTCAAACTGGAGGATTTCTTTGCTGCGCCCAGCGAGCTGTTTGAGCCCTACTATGGTACCAAACCCCTCCGTAATGTAAGTCTTGCTTCATCACGGAATCTTGACACTTCCTCTGCATGTACCAGGTGAAGGAGGCGTGGACGGTGACGGCGACATCACACGTCCAGAAAACGTGACGGCCTTCAGAAACTTTGTGCTGGACAGCACTGAGGGAAGAGGGCTACACTTCCTCATGGCAGACGGGGTGAGCGCTCATTTTTCTATGCGGTCGCGGCAAGGTTAGATGACCGACTGTATGATTTTCTGTGACACCAGGGTTTCAGCGTGGAAGGCCAGGAGAACCTTCAGGAGATCTTGAGCAAGCAGCTGCTGCTTTGCCAGTTCCTCACCGCTCTGTCTACACTCAGGACAGGTCAGTTTAAAGGGGCTCATCAACATAATCTAATAATAGGTTGTGTGTTTCTCTACCTCAGTGGAAGGTCGCAGATTTTTTTCACAGTGGATACGTGAAAAATGTAACTGATCCGAATCGACTGCTTGGGGCAAACATTACTTCTTACTTTTGACTACTTTAACTTCCATTAAAAATTTGACTTTTTCTTCCAGGTGGACATTTTGTCTGCAAGACCTTTGACCTCTTCACCCCTTTCAGCGTGGGTTTGGTCTACTTGCTATACCTCTGCTTTGACCGGATCTCGCTCTTCAAACCTCTGACCAGTCGGCCCGCCAACTCCGAGAGGCAAGGCTGCTGGTGTTTGTTATAATAACAGCGGAAGTTTACATACCTGTGTATATTAATCATGGCCTTAGATGTCAAATATTAAGATAATGGCCTTAATGATTCATTTTAACTGTTCTTTTTCCAAAGTGGAATAATTGTACCACATTCATCTTTTAAAAGCAATAATTGGGTGCACAACTCATGTACATCGAGTTGAAATAATACTGTATATACAGGCTTAGATATGTACAGTACATGCATCTATTAGGATGTAGCACTGAAGGTTTCTGAATGGCTTTTAACTTGACAAATCCAAGCCCCACTAACTGGTTGTTTATGATCTTGATTGGCTGCAGCTGATGGTTTTTGGAGTCCAAGGAACTATATTAAAATTCCCCAGATTCATGCAGAGAGAGGGGAATAATTTCAAACATCTCTGTGCCGGCAGGTACGTGGTATGCCGAGGTTTAAAGCCCGGCTCAGATGCCGTCAGGGAATACATGTTTAAAGTCAACCTGCAACTCAATCAGCTGAGGAACACCAACTCGGACGTGATGGCCGTGGTTCCCCTGAGCATCATCAAGGAGGATACCGACTTCTACCACTTCATGGTCAACTCCAATGAGAGGTGCAGACCCCCATTTCAGGCCTTATTTTAATGTAAATATACAGTCGACCCTTCGTTTATGCAATTAATTGGTCCCATACCCGACCACGATAAGTGATTTTCTGTGAAGTAGGATTCAGAACATTAAAAATATTGAATGTTTTTGTAGTCAGAGCATAGAAAACCTTTATGAAAGGGCACCTGTACCTCCGACCTGAAGGAAGCAGCTCAAACTCGATGAATAGTGGATATTTAGGGTCTGCGAGTATTTTATGAGCCTTGTCTTTGGCTCGAGACATATAGATATCTTGCAGACTGTTCAGTGTAAGGCCCTGGGTTTTGCTGGCAGTTTGAACTATTCTTTGGAGTGAGTTTTTTTGAGCATCTGTTGCACCTCCGAACCAGCAAATGATGCAAAAGGTCAAAACACTCTCTACAAATGCATTATAAAACATTTTAACATTGTTTTGTCCACGTAAAATGATGCTAATATCTTAAGGAAATATAGTCTCCATTGGCCAATCTTTGTAATGTGGTCAATTTTAATTTGTGATCCAGGACCACACCCAAATATATATAAATTATATTATGTATATATAATATATATTATGCTCACTAACACTGTCAATGACCTCTCCCTTTATCATAGTAGGGCAGTGTGTGGTCTCACGCCTAAAGTCGATTACCATCTTCTTGGTTTTTGCTGTATTTAAAAGGAGATGAGAATCCTCACACTAAGACATGAATTAGTTTAAGACAGGGCCATGTTCCTGCTCATCCCCATGGAGCAGGCTGATCAGAGCTGTATCGTCGGCAAATTGGATTAGATGCCTTCGAGGATGAGGATGGGAACTAATACAGCTATTGGTACATATGATATACAGTAGTGGTGATAATACGCACATTGCGCGGGCTACAGAATCACTGCAGGGACATAAGAGACAGCCGCCAGTAGCATTGCAAGCTAGCCAGCTAACTAGTTAGCCTCTCCAATATACTCATTCTAAACTTAAAGTTTTCCAAATTGGTGAGGAAGAAGGACAAAGTAAGAGTTTAAAAACCTACCCCTTCCACATGGAATGGGAGAACTATTTTTCAGTCTGCCATGCCATGCCATGCAGTGTAAAGGTTTTGTAATGTAATGTCATGTCTCCTCAGTGTAACATTACTGACGCCATTGTCAATCACAAAACAGCGATCATTTGTTAATGAATGCATTTTTGAAAAGCTGCAATAGAGTGAGGGAGCGATGTTTGAACGGCAAGGTAGCGAGGGCGACTTGTAAATTTGACAAAATACTCACATTTGACGACTGTTTCCATAGCCTGTGTGCAGTCCAGATCAAGGCTTTGGCCAAGATCCACGCCTTTGTTTTGGACCCGTGAGTAGCTTTTCTCACCTTGATCTACTGCTACGTGCGTCTGTCTTGGGTTTTGTGTGAAATGGAGTGTGTTGGCGCCTGCAGGACACTCGCAGAGTTGAGGCAAGCCGACATCCGCAAGGAATGTTTCAAGCTCTGGGGAGTGAGTGAAAACCCTTTTGCTTTGCTTTATTGATTGTAGCCCCGCCCCTTAATGTTTCATGTGTTTGTTCTCAGGTTCCTGACGAGGCCCGGGTCACTCCGGCGTTCTGCGACCCAAAGTCCAAATTCTACGAGCTGATCAAGGTCTTTGGCGTGATAAATGTGTCATTAAGCTGTAAGGTGACATTTACTGTATCATCTTATTAGTTTAAATTGTGTTGTTTTTGCTTCAGAATGATGCAGCAAATTCATTCAAGAACAGCATCACGCCACTCAACTCCAACACTCTTCATAAGCTGTGTCTTATGGACCACTGCTGCATTGTGGGAGGCGGTGAGCAGCTCTTCCTCCTAGCACTAGGGGTGAGTCTGCAATGATGTTCACCAAACATCATTCCCTAGTGAGTTATGTGTTTTTTTTAGATAACTTCCTGTCGTATTGGCTTGGATGTTAGTGGTGGGCAGGTTCTGACAATGATTTAATTTTCCTGTGACGTCTTAAAAATCCCCCAACTAATATGTTAAAATTCAGGCTGTCAAATGATTGAAAGTTAATTAATAATTAATAATCACCATTTGCAAGTATGTGTGAAATATGACCATTTTTACTGTATTTTATAAACAGAAAGATAATGATAGGGCATGAAGTGTAATTATTAACAGCTCCAAAAGAACTGAAAATTTAAATCACGCTAAAAGTTAAGACACGTCTGAAAATTGCTAGTCTCTGTCCTAGTAGCAGAACATTTGGCTTTATTATTATGAGCAATGTGGGGTTGCGTTCAAAAATACCATGTAATTTAAGTGTTAAATGTTTTGAGTCTACAGTAATCCTTCGTTTATGGCGCTTAATTGTTTCCAGACCTGACCACACTAAGTGAATTTCAGTAAAGTAGGATTCTATATTAATAAACAAAATATTTTTGTAACTAAAGTATAGTAAACCTTTATGACTTTCTAACATGAAATAACACCCCTTTAGTCATCTTTGTTCCCATATTACCCAATATAATAGATATAATCAGAGAAAATAAGACATAAGACTAGTGCTTGTGCGTGTTTCAATAAATGTCTTACGTGTGGACAGAAGGTAACGTGGGGGATTCAGAGTTGAGTTTTAGCTGGAGTACAGCCACAACAATAGCTCGTGTTATTATGATGATGACTATGATTACTGTTATGTTACTGTGCCTGTTGTGAGATAAATTAAAGATAAAAATAATGAAAGGCTGTTCTTGGCAATTAAGTCTGGTGCTTTTTCCATTGACACCTTGTGACCGCTGACTACAATTTATCAACTTTTTGTATTCCCTCAAACTGTGTTTGTATATTTGTTCATGTGGAACATTTTTATGCTTAAAAATGCTTAATTTCCAAGAATGCATAACATTTGCTTAAATGCACATGTGGTTGGTACCCTTTGGTTAATGAAAGATGAATTATTAAAGATGAACGGAATGAAAGGTCAAAGAAATAACTTAATACTAAAATAAAAAATAAACTCACGAAACAGGCTCGGACAAATATTATGGTAGCCCTAGAAAAGACTGAAAGTAATGTGACTGGAGGCCTCCTAGCGGTTGGACATGCCCTGAGCACCTCGCCAGGAGGACATGTTAATCCAGGTGTGTCCACTAATTTGCATCATAGGCGTTTGAACCAGTCAGTAGGCCTGTATATAGGGCTACAGGTAGTCACTGTGCTGTCTGGTGACATGGTGTGTACCACACTCAACAGGGACCAGAGGAAGCAAAAGAAAGAGTTGTCTCAGGAGATTAGAAAGAAAATTACAGACAAGCATCTTAAAGGTAAAAGCTATAAGACCATCTCCAAGTGTCCTGATGTGACTGTGACTACTGTTGCACGTTCATTCATTCATTTTCTATGCCGCTTATTCTCATTAGGGTCGCGGGTATGCTGGAACCTATCCCAGCTGACTTTGGGCGGGAGGCGGGGTACACTTGACTGGTCGCCAGTCAATCGCAGGGCAGACATACAAACTTTCACACTGTAATGGACAATTTAGAGTGGCCAATTAAGCTAACATGCATGTTCTTGGAATGTAGGAGAAAACCGGAATACCCGGAGAAAACGCACGGGGAGAACATACAAACTCCACACAGAGGTGCCCGACGGAGATTCGAACCCAGAACCTCCTTACTGTGAGGCCAACATGTTACCCATTCATCCACCGTGCGGCCACAGTTGCACATATAATTCAGAAATTTAAGTTCCGTGGGACTGTAGCCAGATTTGGTCGACGAAGCCCAGGTCGCCCGGACACCCGCCCTCGACCACTGCCCAAATCAGGGTGAGGAGCTCGGCCATCCGGGAGGAGCTCAGAGTAGAGCCGCTGCTCCTTCACATCGAGAGGAGCCAGTTGAGGTGGCTCGTGCATCTAGTCCGGATGCCTCCCGGGCGCCTCCCTGGTGAGGTGTTTCGGGCATGCCCAGTCGGGAGAAGGCCCCCGGGAAGACCTAGGACACGCTGGAGGGACTATGTCTCACAGCTGGCCTGGGAACGCCTTGGTGTCCTCCCGATGGAGCTGGAAGAGGTCGCCCGGGGACCGGGAAGTCTGGACTTCCCTACTGAAGCTGCTGCCCCCGCGACCCGGACCCGGATAAGCGGTGGAAAATGGATGGATGGATGGGACTGTAGCCAACCTCCCTGTTAGTGGCCACAGGAGGAAAATTGATGACAAATTAAATAGATGGATAATACGAATGGTAACAAAAGAGCCCAGAAAAACTTCTAAAGAAGCTTTAAGCTCAAGGAACTTCAGTGTCAGATTGCACCATTTGTTTGAGCCAAGGAGGATACCATGGTTGAAAACAAATTAAAACTTCTAGGGGAATGAACTATAGACAGATGAGACAAAAATGTAAACAAAAATGAAGCATATCAAGAAAAGACTCAGAACATAACAGGGGTTCTTTCATGTTTCACAGTAGGGAAACATGGAAGAGCCTCTGTTATGTTCTGGGGCTACTTTGCTCCATCTGGCACAGGGTGACTTGAATCTGTGCGGGGAACAATGAAATCTCAAGACTATCAAGGGATTCTAGAGAAAAAGTGCTGGCCAGCGTCAGAAAGCTTGGTTTCAGTCTTGCAACAAGACAATGACACAAAGCACACAGTTAAAAGCACCCAAGAATGGCTAAGAGGAAAACATTGGACTATTCTAAAGTGGCCTTCTAGGAACTCTGACCCAAATCCTATTGAGCATCTTTGGAAGGAGCTGAAACACACGGTCTGGAAAACGTACCCTTCAAACTTGAGACAACTGGAGCAGTTTCCTTAAAATACCTGCTGAAAGGTAGAAGTCTCATTGACAGTTACAGAAATCGTTTGATTGCGGTGATTGCCTCCAAAAGTTGCGCAACAAAATATTAAGTTAAGGATACCATCATTTTTGTCCAGGCCTGTTTCATGAGTTTATATTTTTAAATAATTCTGTTGAAGCACGGTTGAAAAGCAATGTCTGACTTTCATTGGTTAAATTTCAGAGAATTTTAATTTTTTATTACTTTTGTTAGATTCAAGGTATTTCTGTGACCATTGTGAGTTTTTCCTTCATTAACTGGAGGGTACCAACAATTTTATCCACGTGTGTATGCATTTTTGGACTAAAAAAATGATCTTGACGATCTGTGTTCGAATGTCCGTTGTGGAGTTTGCATGTTCTGTGTGTGTGTGTGGGTTCTCCAGGTACCCAAAAAACATGCATGTAAGGTTAATTTGCGACTTTAAATTGTCCATAGGTGTGAATGTGAGTCTGAATGCTTGTTTGTTTGCTCTGTGATTCACTGGCGACCAGTCCGGGGGGTACCTCGCCGCTAACCCGAAGTCAGCTGGGATAGGCTCCAGCATACCCCTGCCACACTGAGGACAAGCGGCAAAGAAAACGGATGGATGGATTTTGTAGTTGAATAATATTTTGACTTTTTTTTTGTTTGACAATTGACAGCAATCAACCTACTTATGTGATATTTAGATGCTTATTTTATAAATATCTTCATTTATAAAAGGGGATGACGTTTCATTTTCTGACAGGAATGGGGCACCAAGATCATCATCATCAGTTAGTTTTAATGTAACTTGTAACACCATTTCCTCACGCAGAAGTCTCAGATTTACACATGGGATGGTAAAATGCCTTTGCGTTGGAAGAAGCTGGAGAATTTCAAGCTGGAGCTCCCCAGAGATACTCTCCTGACTGTGGAGATCGTCCAGGAGCTGAAGGGCGAGGTGAGTGCGGCTCACCTTGTGCTTTGTTTAACAACCTTTACGTCAGAAGGTTGAACGATTCCTGTTGAGCTGTTGGATGTGCGTCCCATCCACAGGGCAAAGCGCAACGCCGAATCAACGCTGTGCACGTGATGGATGCGATCGTACTCAACGGCACCGACGTCAGAGATCAGGACTTTAAGCATCGGTATGATATGCATCCTTGCACTCTTTTTACACAATTAGGAAGGAGTCTTGGGGTCACGCAGAAGAGAACATTTATAAAGTAACCAGAGGGACGTTTGATAGTTGAGAATAAAACATGTTTACAAGGATATTGTGAGGAAAAATGTTATGTCAAATTTATGTGAGAGCAAAGTTGTAGTGTGACAAGTGCAAGTTTTAGTATAGAAACATTTTCCAGTGTGTCAACATAAATTTGTATTTATACGAGAATTCTTATTTTTTTAATGGTACGAAGATTAAATATTTTCTTTACATACTCTGATTTTAGCATCCCAAATGTCATGTTCTCAGTCATCCATCAATTATACAGTGGAACCTCCACTTATGAAAACCTTACTATAGGAAAAAATCATAATACCAATTGGGCTTCCAAGACATTTCCGTCCCATTTAACAAAAAAATATTCAAAATAGGAAAATGAAAATGGAAAGTGACACCCAGAATTTTGAATGTACTGCACCGCCATACAAGCTGCCCTCTCCTGGGGCGGTAATGGTGGAAGAAGCTGCCCTCCCATTGGTTATCTACCATCATCCTCTTCCTCCCAGAATCCCCACCGATGCTACGTCACGGCATCCCTTTTCTCAGCCTATCGAAAAGCTCCCGTACATTGTTAAAAATGAGGTTTAGTACGTAATGTACAAACCCAATTCCAAAAAAGTTGGGACACTGTGCAAATTGTGAATAAAAAAAGGAATGCCATTATTTACAAATATCATAAACTTATATTCACAGTAAAATGTCTAACATATCAAATGTTGAAAGTGAAAAGTTTTGAAATTTGTGGCCAATTATTGGCTAATTTTTTATTTCCTGGGAGCTACACATTCCAAAAAAGTTGGGACAGGTAGCAATATGAGGCCGAAAAAGTTTAGCTGGAGGACCAGTTTGCAACTGATTAGGTCAATTGGCATCATGCTTGGGTATTAAAAGAACCTCAGAGTGGCAGTGTTTCTCAGAAGTCAAGATGAGCAGAGGATCACCAATTCCCCCCAATGCTGCGACAAAAAATAGTGACGCAATATCAGAAAGGAGTTTCTCTGAGAAATATTTGAAAGAATTTGAAGTTGTCATCATCTACAGTGCATAATATCTTTCAAAAATTCAGAGAATCTGGAACAATCTCTCTGTGTAAGGGTCAAGGCCGGAAAACCATCCCGATTGCTCATGATCTTTGGACCTTTAGACGCCACTGCATCACACACAGGAATGCCACTGCCCAGGACTACTTCCAGAGACCACAATCCGCCGGGCCATCCGCCGTTGCCGGTTAAAAATCTACAGGTCAAAAAAGAAGCCATATCTGAACGTGTTTTAGAGGCGCAGGCGTATTCTCTGGGCCAAGGCTCATTTAAAATGGACTGTGGAAAAATGTTCTGTGATGAATCAAAATTTGAAGTTCTTTTTGGAAAAATGGGACGCCTTATCATCCAAACTAAAGAAGACAAGGACAACCCAAGTTGTTATCAGCGCTCAGTTCAGAAGCCTGCATCTCTGATGGCATGGGGCTGCATGAGTGCATGTGGCATGGGCAGCTTACACATTTGGAAAGGCAGCATCAATGCTGAAAGGTATATCCAAGTTCTAGAACAACATATGCTCCCATCCAGACATCGTCTCTTTCAGGGAAGACCTTGCATTTTCCAACAAGACAACGTCCGACCATATCCTGCATCAATTACAACGTCATGGCTGAGTACAAGAAGGTTCCGCGTACTGAAATGGCCAGCTTCCAGTCCAGATCATTCACCAATAGAAAACATTTGGAGCATCATAAAGAGGAAGATGAAACAAAGAAGACCCAAGACAGTTGAGCAACTGGAAGCCTGTTTGGGACAAGAATGGGACTTCCTATTCCTAAACTTGAGCAACTTGTCTCCTCAGTCCCCAGACGTTTGCAGACTGTGATAAAAAGAGGAGGATTCCACACAGTGGTAAGCATAGCCTTGTCCCAACTTTTTTGAGATGTGGTGATGCCTTGAAATTTGAAATCAAATTATTTCTCCCTTAAAATTATAGATTTATCAGTTTAAACATTTGATAAGTCATTATGTTGTATTCTGAATAAAGCATTGATATTTGAAACTTCCACTTTGTTGCGTTCCTTTTTTTATTCACAATTTGTACTGTGTCCCAACTTTTTTGGAATTTGGGAGTGAAAATGTCACCATTAATTGCCTAAGAAAATAATCAGCCCTAATCTAAACCCATGCTATATGCTAATAATATTGTCACTTTCTTGTTTTTCACAACATATTGCAACATTATTTTTATGAAAATATTCCCCTATTATTTCTATATTCTTTAGAAAATACCGCTTTTTAGAAATTGTCATATTCATATACATTTTTCTTGTATTACTATGACTTTATTTTCTTAGACTTTATTCCTGAAATGTTGGCTTTATTTGTTAAACATTGCATTGTGTTCATAGTGTTGAGTTGTTGGAATTGTCGCCCTTTTCCATGTAGCATCCAGATGGCGGAGAAGTTTGTGAAGGCGGTGGGCAAACCAAGCAGACCTGACATGAATCCCATCAGGTGGGTTTGGAAGGTGTGGCTGTGGTCAAAGATGGCAAAAGTCTGAGCAAACATGCAGCAGAGAGGCGATACTTTACACCACCTCGACATTACACAATGAATAACGTTAAAATAGAAATCATTTCTGGTACACATGCTCTATCGTAGCCCGCTCGTGGTTCTCCTTGATTATAAATGTTGTCATGTTTTGTCTGGGCCCAAACAGAGTGAAGGAGGTGTACGGACTGGACGAAATGGAAAAGATCTTTGTCAGGTAAGATGAATGCATAGCATTTAAAATCCCGGTTACTCTCTGGAAGCCTTGTCGGACGTCTGCACCCTGACGTCTATTTTTCTTTGTCTTTAGACTTGAAATGAAAGTAACAAAGAGTTCAGGCGGGATCCCGCGTCTGTCTTACACCGGCCGAGACGACCGACACTTTCTCCCCACCGGCCTTTACATCATCAAGACCGTCAACTGTGGGTTTCTGCTCTGTGTGTGTGTGTGTCCTTATGGAGTGCCAATCATCTTGCGGGTACTCAACAGCCCTTCTGCCGCCATCTTTCAGATCCGTGGACGCTGGCGTACAGCAAAACCACCAAAAAGGAGTACTTCTATAATTTGATAAAAAAGCAGTCTCAATATGACCCGCCAGCCGACGCCGCTGCCCCCTTCCAGTATGTTCCATGCTTGGGTCACCATAAGAAACATTTGATGTTTGCCCAGTCCGTTGCAGAAGCATTTGGATGGTGACAGATAACATAGCCCTGTAGTGCATTTGAAAGAAAAATCATACAAACTCCTTTTGTTTCCGTCTTCCTCAGCGTCTGCCTAGCCAAGCGTCTCTTCTGGGCGTGGGAGGACGGCGTCATCGTGCATGATTCTCAGACACGGATGAACCCGGAGAAGCTGTCCAAAGATGAAGTGCTCTCCTTCATCCAACGGAATCGCCAACTGTGAATAAAAGGGCCGAAGCTTCTTTACCTGTGGCTTTTTACGCATTGAGCACTAACTTTGAGAGGACACTGGCCTTTAACGGACTTTTTTAAATTATACATTCAAACAATTCATCTTTTGGAAGGCCTTGTGGCTCCGTTAAAGAGAAACCTGACCAGGGGGTAACTAGATTTCTGAAGATGTTTATTTATTGCTGTGACATTTGGTCTCAGTAATGTGAAAACCAGTTCATGCTGCCATTTTTAGTTTCCCCTTCAGTGCTTTTGTTTGTAACTCAGGCACCTATGAAATGATCACATGAGAACCAGTCAAAGATCTAGCAGCTTATGCATAAGTTCATGCATTCATGTCATGGAAGTTGCTTTTTGCTGCTCTCTTCGTCGACTCTCATCAGTTTTGCCTTGAGCGTTATGCATAGTTTTTATTTGAACGAATGTCATGTGAATAATAGTCAAGCGGAAAATAAAGCCAATCGGAACTCACTATATTCACGTGACGGAGTGTGAAGGTGCAAAACAGGAAAATGTGTTCAGCCAATCGGAGGCCAGTCTGGGCGCACGTGATCTACAGCAAGGTTACAAAAACAAGGGCGGACTGGAAGACTCGGTTACATCATTTTTGTCTGCTTCTGCTAACATTCGCTCTTTCGGCGACGACGCGAGGTTGCTATTTGGACTGTTCGTAACACTTAGACGGGTTCTTGTCACCCTGTACGCGAGGTTGGAACAATTCCAGCCGTCATGTTTAAAACTATTAAACAAGCGCTCTTCTCCACCGGACTACAGTACCCGGCTTTCACAGCGCCCGAGACCAAGGTAAACGTCTACCTACCCGAAGCTTGAAGAGTGGGTTTAGTGTTGAAATGTACGTATTTGTGCCCCGCAGGCCACCGACTATGAGGTCCGCACCTACAAGCCCACCAAGTGGGTCAGCACCAACGTGAGCGGCACGAGCCAAGATGAAGCCCTGGGGGCGGGCTTCCGTACTCTCTTCAAGTACCTACAAGGCGACAACGTCAACAGTACGTTTTCAACCGCAACACAAGCGTCACGGCACGGTGTAGACCTCGCGTGGAAGAAATCGAGGCCATGAAATTGGAACCTGTTGGTTTACCGAGCAGCGAACTAACGCTCACGTGCAATAGTAATAGTAGTGGGCGACACAGTACTGCCCTCTACGGGACGCGACCTGCAATAGCAGGCAATGCCCGCGAGAAACGAACGAGTGCATACGCGAACCCTCGCTTATCGCGGCGAATTGGCTCCAAACGCGAGACGTGGATTTTCGTTTCTTTAACGAAATTGCTTTAGTAACATAATTGGTGTTTTTTTTTTAAATATTATTGACATTATGCTTATAATAATGATTTAGTTTATAAACGATTATAATGAAGACCAGTTCTAGTCACAATTATTTTGAGCCTGCATGGTGCTCAACAGCACCATCTGCTGGGGCCCGGCCACACTCCCCCCAAATGCAGAGCCGCCACTCTATGCTTATTTGATATTGACGGCTGTTTGGAGGTAGACTGTGCCATGTTGTCAAAAACATGGAGATACAAGAGATATGTAGTATTCAGGTCACTAGGCGACAGTAATGACACAACACATTTAGACATTACCTTACATGACATTACCTTAACAGCGTGAAGTCAGCCATGCCATTTCCCACATGATCAAGTGAAAAAAAACGTAGTTAGAAAGTCATAAAGAGGTTTTGTACGCTCCAACTCCAAAAATATTCCATTTACTAACATCGAATCCTGCATTCCAGAAATAGTCGGTTCTGGAACCAATTAACGGCAATAAGGACGACTTTGCTGTATTTGTATTTTGCATACTTTTTAGGCTACTTTAAGCCACAAAGATGTACAATTTACATAAAAATGCATTTTTTGACTAATTACAAACAGCAATCATTTATTAATGATTGTTTGGCAAGCTCAATAGAGTCCGGGAGTGATATTTGAATCACAGTACAGAGACGACATCCTAAGGTCACCAAGCTGGAGTCCCTCAACTCCTTGGCTGTGCCTAGAAGTTATGTCCATGAAGGTTATGAACATAACTGGCCGAGGCCAACATTCACCGGAAACAAGCTTGACTTACTGCTGCCAATGCCAACCAGGCTCCTGCTTCGATTGTACAAGGACCGAATGGCACGTAGTAGCGGGCCACCAATCCCCTACTCCCACATACCCTCCAGTACCCTTGCAAGGGTGTAGAGCTGTTCCAATGTTCCGCGACTGGGACATAAACCACATTGCACCTTTTGTAATCGATGTTTGACTAACGGTCGTGCCCTTCTCTCCAGCACCCTGAAATAGACTTTCCCAGTTAGGCTGAGGAGTGTGATCCCCCTATAGTTGGAACGCACCTACCGGTCACCCTTTTTAAAAATGGGGACCACCACCCCAGTGTGCCAGTCCAGAGGTACTGTTCCCGACTTCCATGCGATGTTGAAGAGGCCTGTCAATCAAGAAAGTCCACCAACATCCAGAGCCTTGAGGAATTCAGGGCAAAACTCTTCCACCCCCGGAGCCTTGCCATTGGGCATTGTCCTAACTACCCCAGATACCTCAGCCACGGTGATAAAAATGTCCGCGTACGTATCTTCAGACTCTGCTTACTTTATGCGAGGTATGTCAGTGGGATTGAGAAGGGCCTCAGTCGAGGTCAGCAAGCCCCCGTCCGCACTGTAAACAGTGTGAACTGGGGACCGCTTCCCCTTTCTGAGGTGTCGGACAGTTTGCCAGAACCTCTTTGAGGCTTACGATCGATGAGAGTTGAAGACTTGACGAACGGGAGACTCTGCCAGACGTTCCAGCACACCCTCACTACACGTTTGGGTCTGCCAGGTCTGTCCGGCATCCTCCCCCCCCATCTAATCCAACTCATCACCGGGTGGTGGTCAGTTGACAGCTCAGCCCCTCTCTTCACCCATGTGTCCAGAACATAAGGACGCAGGTCTGATGATACGACCACAAAGTCGATCATAGACCTGCGACCTAGGGTGTCCTGGTGCCAAGTGCACTTATGGACATCCTTATGTTCAAACATGGTGTTTGTTATGGACAAACTGTAATTCGCACAGAAGTCCAGCAACAACACACCGCACGGGTTCAGGTCAGGGAGGCCGTTCCTCCCAACCACGCCCCTCCAAGTCACACTGTCATTGCCCACATGGGCGTTGAAGTCTCCCAGCAGAACTATGGAGTCACCAGCTGGGGTGCTCTCCGGAACCTCTCTGATAGACTCCAAGAAGGCTGGGTACTCTGAACAAACCACGGTCAGGACCCTTTCCCCAGCCCTAAGGCATCGGGAAATAACCAAGGATGACTCAACACAGAGGTACCAAGCCAGGGGGGCTATTAATAAGCCCACACCAGCTCGCAGCCTCTCCTCAGCAGCAACTCCAGAGTAGAACAAGTTCCAGGCCCTCTCAAGGAATTTGGTTCCAGAGCCAAAACTGTGGGTTGAGGTGAGTCCGACTATATCTAGTTGGAATGACCTGCCCCTGCAGGTGGTGGCTTCTTCGGGGTAGGCACAGCCGGGCCGCAGGGTTGAAGGCCCGCCCACCGGCCGGTCGCCTGCGAGCCCCTCCCCTGTCCGGGTGAGGTGCGGTCATTCGTCTTGATTTTTTCCAGACAGTATATATAGAAATAAATACAGCATACTGTATATAGAAACATATACATATATATATATATATATATATATATATACACACACACACACACACACAGCATAGAAAACTTTTTGTCAGAGGTCAAGGTGGAGATGACAGCCCCCGTGACGTGCCGCGTGGACCCCGGGGCTGGCCCCACGTGCGAGTCCCACTTCACCGTGTCCTTCTACATCCCTGAGGAGCACCAGGCCGACCCTCCAGAACCGAGCGATTCGAACGTGTTTGTGGAGAACAGGAAGGAGTTCACAGCGTACATCAGGTGAGAAACAACCACAAAAACAAAATGTCTCAATCGCTGATATTTTGTGCCTTTTGGGGACCAGAACCTACGGGGGGTTCTCCAATGAGAATCTCAAGCAGGAGGAGCTCCTGAAGCTTGTGGAGAGCCTGAGGAGGGACGGAGTTGAGTTTGTGGACGCGCCGTACTACACGGCGGGCTACGACAGCCCCTTTAAACTCACCGGTCGCCGGAACGAGGTCTGGATCCTCAAGAAAAAAGAAGAACCGTGAAAAATCCATTTTCACACGCTTTTATTCTCACCCTCTGACGTTGCTTTGTAGCTCGTTTGCGTGTAATGAACTCGTTTGGACGCAGGGGAGCAGCGTTGTCTGCTGATGCATGCAAAGGTGCCTTCTCAGGTGCCTTCAGAAAGACGCACCCTCTTTTCCTTTCGGCTTATCCCTGCTTACACACCAAAGTTGCTTTATGTCAGCGGTTACCAAACTTTTTTTGCAGCGCCCTCCTTTTGAAGATAAAATGACTTTCTGCGCCCCCCGGCTGAAACATACGATAATGAAACGTGTGTTCGTGGTAGCCCCGCAACCCCCCTCTCACAACGCAGGGCCCCCTCTAGGGGGTGTGCCCCCCAGTTTGAAAACCACTGCTTTATGCTGACTTTCTATATCAACGCCATAATAAACAAATTCTTACGTACCGTAATGCCAATAATGATCCAATAGTTGTCATTTTCAAATCAATGTCTACAGCGATTTAGGACTTGTTGCATCCGCTTGGTGGCAGGATTACAAAACCGACAACATTCATGATTGTTTGGAATAAATCTCAATGATGGTTTCATCATATTATCTAGAAATTAGCATCATAATCCCTCCTAGCTCGCTAACAACCTTTGAGGCATCTTCCCCAAGTGCAACAGATGAAAAGCTCCAAGTATGGTCATTAGAATAACTAATAATATTATGACTGTGCATACATTTTAGGTAGCGTGGGTTCCCAACCTCCTAGTCTAAAAGCTGCTATTGGGTTTGACTTTATTCATTTGTATGTTGGATGAATTCTTTGGCCTAATAATTGATTCCTGATCAGTAAAGTGCAGCACTCAGCTGACACCAGCGGAGGCGCTGTTGAATACACTAGTTTGCTGACCCCTTCACTTTTGTATTTGTAATTTAAATCATTTGACATTAAAGAAATGCAATACAAAATTCAATTGAACAATTTTTCTAATCAATAAAATAATTACAAAATGTATTTGTTTTTTTCCATTCGCTGAAATATGCTAAAAGCCATTTAATATCATTCAATATCTGCTAATCTATGAACAAAACATCTGCATTTAGCTTTGTGCTGAAGGTGATGCGGCAAATTGGTCTAACATAATAGATCATTAATAATAAATATTTTCAGAATATGGATAGGGCTCCTGGGCCGCCCTTTGGACACCCACTGCTGCTGCAATTGGATCCTAATATTCCCGCTATATAGAGGTTATGATTACATAATGTGAAATGAGGCAGAAAAATGAGAGAAATTTCAATCATTTATACAAAAACATCCTCCATCGACACTTTAAGAAAGACTAGCCCTTTTTACCCTCTTCATTACACTTTCATGCTGACAGAACTGACAGACGAGGTATTACAGTAATAATCCTAATAAAAAGTACAGCAAGACTGAAAAATAGTTAGGATATAAAAAGTCCTCGAAACAAGGCTCCAAATGAAAAGTTACCAAAAAAAAAAAAAAAAGAGAAATGGCGACATTTCCACTCCTCTTTTAGTGTTTTCAATATCAATTCTGTACACGGTGAGTAGAAAAATGACAAGAAAATTCCCAAAACAGTACAAAGCACTTCATCGCAAAACACATGACATCAACTTCAAAAGTCTTCAGGCACAGTCATTCAGCTGCTGGGCCTCGTCTCGTCCACGCCAACATGTCTGTACCGTTCACTGGTTTAGTGGCCCCAGAATGACGTGAATTCTATGACTAGAAAACGAGGGCCTGATAAGAAAATCGTCTTTAGCCTCGGTCACCTTAAAAAAAAAAAAAAATTTGTTTTTGTCAGAAAAGCAACAAAAATTACTTTTTTTGCCTGATATTTCCAATTTTTATATTGTTTCTATTTAGCTAAAAAACACTTACATTTTTTTCATCTCTTTTCTATTTGCTCCTCAGATTTTGAGAATTACCCTGCGTCCAAAGATGGTTTCTCTTTCTGCATAATCGCAACTAAAACTGTTTTTTTTAGTAATCTGCATGTTTTCATGTGAAAAACAAACATTACTCATCTTAAACTTATGCCTCAATGTTATTTTTTTATGGAATCCAAATCACAAAACTAATTTTTATATATGCAATAATAATAATTTAAAAACAGAGGACAAACAAAGATTATAAAAGGGAATAAAATCCTGCTAAAAGACTAAATGTGCAGAGATGTGTTTTTTGGACCTTGATGATCAAATAAAAATGTCTCCTTTTTCCAAATAAGGTGAAATGAATCCACGTTGAGTTAGTCTTGTGTTTGAAACTATGACTGTTTTCAAAGATTTGAGTGTGCAGTGAATGTTGTGAGGTTAGCACCAGCACTGCAGCAAAGAAGGCTTCAGGTCAACACACTGAGGTCGCTTCCATGTTAAGCCCCTCCCCCCTGTGGCATCCATCTACTTCTTCAGACACTGGTACATGAGGGCTCGCGGGTTGAGCATGTAGCTCTCGGAGGTCAGCAGCTTGGTGAGATACTTGGGCACGCCTGGCCGAGGAGCCAAGTAGGACACGGCGGGGCTGACGGCCATCACCTCGGCGATCTTCTGCTTCATGTCGCTGATTTCCCTCTCCTGCTTCATCAGCTTATCTGAAAGGAAAAACACGCGGGCTCAGTATTCAATTTTAACATTTTTCTTACGATACTCACTCAGGACACTCAAAATCATTCCTTTTCCCTCTGATTATCCAGGTCCGGGTCACAGGGTCAGCAGTCTCTGTAGGGAAGTCCAGACTTTCCCGTCCCCCTCTTCCAGTCCAACCGGGAGGACACCAAGGCGTTCCCAGGCCAGCTGTGAGACATAATCCCTCCAGCGTGTCCTAGGTCTTACCCGGGACCTCCTCTCGGCTGGGCATGCCCCAATTACCTCACCAGGGAGGCATCAGCCCTAGATGCCCGAGCCACCTCAACTGGCTCCTCTCGATGTGAAGGAGCAGTGACTAAGTGTCATCCCAGAAGCTCCAAACTGTTCCAGTAAACGTTGAAGGTCACAGCCTGATGAGGCCACCTGGACCACATCATATGCAAATAGCAGAGACGAGATCCTAAGGCCACCAAACTGGACTCCGTTGACTGCGCCTAGAAACTCTGTCCATGAAAGTTCTGAACAGAATAGGTGACAAAAGGCAGCCTTGGCGGAGGCCAACATTCACTGGAAACAGGCTAGACTTACTGCTGCTAACGCCAACCAGGCACCTGCTTCAAATGTACAAGGATCATATGTCCCGTACTCCTGAAGCACCCCCCACAGGACACCACGAGGTATGTCGTATTATGCCTTTTCCAAGTCCACGGAGCACATCTAGACTGGTTGGGCAAAATCCCACATACCCTCCAGTACCCTTGCAAGGGTGTAGAGCCGGTCCAGTGTTCCGCGACCGGAACGAAAACCACATTGCACCTCCTGTAACCGAGGTTCGACTAATGGTCGTACCCTTCTCTACAGCACCCTGGAGTAGACTTTCCCAGGGAGGCTGAGGAGTGTGATCCCCCTATAGATGGAACACAACCTCTGGAAATGGGGACCACCACCCTGGTCAGCCAAGACAGTCCCTCAACATCCAGAGCCTTGAATAACCCAGGGTGAAACTCATCCACCCCCTGGAGCCTTAGACATGGCGAAAGAACTGTCCGCATTCGTGTCCTCACAATCTGCTTCCTCGGTGGGATTGAGAAGGGGCTCAAAATATTCCTTCCACCGACTGACTATATCCTCAGTGGAGGTCAGCATGCCCCCGTCTTCACGGTAAACAGTGTGAACCGGGGACTGCTTCACTTTTCGGAGGCATCGGACGGTTTGCCAGAACCTCTTTGAAGCAGACCAAAAAGTCGTGCTCTGTGGCCTCACCAAACTCCTCCCACATCCGAGGTTTTAGCTCGGCCACCGTCAAAACAGCGTGCTACTTGGCTTGCCGGTACTTTTGTGCTGCTTCAAGAGTCCCACAAGCAATCCATGCTTGGAAGGACTCCTGCCTTCAGCTTGACCGCAGCCCTGACCTCAGGTGTCTAACATCGGGTTCGGGTCTGCGACCGGCTGCTTTGTCAATGGAGGCACAGAATAAAGCCCATTTAGACTCGATATCCCCGTCCTTCCCCGGGATGCAGGCGAAACGCTGCCGGAGGTGAGTTGAAGACACTCAAAATCAACAAGAACAAAAACTAGAAAAAATAAGAAAATATAATATTTCACCAATACATACATAATAGCACATATTCTATTCATATACATATATTATATTGATTTTTTACATTTTGTTTATTTGGTACTTTATTTGTATTGATATACACTATTATATTTGGGGATTTAAAAAACGGTATAAAAATTATATATATATATAATATTTATTATATATATATATATATAATATTTATTATATATATATATATATATATAATGAATTACACTTGTTATGCGCTTTATCAAAGCCTCTCCAATTTCATATATTTCATTTCTCATATTTGTAACATATATAATAGTAACTATCAATAATCTTATTTTTACATATTATAATTAAATTACATTTTTAGACCTCTAAAAAAAAACTATCCGGAAAACATTTTTTGTAATTTTAACCAAAAAAATGTGGCACGCGAAATTCATATTATTATTATTTTGGTATTTATTTTAGCTACGCATTGCACTACAGCTGTATTTACTGTATGTGTAATATGTATAGCCGTAAAGATAAAAAACAACTAGATCTGAAAAACAGCAACATTTACTTTTATGGTAATTTCATCAAATAGAAATAATTGAAATATGGAAATCAAGCAGTCATTTGCCGAATGGAAAATGATTGAAATAAACCAGCAGAAGTGGAAAAACTACTGGATGGTTAAAAGAATGAAGAATAAAGTCAAAAGATTACAAAAGTAAGGATCATATAAGAATGATGGAAGAAGTTGAAATATTTGCAAAATAAAAAACAGCAAAAAGGGGTAAAAATAAACCGAGCAAAGAGTGAAGTTGATATTAAAATAACCTTCATAAGTCATGAAGCTGAGAGGCGGCTTCTAATGCACGCGTGTGTGTGTGTGTGTGAAAAGGCAAATATCAGTTTTGTCATCGGAGAAAGGTTGATGAGCGCAATTCCAAAGTTGGCCCTAACTTTCTATTTCCAGTCACACGGCTGTACAGCGAGGATAGGAGTGCACTAAAAAGCATCACTGGGAACCTTGTGCGATCTCCAGCTGTCTGCGGGCATCTCCAAGTGCCGAGAACAGGTCCAGCTTGATGCGGGTCTCCGCGCTCAGATTGTACTCCAGATGCTGAGCCTTGTCTCGAAGCACCGCCAGAGTGGACAGCAGCACATCCGTGTCCTTTTCCATGCAGCGATACTTTCCCAGAAGCTGAAGTGCCAAAAGCAACAAGAGCACATGGGGAGCGGGGTTAGCGTTTCATGTGGAATTCCTGCGGCGGACCGCTTTGGCTTGGACCGTCCCGTCAAATGCAGCACAATGACGGAACGCGTCGCCCGTCACACATCGAATCACACAGCGGGCGTGTTTTCATAAGCTCTGACATCTGTCTGGGCATGCTTTGTGAGATTCAAGCGGATGGAGATGGAGATGGCCACCACAGAATACAATAGTAATGAATCGTAGTCCCGAGCCAAAAGAAAAGAAAAAGCATACACACTTACAACAACAACAACACACTGACATAGACATTCCCAAGTAGATCAATAAATACCTCCACATCACCCTCTAGATCTACCACTCGACTCTCTTTCACTTGAACCTCCAGCTGAAGTTGTTTGTACTCTGTCTCTAGATCTGTTACTCTTTTCCTTAACATTTGGCTTTCAGTGTTCTCCTGCCTGGTGCAAGAGACGGAGAAAGGAAGGCGCTTCTTCATGTTCGCTCTGAAATGATCAATATGAATGATCGCATTTCCTGCGCCTACACTTGGATGCTGCTGTGGTACCTGCTGCTCAGGCTCCGCGCCGCGTCCTCCGCCCTGTGCGCCTGAAGCTCGGCCAGCCGCCTCTCCGCCGACAGTCTGGCCTCCGTTTCGGCTCGCGTCTTCTTCTCCAGCACGGCGCTGGTCTGCTTGTCCCGCTGCTTGGTTCTGGTCAAACACAGGATCCTGCGGGAAGTACTTTCGAGTCACTGACAAGGCTGAAAACCTCCACTCTAGTCACTCCGAGTCTATGTTGGCCCTAGAAGATTGGGTAAGCGACCAACTCATTATGTAATAATAACTCTTTAAAATATGACATTTTATAAACTATATGGCGCACATTATTTTTGCACGTGTGTTTTTATGAAATCAGTAATTACAAGAAATATTAAAAGCATGTTTTTGCAAGCATTAATGACAAAAAATGCGTGGATGTAGACCACCACAATGTAACCCCTCAGGCCTGATGGGGTATCATTTGGGATTTGACTGCAAATGTGGGTCAAATATGACGGCGCGGTCGCACAAAACATTGATTTAGTTCGTGCCACCTGCCTCAGTCTCAGGATTAACTCCGGACGTGAACTTTGCTTTGTCTTCAGCGTTTGTGTGGCGCCAGGAGGGGAAGACCTAAAGTGCTGTGAAGCAGTCACTTGTTAGCAAATGGCTTTTGCGTTGCATTGTTGTCTTTCAACTTCACACGGCTTTCACGGTCGCTTGATATTAGGAGGAGGTAGCTTATGTTTCCTACTTGTAATTCATAACAATTCCAATAAGAATCATTTCATGCCATCCGAGGAAGTGTTTGTGTTATGAGAAAATTAATAAAAAGGGAGTACACAACAAGCTCACGATGGCAGATCGTGTCATCGCTATTGCTGCTTGCAGCCACCGGCGGGCGTAACGTAATTCCTTGTTTTTGTAGGACTCCTTTTCGTAGTCTATGCATAACAAAACACTTTATGACCTTCTACATATGCTTTTGTGAATAATAGAGCCCTCTAAACAGGAAATAACACCCCTTTAGTCGCCTGTAGACTCCTATTACCCAGTATAGTAGATATTCTCAGAAGAAACAAGCCATTTAGGACATAAACAAGACTCGTGCTCTTGTGTGTTCCAGTAAAGATCTTCCAGACTTGTGGACAGGAAGTGTCCCCAAGGATTCAGAGTTGAGTTTTAGATGGAGTAGGTGCAGCCACAACAGTAGCCTGTGTGATGATGATGATGTTATTACTGTGCCAGCAATAATATTCAATATTCTTCATTTAGAGACGCGCCCAGCGAGGCGCCACGTGATATTCATGCTGGCCAAAATGGAGGCTTTGCTCGACTCACTTGCTCTGCAGCAGCATGTTGGACTGTCTCAGCAGTGACACTTCAGGCCTCATGCTTCTCTCGCTGTTGCTCAGGTTGCAGACGTGACTGCGCAGTTCTTGCTCGCTGTGTCGGCTCACCTGCAGCTCGCCCCTCAGCTTCCTCACCTCCTGCTCCAGCCTGAGCCAGGGAGGGAGAGTCACCAAGAAGAGACTGGACCACCAACGGTGCATGGGGAAACAAACCTCACCTGCTCAGCTGCTCAGCATGCTGATTCTGAGCCGCTGTGGCGTTCTTGTCTGCCCCATCCTGATTTGGGCTAACCGTCTTCCAGTTTGGTCGCGGTTTCTTCACCGTCCTGCCAGCAGGGGGCGAAGGTGTGGCTGTGCTGGGCCTTTGAGCCTTTGGCGAGGGGTTCTTAGCTGCCCGTGTGGCTTTGCTGCCCTGCTCCTCTTGAGGTAGTTTCTCTGAGGTTGTGGAGGATTCTGGTCCTGGTATCCCACAGTGGACCAGCTCTCTGGACTCGCCTGAACAGTTTTTGGACAACAATGGCTTTCGATTCAAGTCAGCTGACCTGATTTCCTGTGCGGCCTTCTCCGTCGGTTTCTCCTCACTAGGAATCTGGAGACAGTCTATGGTGTGGGCCTCATCGTGAGCAAGAACGGCACCGTTTTGGCACTGGTACTGACTGGACTCCTTTGACTTACATTTGGAGTCTGTTAAGGAGAACAACAATAGACTAGTGCACATCTTCCCAAACTCTTTCATCTCAAGACCCAAACAAGACATTTGGTTGGACCCAAATGGAACAACAACATACAGTACACGATTTTTCTTTAACCTCTTAGCTTTGAACCATTTCAAACTATTCATTGGACTTAATGTACAGTAAATAACTTGACAAATTGGGGTGTTTGCCAACTTTCGACCAGTAGTGTATAAAGCGTATACTGCCAGAACCCGGCTAAAAAAGAAGCACAGCACAGAGGCATTGACTCACGGACGTCGTCAGCCGCCATCTTGGGGTAGAGCGGCAGGCTCGGTGGGAGCGAGTGCTGCAGAAGGTGCACGTGGAAGTCGTTGTCACTCCGCACAGCTTTCTGTATGCGCAGCCTGAAGATGTTGGTGAAGTAGCAGGTGGCATCGAAGCCCATATACACCACGGGATATCCAATGCTGAGTGCGGACAGAGAAGTTAGAGAACATGAAATGCGGTCTGGTTGAACATTTTCACCTTAAGGTGCCGTCATCCTTGATGGAGCCACAGAAAGGAGAGCAAGACAACATTGCAACGCTTTTCAGTCCCTTTTGGCTGTGAAAATGAGAAGTAAATAAAAAGACCCTACAGAATCTGCCAAAACCAAAGATGGGTACGTGTGAGTGCGACATGGTTGTGATTGTTGTAATTGCATTTCCCCCCGGTTATTAATAATCAACCTCATCTTACATGATGAAACATTGAGGCTCAATCTAATCCACACAGAGCCGCTCGTGCCCAAACACGTGCACCATGCATACAGTATGTCGTGTAATTAACGCCTCCCACCAGTTATTGCCGATAAGCACCAATTTACTTGATAGAAATAAACAGTAATGCTAAGAATCATCCACATAGTTAAAGTCTAAAGAGCACTGGCAAAAATAATAACCTCCACCTTGCACAATAAAAATTAACAGAATGCTTTGAATCGATCCACAAAGTCATGTCGCCCATGCACACACAATGTCTGTAGTGTATATATTCCATGCAATTGCTCCTCCAGCCAGTTGTTAATCAAAAGCACCACCTTCTTAATAAAAATATACAGCTTCAAAATAATCCACACAGTCAAAGGCCAAAGTGCACGGGCTCATGCACAAACACATGCAAATGAGTCACATACAGTAATTATTGTGATTGGTCCAAACAATTAATGATAACCATCACCGTGCGCAATAAAAATTAACAGAATGTTTTGAAACAGTCCACAAAGTCGAGTCGCCCATGCACAAACCCATGCGAACGCACACAATGACTGTAGTATGGCATATAATTCATGCGATCACTCCTCCAGCCAGTTATTGAACAAAACCACCACCTTTTGAACAGAAATAAACAGAGAGCCTCACAATAATCCCCACAGTCAAAGGCCAAAGTGCACAAAATCATGCATAAACACATGCAATTAACACAAGCAATAACTAATTTCTCACACCAGTTATCACTGATAATCGCCACCTTGCACAACAAGAATTAACAGAAGGACCGGGTAACGTAAATCCACAGTCAGGAGAGTCTGAGTGTTGTATGAAGTAGATGAATGAGTAGTAGTGGTAGTATGTGTCAACATACCAATGGGCAGCAAAGAGATGAGAGATGTTGGCGTGTGAGGTTTTAAGGTCTTTGAGCCGAAGCGAAGCCTCCGTGTACGCGAGAAGAATCCACAAGGACACCGTGGATATGCAGATGCCCTTCTCTGAGCAGACCAGGCACATTTTCAGAAGACAGACATTTAGTCACGTGTCAGCACAAAAGACAAGAGCGAAAGAGCGCTCACCTGTGTGCCAAATATAATTGAACACGACGTAGGTGCTGGCCACAAAGAAGAGCCAGTGCAAAGGAACAAAAAGCAAACAAAAGATATCAAGAGTGAAGGCGGCACAAACGAAAACAGCACAAATAACCTGCAAACACACAAAATGATGGGAGTATTAGAAAAGTTTGAAGCGTTAGCAAAGTTTAGTTGCAGCCTGATGCTCAAAAATGTCAAAGCAATATTTCTTTTTCATTTGTGAAATGCAGCGATCCTGTCAGGTCTGAGCTTGAGCCTTGTGGTGACGACGCGAGGGACCCGGACCCGACATCAGGTCAAACGGGAGAAACGGCAAACAAATGGCACTTGACAGAACGCAACGCCCCAACAACCACAAGCGTGCACACCTAAACTAAATAGGTAGGTCGGGAACAAGATGCAGCTGAGAGTAATTGCAGCGGCGCAGGAAAATGCAAAACAGGGACGACAGGAATTGCATAGAAAATAAGGGAATGACAGGAACTCAGGCATAGGACGTGAAAATAAGAATGTCACGCAGACAAAACACGGAGCGGGACACATCCCTTGTTTATAACAGTTAATTGGTTCCTGATCCAACCGCCATAAGTGACTTTCAGCAAAGCAGGATTCCTCCTTTATAAACGGAGTATTTTCCTTCAGCAACCCGTCCGGAATTGGCGTTTTGCTGATGCTAATATTGTCCAACTCTCTATTTCTTATTATGATATCAACCGATACCAACATGTGTAACATCCTATATCTCCTGTCATGGAATTAACAAAAACCTGCACACGCTCCGTGAATGGAAGCTAGAATGTTAGTGCGCAGGATCAATCCACTTCTCTAAAAAATCACACACACCACGCTGGTAAAAATAAGTGTCAAATCCTAAAAACGGAATTGTAAAAAATGAAAGCGGAAAGAACTTTTGGAATTTGAAAAAAAAACAAAAACAAATTCATAGATGCATTTCAGAATCTCAATTCTACGGCCAACATGAGGGTGTGGATGTGAATGGCCTGTACATCCTATTAACACCAAGGGTCCTCACCAGCCCGTGGCAGTGGAAGGTGCTGTAGACACTCCCAAAGAAGAGCCAGCATGGCCACAGGTACTCCAGCCGGAATTCAAGGAGGAAATCCGCCAGCAGCACTAATGTCCACATGGCCATGAACTTCAAGAAGGTGTACGCGCTGCAAAGATACAATCCATGAATTCATACGTCAGAACCTTGTCGCACCACCTTGCCATGCAAAACCCAGACAACAAAAGGTTATAGGGCTGCAGCTAAAAAAAAGTTCTATCTTAAACATCCTTTTCATGGAGCGTTTTGATTTCGGGCCAGGCAGTCACACGGTCCACAACAGAAGCTCCTTTGTTCTGCTCATCCATGGGCTGCTGTTAGCACATTGCCCCTTCTTTGTTTGGTAACCATGGCGATTTTTCATCTGGAGGAGAGGGAGGCAGGCAGGCTGGGCCAGAGCCCCAGCATCCTTCTGCACATGGTAAAAACAGCACGCCTGCTAAATTGGGTTTTTTTTTGGAAAGGGTTAGAAATGTGAGAAGCGCAGACAAGGGAGCAAAAACCAGCAACGTTGGAGAATATTCAATATATATACACATTAGGATGTAATAGGTCTCTTTTGTAATAACCCCGCCTCTCGCCCAAAGTGAGCTGGGGTAGGCTCCAGCATCCCCTAATGAGGATAAGCGGTATAGAATATGAAGGAATATTTTGAATGACTTTACATTATTGTATTCCATACAATCTTATAATCCACAATCCTGCGTACACAAACACAATCTCATGTTTTAAATAGAATTGTGTGCCTTCCGTGCGGCCCCGTCCTTGCGAGTAAACGACGCCGAGGGAGGAGGACGCGCTGCGGGCAGCTTGACAAAGACGTGGCCGGTACCTCTCCGACAGCCGCTCGCCTATTTTCAGCTTCTTCATCCTTCGCGGCCTGCTCGCGTCCGCGTAGCGTTTCTTCATCTCGCCCGCCCCCTTTGTCTTCCAGCAAGAACTCGCTCCTCTGAGGACGCGGACGTTCCCCCCGACCTGGGATGAGGGTGGTGGCGACGACGGCGGCGATGTCTGCCGACAAAAACAGGGTACCGGTGGTGGTGCGCGCATGCGCATTTGAAGGCGCACGAGCTGCAAGTGATGAGACTGATAATTAATCAGCTGTGCTATTTTCACAAAACTCCTTAAGATTGTTTTGTTTATGACAGGCATGCATTTGTAACCGAACAGAATAAAGTAATGATAGTGTTGATATTATTTATTATACAGTAGGCTTTCAGTTAACATTTATTTCTATACATTTTATTTACCTGTTGGACATTTCACACTAAATACTGAATCTCTCAAGTGCTCCATTAAATTATTATATTCATATTATTTCATTGTTCACAGTTACGTTGGTTTTGTTGTTGCCTTTGCGGAAATAATGTGTTTTATTTTGTTGATGATCACGATTACCAAATTAAAAGGAAAACCTCCAAATCTTACCAAGTCTGCCCTTTGTCATCGATTGTGTTCATAACTTTCATGGAAATAATTTCTAGGCGCAGCGAACATCTCACCTCTGCTGTTGGTAGACGATGCGGTCCTGATGGCCTCCTCAGGCTGTGACCTTCAGCATTTACTAGGGTGGTTTGCAGCTGAGCGTGAAGCTTCTGGGAGGATGAGAATCAGCACCTCCGAATCCAAGACCATGGTTCTCAGCCACAGATGAAGGAGTTCAAGTATTTTAGGCTCTTGCTCACAAAGGCTGGAGCATGAAATCAATCAATGCAGCGTCGCTCTACCGGACTGTCATGGTGAAGAGAGAGCAGAGCCAGAAGGCAAAGGTCAATCTGAATTCCCACCATCACCTATGACCTCATTGTCATGAGCTTTCGGTTGTGACTGAAAGAACGAGACATGGGTGTTCCCCCTTGAAGACAGGGCAAGGAGCTTGATCGTCTGGGAGGAGCTCCTTCAAATTGAAGGGAGCCAGTTAAGGTGGCTGGCTTTGGCATCTAGTAAAGATTGGCACCTGGACACCTTCCTGGTCGGGTGTTCCAGGTATGCCCAGCCGGGAGAAGACCCAAATAACTAAATGATGGATAGTGCATCTATTATAGATAGGATAATAGATGGATGGATGGCTGGATGGATGGACGGACGGAAGGACGGATAGCTGGATGGACGGATGGACGGATGGATGGACAGAAGGATGGATGGATGGAAGGAAGGATGAAAGGATGGAAGGATGGATGGACAAAAAGATGGATGGATGGATCTCAAACTCATTCAAGGAACTTGACAAACTGAATGTAAACTGAATCTGTATCCATAGGGTCACAGGGGTATGCTGCAACCTATCTCAGCTGACTTCTGGGGAGAGGTGGGCCACACCCTGGACTGGTCACCAATTGTTACCCATCAAACGTTTATCAGTTTCAATCACAGCTTGTCACTGTGGTTGTACTTTGCTGCGATGTACAGAACTGTATTGACAGATATGGTAAATATTTTAACCCTAAATAGAACTGAATAGTTCTGAAATTTCGCAGCATGGTAATTATTGGTAATGGTTTAATTTTATTTGAACATGCTTATAAATTACACTGGAATACGTCACATAATGCAATTTATAGTTCCACATATCCAAAAGGAATAGGAAGAAGCTTCATTACAACCAAAATACTGTATGTGTGATTGCAAATAATAAACATTAATTGTTAATAGCACAAAACTGAGTCTTATAATGTTTGTAAGTCTGGTGTACCTAATGAAATGTGTTTAGATCAACTGTAATTTGGTTACGCTCTGCACAGTATTTGCTGCCTAATACAGTATGTATGTTTTTAAAAGACATTGTCATTCTGACATGGCGCAGATATAAAAATGTAGACAACAGCACTTTGACAGTACTACCATCGTGCACCGATGGAGTGAGACGTTCAGTATTTAAGAGCCACCTAGCGTGTTTCAAATTTAAAGCAACCTTTGATAAACCCCAGAACCAGGCGGAGCACTCGGAAACTCTATGTAGTTTTGACAACTGCAATAATGCGAGAGGTATATAAAATAACCTCTGGATCTACGTGGCGTCGAAATGGTGTCATGGGAAAACAGCGGATGCGGAAAAGAAACAGAGGCTTCCCTTGACTTAACGAGAACGAAGGACATCCTGCTCTGGAGAACAATGGACGAAGGAAGCCCTACCTGCCTCTTTTGGCTCATGCTCCAGGTGCTTTTTAGCATGGCAGGTGACACTACGGCAGGGGGAAGGCTGGGCAACCGAAGTGTTTGTTTTTGTCAAGTTTTGTGTTTCAGAGTTTTAACACACTCACAACAGAGATGGGCGTTGGGAGAAGTAGGAAGGTGGGGGAATGTGTGTGTCATTTCTATTCTTCAGTATGAATAAAGTCTTCTCAGAACAGTTCTGAGGCTAAGAACATGCTCTAATGCAAACAAGGTCAATATGAGCATGTCAGCATGTGAAAGCAAGCTCAGCTTTTTGTTTTTAGCTACAAAGCGGACAGCATACACAGTATTAGTAATACCAATAACTTTTCTCCTCACAATCACTTTCACCAGTCTAGGTTGCAGGTAATGTCAAATTAATGTTCAAAGTTCAAACTTTTCCTCACAAGAGGAATTTGAAATAACAGGTTGTAGGTTGGTTGGTTTGTAATACAGAACTAAATAAATGAATAAAATAAATAAATGTTTTTTGTGGGGTTAAAAAAACCATTTTGCATAACACAGTTGCTTAAAATAACCAGATTAAATTGTATAACTTGATCTAGCACTACAAACATCACCGGGGTCCCCCTCTGGAGCCAGGCCCGGAGGTGGGGCACAATGGCGAGCGTCTGGTGACCGGGCCTGCACCCATGGAGCCCGGTCGGGCACAGCCCGAAACGATGGGTCCCCCCTCCAATGAGCTCACCACTC
>QODF01000068.1:296566-312837 GCA_024372805.1 Oostethus manadensis | reverse complement strand
GAGGAACGGCCCCCCTGATCTTAACCCGAGCGGTGTCTTGTTATTGGACTCCTGTGCTCGTCACAGATTGTCTATAACGAAAACCATGTTCAAGCATGAGGGTGTCCACATGTGCACTTGGCACCAGGACACCCTGGGCCGCAGTTCGATGATTGACTTTGTGGTTGTGTCGTCGGACTTGCGGCCACATGTTTTGGACACTCGGGTGAAGAGAGGGGCGGTGGTGAGTTGGTTCCGATGGTGGGGGAGGATGCCAGTCAGACCTGGCAGAGCCAAACGCATTGTGAGGGTCTGCTGGTAAAGTCTGGCAGAGTCCCCTGTCAGAACGAGTTTCAACTCCCACCTGCGGAAGAGCTTTGACCAAGTTCCGAAGGAGGCAGCGGCCAATGAGTCCGAGTGGGCGCCCCGAGTTTCTTAAGGCCCTGCATGCTGTGGGTGTGTCTTGTTTGACACGACTCTTGAGCATCATGTGGACATTGGGGTTGGTTCAACTCTCACTCGATCGATTCGCAGCTGAGTTTGAAGCGGCTGGGGTGAGAATCAGCAACTCCAAATCATAGCCCATGGTTCTCGTCCGGAAAATGTTGGAGTGCCATCTCTGGGCCGGGGATGAGGTCCTACCTCAAGTGGAGGAGTTTAAATACCTCAGGGTCTTGTTTACGAATGAGGGAAGGATGGAACGTGAGATAGACAGGCGGATTGGACTCTGCACCGGTCTGTCGTGGTGAAGAGAGAGCTGAGCCGAAAGGCAAAGCTCTCAATTTATCGGTGGATCTACGTTCCTACCCTCACCTATGGTCATGAGCTTTGGGTAGTGACCGAAAGGACAAGATGGCGGGTACAAGCGGCCGAAATGAGTTTTCTCCGCAGGGTGGCGGGACTCTCCCTTAGAGATAGGGTGAGAAGCACTGTCATCCGGGAAGGACACGGAGTAGAACCGCTGCTCCTCCGCATTGAGAGGAGTCAGATGAGGTGGCTTGGGCATCTGGTTAGGATGCCTCCCGGACGCCTCCCTGAGGAGGTGTTGAGGGCACGTCCAACCGGTAGGAGACCTCGGGGAAGACCCAGGACACGCTGGAGAGACTATGTCTTTCAGCTGGCCTGGGAACGCCTCGGCATCTGGCAGGATGAGCTGGACGAAGTGGCCGAGGAGAGGGACGTCTGGGCTTCCCTGCTTAGGTTGCTGCCACCGCGACCCGACCTCGGATAAGCGGAAGAAAATGGATGGATGGATGTTACATGGTAGACTAGAGCCTACCGTTAGATAAAAAAATACATATATAAGCAACTTATACATATTTGTTTGCCCCAAATGTGCACTTTCAAGCATAAAAATGGCTAAATGAACTAAAATACTAATACTGTATAAACTTTATAGACCACAACTTGTGAATGGATGTAGTATTCTACATTGGTCACTAGGTGTCAGTAACTGTTTGGTGAGACCACCACCGAAGGGCCAGACTTGAACAACCGGCTTTTAAATGATTATTTAAATGATCTGACAACCGGTACAATAATACCATAATAATCACACAACAAAATAAAACTCAACTCTGAACCTCCTATGTCACTTCCTGTCTTTTATTTTCTCTGATTTTACATACTGTATTGGGTATTAAAAATGTAAAGATGACTATGCGAGTGTTATTTCATGTCTAGATGGCTCTAATAATGTTAAAAAAAACATATTTAGAAGATTGTAAACAGGTTTTCTATGCCATACGTGTAAAAATAGTCAATTTCTATAAAAGGAATCCTACTTTGTGGAAATTCACTTATCATGGTTGAGTTTGGAACCAAATAACTGAATAAACAAGGCAATACTGTGATCACAAACCAAAAATAAAAATAAAATGAAAAATGCAGGAATTTAGTTAAATAAGTGATATATACTGTAAATAACACAAAAAATGAAAATAAATGAAACAAATTGTAGATAATTTTAACCGATGCCTAATCTACATTATCCTTATGAATTGTCAAAAAAAAAAATGAACAAGGACTATAATTTTCATGTTGTCTAAAGGCAAGTGTCCATCTTTGAATATTTCAGATCAAAAACTTTGGGAAAAAAATCTAGAAATAACGCTTTATTGCAATCTTTAAAACAAACCTGTCATTTTCACTTTCAACTAGTCTTGCATCAAACAGTTTTTCTTGTGTAGTTGCCGGTTAGATTCCTCCAGCAGCCGATTTAGGGGGTTGGGCCGATAATACGCCGTAGTGTACGGCTGCTCATGTGATGGAAGCCCGAATATTGAAAGCCATTTATCATGGCAGTTAGTAGTACAACAACCACCTCGTTCTTCGTGTAGATGGCGGCGGCCATTGAGGGGGCGAGGTTACACTAGTTAAGAGCTATTTGAAGCGCTGGCACACAATATAAACACAGAGTTTACACATGGCACACACGATATCAAGGCTGTTACTGGGAAAAATGTTATCTTCAAGAGATGCCCTTGAATCGATGTGCTCATTCCCACATGGCAACATCGCCCCGTGCATATAAAAAACACAGCTGTGCTTCTCGGAAGACGTCAAAGTTTAGCGATGAACTCGTTCCTCCTTACCTTCCTGTGCGCGTTGAGCCTCTGCGCCGCACTTCAGGAGGCGGCCGACCGGGAGAACGATGTGGAGCTGCTGGCTGTAAGTACAACGGCAACACGGCTCAAAGGTCCCAGTCAGTCAATTGTGATGTTTTGAATGCTTTCGTGTGTTTCTTCGCCCACAACTGACCACCCTGAAGGAAGGTGAGTGTCCTTCTCACCGATCTTCAATAACTTCATTCACACACTTCAACGGGTTTGTTCTGTGTGATGTTAGCAAGCGCCTCGTCCTCCGAACAGGATGAGATCGTCAACAAGCACAATGCTCTGAGGAGAGGTGTGAGTCCCTCTGCCAGCAACATGCTGAAAATGGTGACAATAAATCAATCAATCAATCAAGGAACAATTGGGAAATCTTTGGATTCAATGCACAAATTCGAACGTGTATTTGTTGCTCCACCACAGAGTTGGAATGGAGAGGCTGCAGCCAACGCTCAGAAGTGGGCCAACACCTGCTCCATGAACCACAGCCCGTCCAGCGCCAGAGAGATCAGCAGTAAGTCGCTTTTTAGCCAGAACCTTACAGTGGAACCGCTAACAGTCCAATACAATCTTTGCTGCAGTTTTCCCATAGGAAGTAGAAATAATCACAGTCACCAGCAAAGAACCTACATTGACTATACAGACATTTTAACAGCATCCATTTAAGTCATTTAAGTGTAACAATATTTTAAAGTTAACCACATCAAATTTTTTGGTTTGTGCTGCAGCTAGCGGTTGCGGAGAGAACTTGTACATGGCCAGCTACAAGAACACTTGGAGCAACGCGATCCAGTCGTGGTATGACGAGGTGAAGGACTGGCGATACGGAGTGGGATCTGTCAATGGGGGCGTGGTTGGACACTTCACGCAGGTACAGGCTCAATATTTAGGAGTAAAAATATCATTATTTCCAATCAAGCATGTGTTTCTTTCCCCATACCAAGGTTGTTTGGTACAGGTCCAACCAGATTGGCTGCGCTGTGGCCCACTGTCCCAACTCACGCTATAAGTACTTCTACGTCTGCCACTACTGCCCACCGTAAGTACAACAAAATAAATACCTCTTATCCTATCCATACAAGGACAAAGATCTGATTAGAGATATTCATTCATTTTCTCTACCGCTTATCCTCATTAGGGCCGCGGGATAATCCGCAATAATGAAAGTAATTGTATTCATTTATGCATCTCATGAGAAGTTCATTTATTTAATGACCAGTCTATGCATATTTATTATTTCATGTCGGTTCCATTTATTTCACAAGCAATGTTTTTTGTTGACAAGTGTTGACAGATTTGTTGTATTTCCAACCACTTGTATTTATGATTTATTAATCTAATCATCCTTTTGATTTATTTCCAGGCCTTTCACTTAATGACAATGCAAACCAGTGAACACACATGGATGAAATTAAATGAAATATTCTGTCAGTCACCCATCAAGATGTGCTGGGCTGGAAAATTGAAGAAACACAAATGGATGTAAATGATTGAACTGCAATGTAAGCCACAAGGCACAAATCCATGTCTCTCACATTAAGCAGTCCAGAACAATTAAATGAATGCATTGGTCATTAAATGAATGAGTAGGTCCAATACAATGTACTTACAGTACTTGAACTTTTTAGCTGCAGTAACAAGCACCAACCATCTCCTTATAACCATGGATTTGTAACAGCTGTATCTCTGTTACATGTTTGGGCGGATAGCCAGAGAGTGATTGTTTCATGCAGTAAATATTGGATGTTGTGACCTACATTTTAGTGGGAATTACCAGTATTCTCATCCCTACAAGTCGGGACCCTCCTGCGCCGACTGCCCCAACGCCTGTGAGAACAAATTGTGCAGTAAGTAGCAGCAGCCCGTGCTCTAAAACACACTGACAACACAAAGCTGAGGCTGGCAAGGATAATGTTGCCATTTTGCTCTTACTGTGCGCTCCATCTTTTATCACTGTCGTGTTTGGTTTTGGTCCTGCTATTCAGTTAACATATCACTTCATTTCTATACCACACCCTCAGCCAACCCCTGTCCTTACATCGACCAGTACACAAACTGTCCTGAGCTGAAGCAGCAGTGGGGCTGCAACAACAGCAACGTCGCCTCTTGGTGTCCCGCCTCTTGCAAGTGCACCTCTCAGATTAGTTGAATGACTAATGAACTGTTACATTACATTGCATTAAAAAAATCCTCTCGCAGCTTTGTATGTGACGTCCTTGTGGTGTGTGCCTTTACCTTTTATTCATCATATTTTACTGAGCCAAGGCTAGAAAATCTATTATTCTTGTATGAATGGCAACAAGTGGCTACACAGCTACCTTCTGTGTGTACCTTCTGCCATCTTGTGGAGGACCACTTCATTGTGCCTGTCACTATACGTCGTGTACTGAAGAAAGATACAATGTTTGACATAAACAACAAGAGTTTTCAGTGCATTTGGATGACTGTGCCCCAAAAAAGTGCTTGGGAATCACTTAAGTCGTAACAGCAGTTTGCTCCATGGCTCCTCTTACAATGGAGAAGCATACGTATATATTTTTATGCCGCTATGGTTTTATTATGAATGCGTTATAAATGTCTCATAAGAATGTTATATATTCATCAATTTTGTAGTCATGATAAATATACATAAATTAAATATGTTATATATTTTATATACATATAGTATATTTATTATGTATGTATTCAAGATACTATAATTAAATAATTTCAATAATTAGAAAGAAAAGTGACATAATTTATAACGTAACACATTACATTAAAGCTAAAAATTGATTTCTCAGAAATTCATTAAGGTGCCTCATTCAGCGATTGACGCACATTTCAATTATCCAGGGTTGCCAAACACTCGTGTGCCACTCCATGAAAATGTTCTATTAAGTTTCCAGGGTTAAACATTTTGAGTCTACAACTATTTCATGAGGGGGTTAAGTGCCTGTCAGAATGCATCATGAGAGGTGTCCTGGCTGGTCAACTAATACTGTACATCTTGGGTTGCCACGGCAACAACAATGCTGCCATTTTCCTACGGCTACCAAACCAGTAAGCCATCACACCAATTTCAAGCTGTTGTTTCACATTGTTTCTTATTGTTGCTTTAAAGTAAAGAGTCAGAAATCAATGTGTTGAAGGAAAAATAAATACAGTATGTGGAAGTGGAACATCAGACCTCAGAATGTGAAGGTGTGCAACATTTTTCTAAGACTTCCTAATACTCACGCTACCATTGTGTTTAAATTAACTGCCTTTGCGTGTGATAAAAAGCCTGCTCTCACTGAAAATAAACACATGAACTTGCATTTCTGTAATGTTGCCCGGATGCCAGAAGACCGTTGCAACATTCCAGGTTGGACCAAAAAGGCACCACGGTCAAGAAAAACTAAAACGGGTTCTGCCATGTCCCAGTAGGGTTGGCTGCGTTGAAGGACGACGGGGACTACCTGAAGTGGGCGGAGTTAAAGGGAAGATAAGGGGGTGAGTCTTTCCTCTGCCAGTGATAGCGGACATCCTCCAGCTTGGTGGAGCACGATAAGACTACTCGTGCCATCCTGTGGCCTTATCACCGGCAGCAATATGCTATACCAGTTAGCGGCCACATCTCATGTTTGTGTTTCCCATTGTCTTTTTGGTCATCCCTATTACTGTTCAAAGGTCTTGGGGCACCACTTGTTGCTTTAATGGCAGCTTGACATAATCAACCAGTAATACTGAATGTAGGACAGGTTTAACCTTGGCAAATCGTGCTGTGTGTATTTTGTAGATACTTGATAAGTTTGTCAAGCAGTCTGACTGTGTAACTGTGCAGCAATTCACACAGGACATACTAGAGATTGTATCGGTTGTATTACATTATTAAGCACTTCTGCTTAAATATCTGACAAAGGAGGAAGACGAGCATAACATTCTTAAAAATACAAAAAGACAAATACAAGGACAGGACGACTGCAACTGCAGATCTATCCCATTAATGTGTCCAGGCTAAAGACCTGATCGTTTAGTGGCTCAGTGTCAGAAGCAGGATGTCGGATGGTTGGGAAAAAGAACTCCAACTATTTAAAAATGAATGCAGCCAACTCTACTTAATTAGTGAATCAATTCAGTCAAATACAATCAACTCTTGCTTTTCATTGAAAAGATTTGCAAAAATGTTGCAATTTAATACATGAGTCCATTTGCTCTGTACGGTATCAGTCGGAGTGCCCAAACAAAGCACCACACAGGTTTTTATTGAGCGCGACTGCTAATTAACCCACCAGGGGCCAAAGATTGTTGCAAGTGCCAGCAATTTGACAAGAAAGGTAAAATAAACTATTAAATTTAATCTTGCCATGGCGTACTGGAAGTCTGTATCAACAATATGTCATTTATAATAATATTGCATTGCTTTCTGCACTATAATTACCATAATTTCTGGTGTATACGCTATGATTTTTTTCTCAAACTTTGAACCCTGTGACTTATACAGCGGTGAGGCTAATTTATGGCCATTTTCTAATCTTGTGACATTGCCTTTCATTCAGAACCACTACTAATTGTTTAACTATTGTGCCGCGCCCAAGTCAGTGAGGAAACGTAAGCAATGCATGATGGGACGAAACTAAACCAGTTGCTGTTTTTTATTTTAACATGTTTTGGTACTTGCCTTGTATATTTCTTTGCTACCTTTTGAGTGTTAAGTTGCTGTGTGATGATTTTAGTGTTCTTTGGAAGACGACATGGTGAGTCAGGCTGTTATGCTGAGTAATGACCTCGTGCAATTTATGATTATTATGATAATTGCAGTTATGTGCCCACATTTAGTTGGATATCAAATGCCTTTGAATTAGTATACATACAGTAGTGTTCAAAATAATAGCAGTCCAATGTGATTAAGCAGATGAATCACTGTTATTGGTATATTTTTATTGCTACATGGCAAACAAGTTACCAGTAGGAGCAGTAGATTCTCAGAAAACAAACAAGACCCAGCATTCATGATATGCACGCTCTTGAGGCTGAGCAAACTGGCCAATTAGTCAAAATAACTCAAAACTATATTGTACAAATGTTTTTGTTTCTAGGATTTTGAAATCCTGTGAATGGCTAAACTAATATTTATTTTTTTTAAATAACTGCTTCACATCTGTGTGGCATGGAGTCAACCAACACTTTTCAGCTGTTATTCCACTCCAAGATTCTTTAACAACATTCCACAATTCATCAACATTTCTTGCTTTTGCAGAAACAGCATTTTTGATTAACTTTTCCATTGGATTAAGGTCCGGGGATCGGGCTGGCCACTCCACAACATTCATTTTGTGTTTGGAACAAAGATTTTGCTGGTTTACTAGGGTGTTTGGGGTCACCATCTTGTTGAAACACCCATTTCAAGGACCTCACACCTCTTCAAGTATTTTGACATATGCAAACTGATCCATGATCCCTGCTATGTGATAAATAGACCCAGCACCATAGTGGGAGAAACATGCCCATATCATGATGCTTCACTGTCTTCACTGTGTACTGTGGCTTGAATTCAGAATTTTAGGGGTCGTCTCACAAACTGTCTGCGGCCCTTGGACCCAAAAAGCACAACTTCACTCTCATCAGTCCACCAAATGTTCCTCCGTTTCTCTAAAGGCGAATTGATGTGTTCTTTGGCAAATTCTAACCTCTTCTGCACATGCCTTTTTTAACAGAAGAACTTTGCGGGGTATTCTTGTAAATAGATTAGCTTCACGCAGACATCTTCTGACTGTCACAGTACTTACAGGTAACTCCAAACTGTCTTTATTCATCCTGGACTCGATCATTGGCTGAGCCTCTGCCATTCTGGTTATTATTCCTTCCATTTTAGCAAATGTCTTCTGTTTCCTACCACTTGTCTCTGGTTTTGCTATCCATTTTAAGACATTGGAAATCATTTTAGCTGAACAGCCAAAAATGTTTTGTACCTCTTCATAAGTTTTGCCCTCTCCGATCAACTTTTTAATCAAAGTACGCTGTTCTTCTGAACAATGTTTTGAACGACCCATTTTCCTCAGGTTTTCAAAGAGAAATGCATGTTCAACAAGTGCTGGTTTCATCCTTAAATAGGGGCCACCTGGTTCACTTCCTGTTTTTTCACAAAACTGATCACTGATTGAATGCCACACTGCAATTTTTAAACACACCCCTTTCAACTAATTGCCCAATTGTACAGCCTACTAACTAAATGTGAGCACATACTGCAACAATCAAATACTGCAATAAAAACAAGTTTTTACAGAGAATACTGTAATTCATCTGCTTAGTCACATTGGACTGATATTATTTTGAACACCACTGTACATGTACACTGTGTGCTAGTATAAGACATCACCAACTACTGGTTTGTCAAGCATATCGCAGCGTACTTTGTTGCTTTTGCTGTTCCGCGTGGTATTCGATGTAATGAGGCTCTTCTTACATTTACAGTACATCTTGTGATCATGACGGTTTATGATCTCTGCGTGAAAAAAACCAAGACTATCGAGCACCTGCTTCTCGCCATCCTCAGCACAGAAGCGGCAAAGGAAAAGGCACCTCTAATGAAAGCAGATGGTGCCGGGCGTGCAGCTTCCTTCCTCAGCTTGAGTTCCACAAGATGCAGCAGCAACATTTGCTTAAAAAGGTCCACCAATCGCCTCCTAAGCTTTCATCACACACATGTGCGAGGCAAAAGCCTTCACGCAAACACAACAGCTCTGTCACGCGCACAAGCATTGAGAGATCAGGTTAATTGATAAAAGACGTCAGAGGTCCTGTTTTCTAATCTAAATGTAAAGTAGACTACTTCCCTATATTGTCCTGACAATCACACAACAGGCGCAGTAAGGGTTCTATGTGTGTGCCGTGCTTCCTGCCATGTTATTGTTTGGTGAGAAAAGCGTCATGACTTTGAGCCCGACCACTCGCCAATGACGGAGTTCTCCCAGCATGCTGGGCTGAAAAACAGGGTCTGCTTTATGTCACCCATCAGCCAGTCTGTGTTGTTGTTTCTGCACGCCAAACTGAAAATGTACATTTTTAAACAAACCAAAGCGCAAATGGGGCCCAAGGCAATAAGCACAGGAAATGGTTAAAGTGGGTGTATCCCAAACACAATGTATGGCAAAACACCCTTTCAAAGTGTCTAATCAAGATGCACCCAAAGGTTAAAAGCAAAAGAATGCAGAGTTTAATAGCTTTTACTGCAAGAAAGTAGAAATCCTAACTGAAGATGTTGAAACTGCACCTACTCCCATTAAATACAGTGGAATGTACCAGTATGCTATCTCGGAATGGACCATTTATGACACAAATGGGAGGCAATAAAAAGTATTGTATTTCAGTTGGCTCTCTGTGACCTTTATGTGTAACGTGCCATGGGATGACTACTGTTGTAATTTGGCAAATAATACAATAATACAAATAATTTTGAATTCAATATACACAGACAATATACAGTATATGCACACCGGCCTAGCGCTTAGCATGCTGGCCACACAGATCAGGAAGATCTGGGTTTGAATCTTCGACAAAAGATGTTCAACGAGATGTGTTCTTGTTGTTGTGCAAAATGACGTATTCCATGACGTCTGCATCATCAATTTTATTTATTTGCTCCACAAAACGTTTCCATTCGCAGCAGAAAGACATCATCGTCGGACAGGCCATTACACAGTGGTTAACTTCTTTTTACACCCGCATGACAATTAAGAATGTTAAATATAAACAGACTGACATTTGTACTTTATGATTAAAGTTAAGCCTTTTTATTGTGTTTGCATTTATGTTATTATTATGTCAGTTTTTTTCTACTATAATCAGACCATCTGTTCAGCCTTAGAGGTTCCATTGTGCCAAATGCCAAAAATGTGTTTTCATTTCATTTTCATTCATTAAAATGTCATCTTTTGGGTTTTTTTTATAAATATCTTTTGTCACACTGACATCACGCATGTAAAATGATGTATGGGAAAACGAAAAGAAGTGCACGTTTATTCCACACGGGACGCCTTACAAACACTGCATGTGATGTGTGGTTCTTTTCCCATGTACTCACTGCACTTCACTGGATATTTCCTATTTAGAATGCTTGACTTTGATAACAGAGAAATCCCAACGGTCTTCCTTACATCTGCTTATCGCCGCTGCTGCATAGTAATCTGACACGGACCAGCTACTCAAAGGGGATGGCTGGAAGTGGTGCTAGTCGTAGTGGTGTTGGGGGAGAACATTCCTTCTTCTCATCCTTTGTATCTGTTAGCCATTAGCTGGTGTTATGCACGTGTAGGGATGAAATTTATCCTCTCCACTCCAAAGTGACCTGGTCATGGGAGCACTCATTATTTACAACACATTCTTTGCTTGCTAGTAGATATGTCATGGAAGAAAATACGTAAGGGGAGTACGCTTGTGGATATTCCCATTCATCCAGATCATTGTGTTCTCAGTAGGAGTACACCAAATGATCATGTTCTGGCCGACCTCCAACCCCACATCTTTAAAAACCCTGACCTGCTGATTCCGATTTCGGGATTTTTTAAAAAGAAACTTTCTGCCTTTACTTTCAATTTTCCAATTTATTTAGTTGAAAAATATTGAATACCCATGAAACAACACAAATCCCCCAAAATTAAATCGTTGTCTGTAAATAATCTCTACTAAATGTACTTTTTTTTTTGTCATTTCCAAAATCAGATACAGTGGAGCCCCGACTCACAAAAACCTTATCATACCAATACTAACTGGGCTTCGAAGACATTTCCGTCCCATTTAACAAAAAAATATTCAAAATCCAAAAATGAAAATGGAAAGTGTTGCCCAGAATTTTGAATGTACTGCACCAGGGCAGTAATGCACCAAAATAATGGATGCCAAACGCCGTAAAACCCAAGAAGAAGAAGCTGTCCTCCCATTGGTTATGTCCCACCATCCTCTTCCTCATTGTTAAAAAATATCAATAAATGATAGTGTTGAGTATGTAATGTAGTGTATTCATTGAAATGAAGTTACAGTACGTAAACTTACATATGATTTCTGCCATCTGTCAAAACGCTGTTCCCTCCTCCTCCTCTGCCATTAAGCTCACCTCGGTCGACCCGTAAAGTGTCTTTATTATTATTATTTTTCATTGATTTTATTATTTTCTCATTGTTTTTTTTTTTACATTCATGCACTTGTAAATTATTATGTTATGTTATTAACATATTTCTTTGGGGTGGGTGCAATATTTACACTTTATACAACTGTTTTCGAGGAGGCTGGAACAAATTACGCCATTTATATGTAAATCTTGTGTCATAATACCAAAATTCCAAGACACGAAAGCCCCTCCGAACGAATTAATTTTGTATCTTGAGGTTCCACCGTATGTGTTTACAGATTCAAATGTACTATTTTTTTCAACAAGAGCAATTACCTAGTAGCTGACGAAATAAATACACAATACAACTGAGGTTATACAAAGCCAACAAGGAAACCCTGCCCACCTTGTAACTACTTTTTAATGGACATTTTCCAAAGCTTTGGAAATGCAGTTGAAGACTGTGTGCATTCAATCACAATGAAACTCAATCCCTCTGAGAAAAAGCATTATCACGATGTGAACTTGTTTGTATGTAATTATTGGGTTTGTAATCAGGCATGGCTGACAAAATATATAAGGCTCAGCTATTTGGCTCCATGTCATGAGAAAAGCATGGCCAAGCCCATGGGGAGCTCCATGCTATGCACAGTTTACTACTATGTCATTCACCTTTTATAACCAACGCATCAGGTCAATTTAAACAGTGCACATCAAAATACAATCAAATGATTTCAATAGGAAAATGGCATTAAAAATTTTTTTTTTTTATTTTTTTATTTTTTTTTTTTTTTTTTTTTTTTTTTTTTTTTTCTGTTTCTTTAATCATACTACATACACCATACAAGGCTTCTCCCAATGGTACGGCCTGCCTTGACGTTTGCGTGACAAAACAGTTTTTCCCTCCCTTTTCTATTTTGCCGACATGCCTCAGACCACCAATCTCTCCATGTCCTGTGCATTGAAAGCCCACTCCCCCGCTATTCGAGTCAGGATGTTTTCCCCCTGCGAGCCTTCCCTTCATTTTCTTATGTCTATGGGTTGGGACCCAATGATATGAGCTTTTAATAGAATGCAAGTGATAACATGGCAGGTTGATTGCCACATGGAGCCAAACGCGGATAGGGTGTGGCGAGGGGGCCTCAATTAGGGGCCGTTTAAAGAATCCTACGCAAGATAAAGCAATTGCATCTCGCTGCAACGAGGAGTCTCTTTGCTAAATGTCAGGACGAACTGCAGAGGAAGAATGTGGCAAAATGTGTCTACTAAATGCTGTGCCGTTAATTCAAACGTGACTGAAATGCCATTTGCAGGTGACATTTCATTTTCAACTTCCCTTGCCAGGTGTATTTTGTCACTTCAGCCACAGAGAAAGAAATGTCAGCATTAAAACTCGAAAAGATGTTATCGTACATTTCAGGCTTGCAATGGCCTGAAACCAGAGCTTGCTCTCTTGTTTTATCTTCCTAATTGAGGAAACTAGAAAGTAAAGCAACTACTTATCTGGGCGCGCGGGCAAACAGAAGAAGTCCCATGTCGCTGGAAATTAAGGCCTCCGCATCCCCGCCCGCCCTATCCCTTCCACAACACACACTGCCGCAAACAGTAAGCAAGCGCTAAAATGGATTTGTAGACAAAACACACAGGAACCGGCCTTTGTAATTAAGGTGTTACGTAATTCTAATCAAAGCACAGTAGAGTGGAACTTGAAAGGTTGAACACAACTTGATTTCAAAACTATCTTCTCACAGGAAATAACAGATGTGCAGCTCTTATAAAAGTGTTATCAATTGTACAACGACAGTCATACAAAATGAAGACAGCTTCAACTCAAACCAATTGTGGAACCATGACAGACAGTGGAGAACCAAAGCTCTGAGAACCAGCTCCAAAAAAGCCCCGAACATGTTACAGCAGAAAAGGGGAATGAGGGTGACAACAAAAGAGACGACAACACAAGTGTGTGACAAAAAAATGTGAGATTGTTCTATCTATCTATGTTTCCGACAAGAAAGATAAGACAGCGATGAATGACTTTTCTAGTAGGCAACTGTTTAACTAGCCGTGTTACACGCACAGTTTGGGACAAAGCATTTGTTTAAAAACTATTTTGGTCTAACATTGCCCTAATGAGGATATTTTGTTTTTTAAATTGTTTGTTTGTTTGTTCTATTTTTTTTTTTTTTTTTAATTTTTTTTTGTATTTCCCTTTTTTTTTTTTTTTTTTAAATTGTTTCCCTTTTTTTTCCCCTTTTTTTTTTGTAATTTTATGTTTCCCTTGTTTTTTTTTTCTTTATTTCCCACTTTTTCTTGCGCACTGAACAAAGCAAACGCCGCGGGATGTCTTTGTATACGTGACGTTGATCGTCTGGTCAGCAAAGGACGATGCCCCTCACATCAAATAATATGACCATCATCCTCAGTTTCTGACACGTATAAATCTATAAAATAAAACTACTTGCCCTTTGATGACATGTGACATGGTAATAATAATGTCTTACACTTGTTATGCGCTTTACGAAGACTCTCAAAGCGCTTACACAGAGGTCATTATTCATTCACGCCACACTTGGTGATGGTAAGCCACTATGGAGCCACAGCTGCCCTGGGGCAGACTGACGGAAGCGAGGCTGCCACTGTGCGCCATCGGCCCCTCCGACTAACACCGACACTCACACCACTTTCATACTGGGCAATGTGGGCGAAGTGCCTTGCCTAAGGACACAAGGAAAGTTTATTTCCCCCCACTGTGGCACCTGGTGTTTCTCTGAGGTCTCCCAGCCAAGTACTGACCAGGCCCTGCCCTGCTTAGCTTCTGAGATCTAACAGGATCAGGCTTTGACAGGCAGGTTTGGCCACAAATAAAATGACCATCATCCTCAGTTTCTGACACGTATAAATGTATAAAATAAAACTACTTGCCCTTTGATGACATGTGACCTGGTATTTAGGGTACATTTAAAATACAGCATTACAGTCGTACAAAAAATCAAGCACTTCATCATGCAAGACTTTTCCTTTACTTGTTTTTAATACTCACTTCAAAGCAGCTACACACAGAGATGCAGATGTAATCAATATTCTGAATAAATTAAAATAACTCGGTAGTAAAATGCCTATTAGGGTTGGGTGATAACTGCTATATACTGTTATGAATTATTCCAATGATAACAAAATGACTTAAACCGGTATAAATGGTGATAAGTTAAAACCAAAAAATGCAGAGTTGATTACGAGTTTTTCCTCTGACTGTGCGCCGCGGCACATTCTTTTGACGCCCCACGTGTAGCACAGCGGTCCACAGCAGACACAAAAGAGATAAAAAAAGGAACACAAATTTGTTCATGTCCAGCTCAAGGGCAAACACAGAGCTGAGAGTGTCATGAAGCATGAGATAGCGAGCACGTCTACACTTACCCAGTCCAAAATGCAAACGGCTGTTGCTCATGGACTTCCTTACGACAAGAAAAGCAAACGATGGCATGGACCTACTAATATTATTTAGCCAAAGCCTTTATACTCTGTGGAAAAGGACAATATTTACCTGTATTACTCTATTATTTCCACTGGCTGCTAAACTGTATACTTGAATTCTGAACACTTTGCACTGATGCAGTTTGGTAGACACTAAATGCACTTGCTGTATTGCACAGTTGGTTACCAATAAATCAATAAATGTGCTTTACAATTTGAGAAAAGTGTATTTAATTCTATGGGTTAAGGTTTGTAGCTTTTTATACAAGACTCTGCTGAATTTAATTGTACGGTCATACATACTGTACACATTATACATTACATCATGATACGGCCCAACCTTAATGCCTATATAGTGTATATTACTAAAAGTAATCCGTTCACAAAGTGAATTGTTTATTGGCTTTGCTTAGCGTCCTGAACTGCACTGTAGAAATGCTTGTTTTGTACTCATCTGTTTCTTATACCACTGTTTTATTTCACGATTTATTGAAAAACATGCCCATTGCGGAAACCTTTTTGATATGTTGCTTTGACTTTGACTGCATTGTCTGTAATATATCTGTAATGTTTGATAGCAGCAATGTTTGATAGCCTCCTCCCGGAGCCACCACCTTAACGTGGTGTAGGAGTTTGAGTGTCCCAATGACCCCAGGAGCTAAGTTGTCGGGGACTGTCATGCCCCTGGTAGGGTCACCCATGACAAACAGGTGCTAGAGGAGGGAACAAACAAAGAGTGGCTCAATAGACCCCAATGATGCACAATAACAATAGACTTCGTTTTCCCTCGCCCGGACGCGGGTCACCGGGGCCCCCCTCTGGAGCCAGACCCGGAGGCGGGGCACGATGGCAAGTGTCTGGTGGCCGGGCCTGCACCCAGGGGGCCCGGTCGGGCACAGGCCGAAAAGGTAACGTGGATCCCCCCTCCGATGAGCTCACCACTCATGGGAGGGGCCAAAGGGGTCACGTGCAAAGAGAGCTGGGTGGAAGCGGAGGCAGAGGCCTTGGCGGTCCGATCCTCGGCTACAGAAGCTAGTTGTCGGTACGTGGAATGTCACCTTTCTGGCGGGGAGGGAGCCTGAGCTGGTGCGTGAGGTGGAGAAATTCCGGGTAGATATAGTCGGACTCACCTCAACGCA
>QODF01000068.1:267785-295414 GCA_024372805.1 Oostethus manadensis | reverse complement strand
CTTCCCTGCTTAGGTTGCTGCCCCTGCGACCCGACCTCGGAGAAGCGGAAGAAAATGGATGGGATGGATGGATGTTTGTTAGCAAACGCTAACTGGATGTCTGTGTGTCTAATAAATGCTATATACATATTTGGAATTACCAGTACTTAGGTTATGTACACAACTATTGAGGAATTACCTTATAATTATAATAATTACCTTTAATGTCATTCATTAATTCATTTTCTATGCCGCTTATCCTTATTGGGGTCGCGGGTATGCTGGAGCCTATCCCAGCTGACTTTGGGCGGGGAGGCGAGGTACACCCTGGACTGGTCGCCAGTCAATCGTAGGGCAGACAAACAAACATTCACACTCACTTCCATACCTATGGACAATTAAGAGTCACCAATTAACATGCATGTTTTTGGAATGTGGGAGGAAACCGAAGTACCGGGAGAAAACCCACACACGCACGGGGAGAACATTCTAACTTCACACAGAGATGACTAATGGAGATTTGAACCCTGAACCTCCTGACTGTGAGGCCAACGTGCTACCCACTCACTCACCGTGCGGCCTCCTTTATTGTCATATTTAACTGAATTGTGTGCACATCTGATATACATGTACATAGTACATAAATATACTCATTCATTCATTCATTTTCTATTCCGCTTATCCTCATTAAGGTCGCGGGTATGCTGGAGCCTATCCTATATGTAAATATAGTAAATTCTGTATATATTTATATATTTATTTTATTTTTTTTCCTATGTTTACTGGAGGAGGTAGATCTTAGGGATTTTAAAAGTAGCTTGCAGACTGAAAACATTTGTGCACCGCTGATATACATGTACATTGTACATAAATACTCATATTTACAGATATAGTGAATATACTGTATATATGTTTTTTATGTTTACAGGAGGAGGTAGTAATATTTGGGATTTGGTCATTTTGAAAAGTAATGTGATCACCTGGCATAAAGGATAGGAGTGATAGAAGCACAATTGTTCACAGTCTGAAAGCGTTCAAGCACACACACATAGCTATTTCTTTGTATCACATTTTGTACATGTGGTTTTGCTTACATGGTGTCCATATTTCAGGCATGCCCCTCTGTTGGTACGTTTGACGTACATTTTGGTGCAACGTGATAGGCCAAGCCATTCAATCTCCCCCCACGTTTTTCAAACAGCCCAAGTACGACTGCATCTGGTGCCTCGTGTAAAGCTTTGAAGGTTCAAAGCGGGCAGCGGTACGAAAGCATGTGGATGAAGTTCTTCTTATGCTGCATTCAATACTGTGGTACATTCCTTTTCAACAAATAACTGTGTTCAAAGAGTATATAACAATACAAAATTTTTTTGTACAGACCATGTGTTACATACATACAGCCAACATTATAAATAAATAAAAAAAATTCATAGACTTTTACAGTGCTTTGATGACTGACGACTATAGCATGATGAGAGCTTGTGATTGTTCTTGATTACAAGCTGATTAGCTGCCAGCGAAGGCTTTCCTCTCTGATCTGACCTTTCTTATCAGGATGGGAAACTGTTCCACTAAGCTGCCGGCACAGGAAACAAGAAATGGCGTGTGTTCATGAAAGGGGGCAGCGTGGAGTGAGCATTCAACTCGAGAAGAAGGAAAGAAGAAGTGTCATGTATGCTATTGTCCTCTGCATTTTGCCATCCAGTTCACACACATATGGTACAAAACAGTGACTGAAAAGTTCACCAGCCTGGACAGGTACACACACAGACAGTGCAACATGTACTGCAAAACCACGATCCATTAGGTAGATTGTCCCTTGTACCGTTGCATCTCTACTGCTCAGGCAAACAGACTTTGCCAACTACTAGTGCAAAAAAACAACACTTTCAGTTTTCTTTTGCAGCTCTGATTCAGTGGGGTGGAATGCGTTACTTTGATCCAAGCTGGCCGCATAACCTTTGCGGTGACATTTGCAAAATGGGTGGTGATCGCTGTTGGTAATTACTATGCATTGCGTCACATATGAACATGATCATGCCTCCACTGTAAAAAGCAGTTTAATGAGTTCTTACACACTTCCCTGATGCTGTAGTATGTGTACAAGAATGGAGACATCATGTCTGATAGGATATACAGTTCAGGCCAAAAGTCTGTACACACCTTCTCAGGCACTTGGGGATTGACTGACCTTCATTTCTTAAAGTAATGATGGCCACTGGTTTCTCTTGACTTAGCCGATTGGTTCATCCATCCATTTTCTTCCGCTTATCCGAGGTCGGGACGCGGGGGCAGCAAACCTAAGCAAGGAAACCCAGAGGTCCCTCTCCTCGGCCACTTCGTCTAGCTCTTCCCAGCGGATGCCGAGGCGTTCCCAGGCCAGCTGAGAGACATAGTTTCTCCAACGTGTCCCGGGTCTTCCCCGAGGCCTCCTACCGGTTGGACGTGCCCTCAACACCTCCCCAGGAAGCCGTTCGGAAGGCATCCTAACCTGATGCTCGAGCCACCTCATCTGGCTCCTCTCAATGCGGAGGAGCAGCGGTTCTACTCAGTCTCTCCCGGATGACAGTGCTTCTCACCCTATCTCTAAGGGAGAGCCCAGTCACCCTGTGGAGAAAACTCATTTCGGCCGCTTGTACCCGCGACCTTGTCCTTTCGATCACTACCCAAATCTCATGACTATAAGTGAGGGTAGGAACGTAGATCGACTGGTAAATCGAGAGCTTTGCCTTTCGGCTCAGCTCTCTTTTCACCACGACAGATCGGTGCAGAGTCCGCATCACTGCAGACGCCGCACCAATCCGCCTGTCCATCTCTCGTTCCATCCTTCCCTCACTCGTGAACAAGACCCCGAGGTACTTAAACTCCTTCACTTGAGGCAGGACCTCATCCCTGATCTGGAGATGGCACTCTCCAGATGGCACCCTTTCCCGGGCGAGAACCATCGACTCGGACTTGGAGGTGCTGATTCTCATTCCAGCCGCTTCACACTCAGCTGCGAACCGATCCAGGGAGAGTTGAAGGTCACTACAAGGTCACTACAAAAGCAGGCTCGATGAAGCCTGCAAAAAGCAAAGATCGAAACCTGCGTCCACCAAACTGAAACCCCTCAATTCTCTGGCTGCGCCTAGAAATTCTTTCCATGAAAGTAGTGAACAGAATCGGTAACAAAGGGCCGACTTATTGCTGGCAATGCGACACTGGAAACGGGGCCGACTTATTGCTGGCAATGCGAACCAAACTCTGAAACCGGTCATACAGGGAACGGACCGCCTGGATTAATTGGTTCGATACCCCATATTCCCGGAGCACTCCCCACAGGATTCCCCGAGGAACACGGTCGAATGCCTTCTTCAAGTCCACAAAACACATGTAGACTGGTTGGGCAAACTCCCATGCACCCTCAAGGACCCTGCCGAGAGTATAGAGTTGGTCCACAGTTCCACGACCAGGACGAAAACCACACTGCTCCTCCTGAATCCGAGATTCAACTATCCGGCGAATCCTCCTCTCCAGAACCCCTGAATAGACCTTACCGGGAAGGCTGAGGAGTGTGATCCCACGATAGTTAGAACACACCTTCCGGTCCCCCTTCTTGAAAAGCGGGACCGCCACCCCGATCTGCCAGTCCAGGGGCACCGAACCCAACGTCCACGCAATGCTGCAGAGTCGTGTCAACCAAGACACGCCCACAGCATCCAGGGCCTTAAGGAACTCCGGGTGGATCTCATCCACCCCCGGGGCCCTGCCACCAAGGAGCTTTTTGACCACCTCGGTGACCTTAGCCCCAGAGATAGGCGAACCCGACTCAGAGTCCCCAGGCACTGCTTCCATGTTGGATGGCGTGTCGGTGGGATTAAGGAGGTCTTCAAAGTATTCCCTCCACCGGTGCACAACATCTCGAGTCGAGTTCAGCAGCACATCGTCCCCACCATAAACGGTGTTGACTGTGCACTGCTTCCCCCGCCGGAGACGGCGGATGGTTGTCCAGAATCTCTTTGAAGCCATCCGGAAGTCTTTTTCCATGGCCTCTCCGAACTCCTCCCATGTCCGGGTTTTTGCTTCAGCGACCGCCAGAGCTGCCCTTGACGTGCGTTGAGTCCGACTATATCTAGCCGTAAATTCTCCACCTCACAGGCTGTGACCTTCAGCGTTTACAGGAGCGGTTTGCAGCTGAGTGTGAAGATTCTGGGATGAGACTCAGCACCTCCAAATCCGAGGTCATGGTTCTCAGTCAGAAACAGGTTGATTGTACCCTCTGGGTTGGGAGTGAGGTCTTGCCCCAAGTGGAGGAGTTCAAGTATTTCGGGGTCTTGTTCACAAGTGAGGGACGGTTGGAGCGTGAGGTAGACAGACGGATCAGTGCAGCATCTGCAGTAATGCAGTAGCTGTATCGGACCGTGGTGGTGAAAAGAGAGCTGAGCCGGCTCAATCTATGTTCCCACCCTCACCTATGGTCATGAGTTATGTGTCATGACCGAAAGAACGAGATCGCGAATACAAGCGGCAGAAATGAGTTTCCTCCGTAGGGTGGCTGGAGATAGGGTGAGGAGCTCAGCCATTCGAGAGGAGCTCGGAGTAGAGCAGCTGCTCGTTCACATCGAGAAGAGTCAGTTGAGGTGGCTCGGGCATCTAGTCCGGATGCCTCCCGGGCGCCTCCCTGGTGTGGTGTTCTGGGCACGCCCAGCCAGGAGAAGGCCCCCGGGAAGACCTAGGACATGCTGGAGGGATTATGTCCTACAGCTGTCCTGGAAACTTCTAGACTTCCCTACTGAAACTTCTGCCCCCGTGTCCCGGATAAGCGGAGGAACATGGAATGGAATGGAATAATTTAGTGGTTCAGTATTTAGATTCAAAACACACCTTCACGTTTATTCTCTCGTAATATGCTGTTTTTTCCACACCCATATCCTTTTGCAACATACCGGAGGACATGTGATCTTAGTCCATCTGGTGACGGTGTACATTGTCAGTCTGATGATGGATGACTTTCTTTTTCTTTTTTTGTATCAGGACCATTCCACAAAGACTTACCAACCAGATGTATGGGTCAAACGGAGGTTTGAGCATTACACTGGATGTGCCTCCAACAACTGCTTCTTGATTAAAAACAGAAACTTCCATCAAAGCAGTGAAGGCAGATCGATTCCCGCCATTACCCCTAAAGTATGAAGTTCTTGCTACTACTGACGATGCATCATTAGGGACCCCTCCTTTTTTGATAAGGACCCCATGTGTTCGTACAAAGCAGTGATGCTAAATGGATCAACATCACATTCCTCACTTAGGAGGATGGCTTGGTATAGAGACCGCATGTTCTGGATAAGAACCAGACGCTGCTGTTGTGACAGACACATTCCATGTTTAGTCTCTTCATGAATCAACAGTGCAAAGCCGCTTTCAGTTGGGTGGCATACCGCACGAACACTCACTACTTAACCACTCAGTCCTTAAGTCTGTTTCCCATTCTCAAGCTGTAGGTCTCCTCAATGACACGTATAGTTCAAAGTTGCTAAAACATACTGTTGTACCTCTTGGGAAATAGCACCGCCTCTGCAGCTGAAAGGGTCGTGACTGTTTGAGCAGCTGGCAGGACAGCAAGCCGTGGAGTCAACAGGATGGCAATGCACAGTGATCAGCGTGTTGTCCACATTTGGACCGATCCGACACATACTGGCTGACCATTTAGAAGCTAGTACATTTCAAGCAAGTTCTTCAACACAAGACGTTCATTCTTAGCCAAGGATTAACTCTGCATTCCTTTTGATTTTAGTTGAATGGTACAAGAAGAAGAAACAGTAATCCCTCCTTCATCGCCGTTAATTGGTTCCAGACCCGACCGTGATAAATGAATTCAGGCAAAATCCAATTCCTCGTTTATAAATGGAACATGAGCACAGAAAGCCTGTTTGCAACCTTCTAAATATGTTTGGTAACATTATTAGAGCCCTTTAGAGATTCCTGTCTTACTAAGACTCCAGGATTAACACAAAAGTTATCAGACCCTTGCTGATCTATACTTCTACTATATCAACAGTGGTTAACTTATTTTTACACTTGTGTGACAATTAAAAATGGTAAAATCTACATGCATGAGGTGCACCAGGCGTGACGCCTTCATCACTGTAGACTGTGTGTTTTCTTTACATAATAATCAGAGATGCTGCCTTTTTTGCCGATATTGTCCAACTCTCAGTTTCCGATTCCGATATTAACCGATATCGATACCGATATGCGTAACATCACATCACAAGTAGCCAACTGAGCAGTCAAGCTCAACATGCTAATGTGGGTAATGCTTGAAGACCAGATGCCGTATATGTTGTGAAGCTAATGGATACAGCATCAGAAATTAGTTTGTGGACGTGGCTGCAAACAACATTGTACAACTCAGGTAAGCATACATCTGGGAAATACCTGGGATTGGGCATGACAAAGCATGGCTCCAGGAACTACACTAGCTTGGTGAATCGGGCATCTTGCAAGATAAAAAAGGGCTGCTTATCCAGGGCCACACACTCCAGGATTTTCCAACTGATGACTTTCGCCCTGGGGTGGTATTTGTTTAATATCCGAAGGAGACACTTGAAAATAATTCCAAACCACAGACATAATGTCAGGCACAGAGCGAGCAAGCTTGTTATCCACTCACGTTTGTTTACACGCTTGATGATGGGGTTTGATGAGGTCAATAATTGCACGCCGGTAAATACGAGAGCCATTTTTTACAATCAGTTTTCATTATCAGGAAAAAAAACGTTAAAAATACTTACTGATATTACATTTTTAAGCCAATACCGCTGAGCCAATATTATCGTACATTTCTAATAATAATAATAGCTGCGTTTCACTTATTTTTGCACTTTTTTGACAATTATTAAACATAAGATGTTACAGAAGGAATTGCCGGTGTTAAGGTTTTATGATGGCAACAGCTTGATCCTGAAAAACATTTATTTCTGTTTTGTAATGTGGCACTTTGTAGAAATGACTAATTTGTTTAAAAAAAAACAGCAGGTATTGTGTAACATAAGCATGTAGACACTTGTGGCCGATTCGCCCCCTGTAACACAAAGCTGGCAAAATTTTGAATTTTAAATATCTTGTTAAGCCTTTTCACACAAAAAAATATTAAAATTGCACGCACATCGCGATTTGTCATTAGATGTATGGGCATCTCTGCTTTAGAGGTTTCATTACGAGTTTTTCCTTCAAGTTCAAGAGGGCCGCCACGGTATGTAAAGAATGTCACATTACATTGGAAGGTCTAAAGGGACGGACACATGGCTGACAAAACTGAAGGAAAGACAGTGTTTCCTTAGTTAGTAACAGGGTGAGCAAGTAGCATATCACTGTTGTGGTCAAGGATGAATGGCGATGTTAAGTGGGCCATAAATCCTGCTCTTCAAGCTGGTCTTGAAACAAAACAATACATACAGCAGCTGCCAAATACCAGAGCAAAAACTCTGCAGTGTAAGTTGATGGGGTAATGAGAGTGTCTCAACATTTGAAAGCCATTTCCCAAACTCCAAAGAAAACCGCTCCAAAACAAACAGAAATGTGTTGCTGGCATTAATTAACTACTTTGGCTCATTCACAAAGTCTCTCAGCCCAAAAGGCTAAAAATAAGACCAGTTTGGACTCCTATTTTCACATTGTGGGAGTGATTAGCTTGCTTCAGGATGTGCTCCACACACACTGTATGACTGGAATTTCATAAAATATTACAAAAAGTTATATTGTACCAAGAAGTACCAAATTAGGCCCAAAACATTTAAATGTTTGCCAGAAAGCTAAACTTGAAGAGGAACTTTTCAGATTTTTTTCAGGAGATTGATGACTACAAATCAATGAGAATTGCTTTGTGAGATGAAAAATGTTGGTCTGAAATGGCCAAGACCCAGAGCCCCCACATAAAATGAATGGGGTGACCAGAAGGGTGTTATGCACAAGAGACGCCCTTGCAGCCTGACAGATGTACAGGACCTCTGCAAAAAAATCTTCGCAAAAAATGAAATAAAACTCAAGTAGCTTCATCAGAGTGTATTGCGTATTTTATATGATTAATCTATTCATTTAATTTTTTTTTTGCAAAAGTGATGTTTATTTATCAGTTGAATTGTTGCCGTTATGAATTGTAGTCTCAATTTTAGCCAATTTTCTATATTTACTGTATAGTTAACTATTATGAACTATCATTCTTTTTTTATCTGTAAATGTCTGTGTAACTAAATACATTTATTAGGGTTGCACAATAATTATCGGGTCGATATTATGGAATTTTGATCCAATAACGCCACGCGGTGGATGAGTGGGTAGCACGTTGGCCTCACAGTCAGGAGGTTCAGGGTTGGAATCTCCGTTGGGCATCTCTGTGTGGAGTTTGCATGTTCTCCCCGTGCGTGTGTGGGTTTTCTCTGGGTAAGGTGAGGATAAGCAGTATAGAAAATGAATGATCCAATCACTTTAATTGTGTACTGTGCGGGTAAGCAAATTAAATAGTACTTTTTTTTGAGTAACCAAAAAAACGTATCGGCCACCTGAAATGCCACATCGCTATCACACCTGGGGCATGTAGTGCCGCGGCATTTGAAAAGAGAGACCTCCTTGGTGTCACACCGTGCACCTTGCTGGGCCACGGCAGTTGCTTCCCTCCGCGCTTTACTTCTGGTTCTTCCGATTGTAGTGATGTGGAAGTAGTGATGTCATGATATTGGATTAGGACAAATCAACAGGTTCAGATGGTCAAATCCCAATTTGTTCAAATCCTTCTTACCCCGAGGTGTGCCCAAACAATAGTTAAATCTAGATTTTAAAAAGTAGATATAAAAAAAGGTTATCAGTATCATATCAGTCTTGAAAAAAAAAAGATATCGTTCATCTCTACAAATTATTTAAGCCAGTGGTCACCAACCGTTCCCAAGAGGTCTGGTCTCAGATAATTTTGGCAGATCTTGTGCCAATGTTAGACGTGCGCTGGTAACTCTAGTTGGCTTTTGGGGACTTGCCTGGAGAGCGGCAAGGCGTACAGGCGTGTCCCGTGGTCAAAAAGCATGCCTGTTCTCGCAATGGACCGGCAAAGTATCAAAGATGGGCTGGTGCCTCAAGATCAATGAGTTGGTGACCTCCGATGTATGCTATAGATACTTTCCCTCCCAAACTTTTTTTTGCTTCAAAATGCCTTATTTCTGCAAACAAACACCACATTGCAAAAGGATACAAGACCACACCGTGAGGTGCCACTCAGCACATATCAGCTATTTCACTTTCAGTTTTATACAAAAATGTAAGTCTGGATTGTTTGGTTGTTGCATTAAACAACAACAGACGACAGAAAACAAAGTGACACTTGTGCAAAGCAAACCTGCCTCTTTAATAATTCTACAAACTTTGCCTGTGAAAAATGAGTGCATAAGAAGTTCAATTAGGTGTAAAGTGTGTAATAAAAGTTGGTTTGGCTTTCTTCCTTCAGTCATCCACAGAGGAAACCCATCCCTGAAAGGCAAAGTACATGAGGGGCGTTGAGAAAGAGGGGGTGTTCATCACGCAGGCCCAAGACTTCTGCTCTGTCATTGGCCACAACAAAAACCTGCATCAGTTTAAAAGCAGATGCCACTTACTTCTCTGCCTTCACTCAGTTAGAAATTTAGGCTTACTGCGTGCACGTGCGTGTGTTTGTGTGCGTGCGAGCGCCCGTTCCTGTGTGTGTGTGCGTGTGTATGCAAGAGCCACAGACAGATAACTATAGTGTCTCAGCATGCCTGCGTATGCCACCAACATGAGGCTCAAATTCCCCATCGTGGCCTTGGCTTTGGAGATTATCACCATCATCTTGTTTGCGGTCTTTGTGGTCTACGATGACGGCAAAGGTCACGGCCATGACTCGCACACCAACAACACGGGCCACCACGACCCGCCTATGGAGCTCTATCCCAGTAAGTGTGACTGGTGCTGCTGGATAAGGGATGCGCTGAGTGGGATGACTGTATTACATCAGAGGTCAAAGACATGAACGTGCTTTTTGCTTTTTTATTGATTCTGCTCTCATCATAACGCTTTTAGCTCTTCACTGGAACCATATTTAGTACCTAAACCGGAGCTGGATTGGCCGCCACATGGTTATCGTAAAATACGATGATACTGAGTGGCATTTTCACCTTGGCAAAGATTTAAAATAGTCGCTAAAATAATTTAGTGAGATTCAAATCTGACACCAATTTGAGTTTCCTGCTGACTTACATAAATGAATGCAACTTCCCTTTAAGTCATTTCACTAACTCAATATTAGCTTGATAACAAGTTTTGTAGTCTGTCAAGTGGAATTACGAAGACATGTTTTTTTTCATTTACATGATGAACAGACATAGGGTAGATTTGCCGAGGGATTAACGGGGTTTACGCTGCACTCCATCCACGTGTCTATTCCAACAAAAAAAGGCCTCCAGAGTGTCGGGTGACATACTGTCATGGAAAAATGTGGCTATAGGCAGTTGTTATAGGCAGTTTGACGCTGCACTGAAGTGTCTGCTTACAGTTGGGCGTGGCGGGTGTGACCCAGAGAGATAAGTTATTTTCTAGAGAATTACAATTTCTGCTATATTGTCCCAGAACTATAACCATAATGACCGTCTCAAGACCAGCGAGGGTTGCACAGTGGACAGTAACCGATGTCATGATGACAATAAACGTGAGGAGAGCCGAAGTTGCCTTCTAGGGAAGCTAAGGGTGGTTGCCATCGGCTTCAAGTGCATTTAACGGCTTTGGAATAACAACATATTCTACACACTGGATACTGTGTCAAGTTTAAGTATATTTGCACATAAAGAACATTTATGGTACAAAATTATTTCAAGCATCACTCCTTCACATATACATTTTACCCCAAGCAGTTATCTCTCCTTGTGAGCGTTACCTAACGCCTGGGCGTGACGCCAGACACTATGGCTGCGTCCCAACTTTATCTCCTCATATTCAGCATGCAGCTTAAAACTAGTTCTTTAATCACCACAAAATGCAAGCTTCAAAGCGTCTATCGACAAGGCATCACTGCAGGTGTGAGGCAAATGTTACCATTTTAACATGTTTTATAAAATTTTTCTACATACTTGGCAGCATTACTAAACTGACAAAAGGAACCACTCTTGACAAACGTGAACGCAGCATTTATTAACCTGTGCCTTTTGCACAGAATCAAGATATTGCTGTAACTGTGTGCACTTTCACACAACGATAATGAGATGTGTGGCGGCACATACAAACACTTGGTGGGACAGCAACAATTGCTTTTAACGCAAATGGGCAGGAAAACTGACACCCTTACCGCCTTTGTCCTTTACAGTAAATCTCATAGCACCATGGTTCACAATAAACATGACATCTGTAAAATTGCAGAACATGCAAACTCCACACAAAGATGCCCAACGGAGATTCGAACCCACAACCTCCTGACTGTGAGGCCATCATGCTACCCATTCATCCACCGTGCGGCCAATTACTTAATTAATTACTGTGAAAACATGGTGGTAAAGTTTGATGTGTAAAAGTTCTCTATCTTGGTCATTTGCACAAAAATTCTAAAATGAATTTCTTAAAAAATCATGAGTACCACTGATGAGCACCGTCTTTCACGTAACCAATCATCAAACAAAGTTGCTGGATTCCTGTATAGAGAACACCAAATGCCGTTAAGAATGTTGTGCTGTGAGGAAATTAGCCCCATTGTCTTTCTAGTTTGATGTAATTTCCATCCATAGCGCTCATTATATCAATTTTAAGACCAATTTCCTGTCTGAGACGCAGCTATGAATACACCCATTGAGTTGTACACATAACTTCTTCCTTTACCCCTAAAACAAACTCTCTTCACTCTACCTCCGCTCAAACCGGTCAAGACCATGCAGTGTGTTTCACATAGAAAGGCCGCAAAGTCGATTAGAACTGCATTTTTTCCACAATCCCACCGAAAGTGTGATTGGATTGCTTTTTCAAGTCACCAGGTCATGGCTGACAAATCAGCCCGTGTGTAATTATTTCCACAGGTCAAATGAGCAAAACATGATTGGGCTTCCAGGCTGTATGGAATTGACCACATCACATAAAGTGTTTCGTCTAATTCAATTTGACCTCAGCCATGGAGTTATCTACGGGCTAAATTGGGTCTTGCGTGACAAATACCTAACCTCCTCCATCTCAGTGTTCCAGGATGTCCACGTTATGATCTTCATCGGCTTCGGCTTCCTGATGACTTTCCTGAAGAGATACGGCTTCAGCAGCGTGGGCGTCAACTTGCTGCTGGCCGCCTTCGGCCTGCAGTGGGGTCTCCTCATGCAGGGCATCTGGCATCTGGATGAGGGCAAGATTAAGATTAACATCTTCAAGTAAGATGAGAGCCATGGCACTTTTTGCACTTGTATCTGGGATTGCAACCTTTTGGAAAAATATTTATCAAAATACAGTCGCCCCTCGGTTCAGTTATTGCTCCCTCACTATATTGCTGTTTATCTTTTTCAGAAAATCATTAATTGATACATTATCACTGCTTCAATCAAAACATATTCAAATATGAGGGATATAGTATAGCGGTCACTAGGTGGCAGTAATGACACAAAGCATTGAGACATTAGCTACCCTACATTACATGACCTTAACACTGCAAGAAGTCATGAAGACGGCCATGGCATGTCCCACTTGATGAGCAAAAAAAGGTTCTCCTCCCATTCAGTGTGGAAGTGGTAGGTTTTGGGCTTATTAAGTGTAAAAGTGTAAAGAAAATACGTTTGAGGCTAACTGGTAAGTTTGCTAGCTTGTTAGCTCGCTAGATACTGGGCATCTGGAGTTCCTGCAGACTGTAACTGTAGAGTTGAGCAATGTGTTGTGTCATAGAATAATAGGAATGAGAGGTGAGATGGGTGTTATTTCATGTTTTCGGGGATAACTGTACATGGAATTCATGAGAATTAACTGCATATTTGTCGCACGGAAGGAAACTCAAGGAATATTTGATTTTATTGAACTTGAAGGAACAAAAGGTTGATTTGATCTGTGTTTTTATTATGAAACTTTTTAATAATAGAAATACAAATCTGTTCCAGGTCAAACTGTTTCCATTATAGAAAATTGACTACATTCAATGTTTTAAGTTTAGTTTTGCTTTTGCATTCTTTCTATTATTATTAATGAGAACAATAATCTCAGTATTCATATTGTACAAAGCAGCCAGGACAGAGACTTTGCATAGGTTTCATCTCCTTGCCTTCACTGAAGACATCATTAAAAAAACAAGAGAATGCCAAACCAAAGGCAATATATATTGTAGAGACCCTCGGTTTGCATGACATACTCCAGAGGTCTCCCGAAATTGGCTTAAGTTCTAGTGTGGTTACGTTTTGTGTGACTTTTGGTCCTTATTTTTTGCATTTTGGTCAAATTATGACTTGTAGGCTCTACCGTAGTTGCAATATTTCCCAGTTTAACTTGTTTGTGAAAATGTCCCTACCCATATCAGTCTTATGGTCCGGTTGTGTTTCATTCTCGCCTGTTCTTGAAGAATCATCAATGCAGACTTCAGCACAGCCACAGTCCTGATTTCCTTCGGAGCAGTTTTGGGTAAAACCAGCCCTGTTCAGCTGCTCATCATGACCATCCTGGAGATCAGCATCTTCTCCATAAATGAGCACCTGGTGGCAACAGTCATGGAGGTGAATCGACTGTGACATATTCTACACACATCCGCCGAGAAAGACATTCCATTTATACCTTTAATTTAGGGATGTACATCCAGTCCATTGCCCTGCAATTGGCTGGCGACCATTGCAGTGTGTACCCCGCCTCTTGCCCAAAGTCAGCTGGGATAGGCTCCAGCATACCCCCGCGACCCAAATGAGGATAAGCGCCGCAGAAAATGGATCACCACACCTTGCACATCATTGCAAATACAAATCAAAACATGTGGATGGGCTTACTTTATGCTTATTTTTCTGCAATCAGCAAGGAGCACTCTGACAAGAAAAGGCAGTAAATACAAATGAATAGATTTTAATGGTAACTGCATCCAAATTTAAAGTTTAATCAATATCAGTTGTGTAGCCTTTGCTTAGTCCTTCAAAGAAACCATCACCAAACAGAATACAGGTTTTGTCGCTTGGCAGGAGTAAAAAAATGCTGCACGCAAGTCTTAAGTCTCCTAAATTGCAGCACATTCGTGTCCGTGGTGCATTACACATCAAACAAACATTGCAGCTTTAATAAAAGTGCAAAACCCTATCATGTTTTTTTTTACAGGCCAATGATGTTGGGGCCTCCATGATCATCCATGCCTACGGAGCTTATTTTGGTTTGGCTGTGGCTCGAATGCTTTACCGGCCGGGTCTGAGAAATGGCCACGAAAATGACGGATCCGTCTACCACTCTGATCTGTTTGCGATGATTGGTAAGAGTCGGGGTGTCCTACATTGGAATGCAACATACCCCCGACCTCCTAGCTCATTCATGCCACGTAGTGGACACAAATGTCTATGCGGCTTCAACACTGAGTGGTGGAATGATTGCTCAAGGGTCCCACCTAGTGTTTATAAAGCAAAGCCCCTCTTTTTAACAACCTGGCTAATAATGTCCAACTTGAGGTCCAAAATGAGTGAATGCTGCTTCTTAATGTGAACGAGAATAAGTTGACTTAATGACTCCTCTTCTTGACAGGAACCGTGTTCCTCTGGATGTTCTGGCCGAGTTTTAACTCAGCCATAGCCGAATCTGGCTTCACCCAGCTCACAGCAGTCATCAACACCTACCTCTCCCTGGCCGCCTGCGTGCTCTCTGCTTATGCTATCTCCAGCCTGGTGGAGCACAAAGGAAAACTAGACATGGTCACGAAACAGTAAAGCTAAAAAGTGTTTAAACCTGTTCTGACATCACCTTTTAATTCTACAGGTGCACATTCAGAATGCCACACTGGCTGGTGGCGTTGCCGTGGGAACGTGTGCCGACATGAACATTGGGCCATTTGGGGCGATGCTGATTGGATTAGTGGCTGGTATAATTTCCACCCTGGGCTTCAAGTACCTGAGTGTGAGTTGAAGTAAAACAACTGCATAGCAAACCGATGTGCATATTCACACTGAAGTGGCTTTTCTGTGCAGCCTATTCTGGCATCTAATCTAGGCATCCAGGATACCTGTGGTGTACACAACCTGCATGGTATGCCGGGCATCCTGGGAGGCTTGGCTGGTATTGTGGCTGTGGCCTTGGGTAAAAAAGAGTAAGTGTCATTATCAGAGCCTTGAAATATTGCGGTGTTTAGTTTGCTCTAACATCTGGTCTGCTCACCTCTTAGTGGGAATGCTGCCATGCAAGCTGCCGCCTTGGCTTCATCCCTAGGGTTTGCGTTGGTTGGAGGGGCTATTACAGGTGGGTGAAGAAATGCCACCATATGCACTTGGCAGCCGAGTCATTGGGTACACCAACTGTACAGCATAATGGGATCCAATGCAAATTATTCCAAATTAAACTTTTTTAAACATTCTCAAAAATGAGACAACCACATTGGACAAAGTAAAAGTGGAAATGTACATTTAAAAAAATCCCTATTCACACAAACAATGACCAATAACTTATGTAATTAGCCTGCCAGGCCAGTAGCTGGCAATGCAGGCATACTGTGAATGAAAATTTAGTAATATTGCTCAGAGATGGTAGCAAGTTTGTGTTTTGAAAGTCTCAAGTCTTTAACCTTGAGTCTCGAGTCAAGTCCAAGTAAAGACTTCCAAGTGCAAATCAAGTCTAGTCATGTCTGAAGTCACAGGCTTGAAATTTTCAAGTCCTTGCAAGTCGTAACAGAAAATCAGCCGGATAGTCCAACCTCGGATTGAGGAGGAGCAGTGTGGTTTTGTCCTGGTCGTGGAACTGTGATCAGCTCTATACTTTTGGCAAGGTCCTTGAGGGTGCTTGGGAGTTTGCCCAACCAGTCTACATATTCGACCGTGTTCCTCTGGGAATACTGTGGGGAGTACTATGGGAATATGGAGTATGACCCATGTCAGAATTTGGTTCGCATTGCCGGCAATAAGTCAGACCTGTTTCCAGTGAGGGTTGGACTGCGCCAGGGCTGCCCTTTGTCACCAGTTCTGTTCATTACTTTTATGGACAGAATTTCTAGGCAGGGCGTCAAGGGGTTCCGGTTTGGGGACCACAGGATTGGGTCTCTGCTTTTTTTTCCACGGATGAGTGAAAGAAAATGGATGAATAAACAAGTCATAAGCACAGTGTTTCCCAAATAAAATACTATTAAATTAACACAATGTATTAAATTTGACAATGTATTAAATTTGACAAAGGCCACAAATGCGTTTAGAATTTTTTTTAAAAACAAAACAAGAGCGGTGTGACATGACTTGAGCGCTGATTTTATTCGTATTTCTTATCATGGGACAAATTCTATTTACAAAGTTTGTTATTTGATTGTTTAGTTTGCGCTGTTGCACTGCCTACTCGGGGGGAAAATAAAATGTGTTTGTTTGTAAAGGCAGCATTTTGATACAACTTTTCTATTAGATGTGCTTTTGTTGCACATCTGTATTTATGTGTAAGTCGTTCCGCATGGTTGGTGGAATCCTGCCTGTCTGATGACTCAAAATGAGAAACATCCAGGGTGACCAAAAATGTCTTTCCTTGCTCAAGGTTTAATAATGAAGTTGCCTATCTGGGGCCAACCTCCAGACCAGAACTGCTTTGACGACTCAATTTACTGGGAGGTAAGAAATCCTGCTACATTTCAGAAATGGTAGCTGTAAGAGATATTTGTTATGATGAATTCGTATAACATTTAACCTTTCGTTTTCTCTATGGTGACTTTTGCCAGGTCCCGGCAGAGGAGGAGGACAACGAGGAGAGCTTGGCTCATGCAGATCACTCTAAGAACAAAGCAGAGGTTTAAAACCTGGAATCCGAAAATACATGAGCGAACGTTATCACTCAATGCTCTCCATCACAGTTCGGTTTGCGTTGTCAGCTCATGAAAAAAGCCGGACTCATTTTGCCTTACATCATCATTTTCTTAACTAAAATACATTACAGATGGCCATACTAATAGATTGATTGCTGATTAATCATGTTGTGAAACAATTGAGGTGAACTCAAGTCCACTTCCTGACTGCAACCAGCAGAGGCGCTGTTGATTTAGTGTAAAGTAGTTTGTCGTCTAAAAGCAGAACATGGAGTCAGCTATGGGAAATAGAGCTAAGTCAACATAAACAATTGGCACTCGCTTTTCAAAAAACATATATACATTGAAATTTTAAAAATGCCCCTTTGTGAAACTACGTACTTGTCTTCAACGATGGGTTTGTTTGTTTGTTTTACACTGAAATTAGCAGTGGGCATATAATTCATTCATAAATCAATGCTGCAACACAGATGTGAGTGTTTTCTTTATTTACGTGATCAAGCATACAAGCATGCTTTCAATATAAAGTATTAGCAGAAGGTGTATTTTAGCTTTCAAGCATTATGTTGTACTTCTCCACACAAATTGATTGAAAAACAGGGATGAACGTTACCTCAACCTTACCTTTAGAAGAACACTGTTCCTGTAATGAACCAACCTGTGTGAGTCTGTGTACGCCGAGGCTTATATTGTTATTATTTTATTGCACGAAATGTATTCTTTTCTGTACATACTATTCCACATTTCCATGGCTTGACGTAGTCAGTTTGATGGTGGCCCTGTGGTGTAAAAAGGCAACCGGTACTGGATTTTTATGTTTTCAAATGACACCATATTAGTTACATAGAGAAAAAATCATGTGCACAATATTCATACAAAATGCATCCTTGTGTATATCAAGGCAGGTCATTTCTCATTTTCATGACATTTGCTACACTGTTGAGACAAAGCTCCTGTAAGGAGTGTTTCATTGTATTAACACAACAGGGCTGCAGGACAAGATGAAACTGACAACGTTTGGACGTCATCGCTTGTTTTCGGCCATTATGTGCATTATTGTTTTGTCTTGTCTTTTATACACAATGTACTATTACTGCCAAAATAAAAGTTTTGTACATTAGAGAATTGTGTTTTTGTGACGTCACTACGACATTTTTGTTCACTAAATAGGAGCGGGGACTCTATTAATAAGTTACTGCACTACATTATAGACTTTGCTAAATGACCAATTTAAACGTAAACTGTAGTAATGTAACATATCCGTATTATCCCCTACAATGTTTTAGCTAGTCACAAACTACATACCTTCTCCATAAACACAGCTTATTACGTCACGAGTTGGTCTAAGGCGGGTAACGGCGGACTACTTCCGTGTTGCTATGAACCAAACCAACAACCTTTACTACGCACTTCCGTGTTGTGAAGGAAGCCAGACGTGGTGCATTCTGGGATACAAAATGGCTCCCGCGAGTGTTGGCTAATGCTAATGTGCGGCGCATCGGTGTGTGGACAGATGGATATGAATCTAGTTGTGTAGTCAAGGTGTTTGTGGTATTAAGTACCACCATGGTGAGTGGCGCCATTCGCCATCTATTATAAGCGTTGTTTTGTGTGTGAATGTTCTTTCGCGCCAGCTTAGCCACATTGAATGCGTAAGAAAAACAACGGGGCAATAGCTACTAATGGCAACGTTACATTGATTTGTGTGCAGCGTCTTATATCTCAACTCTGTATCAACATGAAATAAAACACATCCCTGTGACATTTTGGTGGGTAATCGCAACATGTTCCCTGTTGGATTTATTGGTTACTGGCCAACTGTAGCCATTAGCTTTTACAATATCTGCTATGTTTTACGAGCAGCAGCAAAAAAACAATATCGTCTGAATAATCAAAAATGCAATTGTTTTTTTTAAAGTCAACAAAAGCAGAGTGCAGAGTGTCCAGCTCCAGTTCCAGGACAGACGACAAGAGCCGAGGCAAGGCTGTGTGCAGATGCAAAGTTCATCCCTGAAGTCGTTTAATAGGATTTGTGCAGCTTTCGCCGTGCATCAGCAATTTTCTGTTTACGCAGGGAGAGAAAAGAGAAAGAGGAAACGAAGCCGTAGCAGATCGTCCTCATCGTCCTCTTCCACGTCGTCATCTTCATCCTCAGCGTCGTCGGCGTCGTCTTCATCGACGGGCTCGGCACATTCGTCCATCCGCAGCCGCGGCAGCTCCACAAGTACCGGTACGTCGACATGTGATGGTACGCTTTCAAAATGTTGTCATTGTCAATTCAGTCTGTTTTCGTGCTAGACTCTCGCAGTAAGTCCAGAAAGCAGTCTAAGAAAAGGAAAAAGGACAAACACAAAAAAGTATGTTTCTATATTAAGTTGTTAGTTTATTCGTTACTAATGTCAGGTGCAAAACTCTGTACATGTTGTAAATATGCAGCAGAAGGGCAAGAAAGAGAAGCGACATAAACGCAAAAAGGACAAGAAGTCAAAAGGCGGGGAAGAAAATTCTGGGCCCGTTCAGATCTCTAAGGTTGTACACGCATGTAAAGAGTTCTATCTTATAAACGTTTTCGAGCCCAAAAATAACGACCAAGCTGTTTTTGTTTGCTCTGTCAGTACTTGAAGGAAAGGAAGAAAGGTGGCAAGTACAGCATGATTTCAGGAAAGAAAATAAAGATGAAAGTGAAGAAATCCAAGAAAGATAAACAGGTATTTTTCTAGCGACTTCATGAAGGTGTTGCTGTATCCTCTGGTTGACATGTGTTCTTGTTTTTGTATGCCAGCGGGACAAAAATCGAGCCGAACTTCTGGAATTCTTGAACTCTACCTTGTGATTCCACTGTGGCCCCTGCAGAAGTGGACACAGCCAACCTCAGGAAACAGACTGTCCAGGAGTAAATCAACATTTTTGCCAAAGGAGGGACAATGTGCAGCATCGTGAGCTGAAACTGTAATAGTTCGACTGAATTCAGACCAACCTATCTCTGTTAGATGTTGGTTATGCACTCACTGGCCCTGAACAATCCAATAGAAATTAGGTCATCACAAATTCAGTATGACTCAGATATACCTAAAGAAGTGGTTAGTGGGTGTCACAGGTCAACAGCTAGTTTACCATAAAGTCACTACTGTGTCATTTGGCTTTTATAATAGTTTTTAATGTGACATTTCTGCATTCCCTCTATAATATGTATATACAGTAACAGTTGATTCATTTGAAAAATGACTGTTAATCTTCCCGTGTCTAGGCAGTCAAATGCATTTGTGGAGCTGTCAGACAAAAATAAACCAATCAAATGTTCCGTGGCTTTATCCAGCAATATTTTATGAGCTTTTCTTTTTTGCAGCAGCAGAACTTGTGACGCGTACAAAAGCTGTTAGTGTGCTGACCTTGATTGTGGGAGTGATATGCGCGGCCATTGCGTGTGCTTTGTAGGAAACCGGAGAATGACTCATCTCAGAGTGATGGAGAAGAAGACTGCTAGAATATGAATGTTTATGTTGAAATGACAGGGAAACACTTGATAAAAAGCTCAAATCAAATAGACGTGACGACAGTTATGTGAGACAACGCCCAAAGTCTGAAATCAAGCCACGGTACACAGTGAAACGTCATGATATGGGAATGTTTCTCCTGCTGTGGTGTTGGGCCTTTTTATCTCATAGCAGGGGTCATTGAATTGTGGAATTTTGTGGGATCATGGATCACTTTGCATAAGTCAAAATACTTGAAGAGGTCATGCCCTTGAAATGCGTGTTTCAACAAGACAGTGACCCCAAACACACTAGTAAACCAGCAAATTCTTGGTTCCAAACCATGGAGAACTTGTGGGGTGACATCAAAAATGCTGTTTCTGAAGTAAAACCAAGAAATGTTAATGAATCTTGGAGGGGAATAACAGCTGGAAGGTGCCATAAGTTGGTTGACTCCATGGCACAGAAGTGAAGCAGTTATAAAAACTACATATTAGTTTAGTCGTTCACAGGATTGAAAAAACCTAGAAACAAAAGTTTATACAAAATAGTTTTGAGTTTGTAAAGTCAATGGCAGACACTGCTATTATTTTGTAACACGCCCCTTTCAATTAATTTCCCAATTACACAGCCAGTCGTGAATGCTGGGTCTTGGTTGTTTTCTGAAAATCTACCGGTAACTTGTTTGCCATGTAGCAATAAAAATATACTAATAACTGATTCATCTGGTTAGTCACATTGGACTGCTATTATTTTGAAAAGCACTGTAAAAAAGGTTTCACTTTTTGAATGAAATTACCGAAATAAATCACCTGGCCCTGTTTGCAGAGGTTGTTTCCCCAGACCCCCAGCAAAACCCATTAAAGAGCCCTCAAATGTACGGTATGGCTCCCACAGTTAATCAACACATCAGCTGCACACAATTAGAATGAGTTGCATGCATGTAGTAAACAGGCTTGTATTTACAAAACCTTACACGGTTATTATTATTACTATTGTTGCTGTGAAAGACTGAGTTTTGTCCTAGCTCATCAGACCAGTTTGCTGCCGCTCATCCCCTTGTATCTGAAGTCCGGCATGCTCCACACCCTCTCCTCCCTCTCCACGCATCTTTCCACGTCCTCCGACACCGTCTTGAGGTCGCTCAAGCCGGCACCTTCGGCCGACGTCAGGCCCGCGGTGCTGCCGAACGGGTTGATCCTGATGCGGGACCTGAAGTTCACCAGGGACGTGCTCACAGAACGTTTGTTGTTCCACTGGCGGGTGAGCCGCTTGGCTTCCTGCTCCTCCTTCATTTGGTCTAGAGCCTCCAGGAGGACAGAGCGGAAAAGGCCGGACACTTCCTGTACCTCGGGCTCGCTGGCCCGAATGGCATCACGGAACCTGGGCAGGACCAAATATCCACATGAAGACCCGCACTCGGGAGTGCAAACCTGCTTGTGTAAACTTTGCATTTCTTGGCTTCAATCTTTAATTGGCGACTCTAAAATTGTCCATCAGAGTGTGAACGTGAGTGTGAATGTTTGTCTATATGTGCCCTGCGATTGGCTGGCGACCAGTCCAGGGTGTTCCCCGTCTCCCCGCCCAAAGTCAGCTGGGATAGGCTCCAGCATCCCCGCGACCATAATGAGGATAAGCGGTATAGAAAATGGATGGATGGCTTCAATCTTTGGTTAGCTTCTAAGCATTGCCGCTTTGGAACTCTCGGGGGAGTCCAAGAGCGAGGGACAATTGTTCCTTACTGTTGCTTTATTACTGTTCATCCTACTAAAAGAGTTGCGATAAAAGTGCTCCTTACTAAACACCCGGGCAATGTAAGAATTTCAAAGTGTGAACAACCAATATTTTTGTATTTCTTTAAATGTATGTTTTCATATTATTATAATCATACATGCATTCATTAGTTACTTAGTAGTTTCATTATATATTTTGCCTTTATAGTTATAGGCAAATTATTCATAATTATATTATTATTAATGAAAGGTCTTTGGTTACTTTGAGAGTTTTAAACTTTGATTTATTTATTTTGATCTCTTCATATTTTTCCTTACATTATTATGTTATATTTTTAAATGCATAACACGGATGATAATCTCACGCAGGAATTGTACTTAATTAATTGTACTAGTACAAGTACTATACTAGACAATATTTAAATCATATTTTTCTTTTTCTTTGTAATTATACATTTATAAGCAGTCCACATCTTAGATTTGGGTCACAGGTGACCGAGCAAACTAGTGTAAAAACTAGTAATATATCTCATGAATAATTTTCTGCAGTATGCCGGAGGCCAATAAAAAACAAGACGGCCCTTGAGCCACACTTTGTAGACTGCTGGTATTTGTATTATGTACTGTTTTGCTATGTTAAAAAGACTGTACCTGTCATTCAAAAAGTGCTCTTACTTGAGTATGACCAGTCCACAGCAAGATGGCGGCACCTTGGAGCAGAGGTCCTCCAGGCCCAGCTTCTCCCCGGTTCTGAGGCTGTAGGATGAGCGGGGCGTGCTGCTCAGCCAGCTGTAGTCCACGCCGCTCTTGAGGCGTCGGTACTCCTTCTCCCTCTCTCTCTGCTGCCTCTCCGCCTCCTTCAGCTGCCAGCCGAACTCGGCCATCAGCGTGTCAGTGACCACGTCGGCCGGGTCCTTGCGGGGGCTGCGGTGGTAGGGCTCGCCCCAGCTGAACCAGGAGGCCATGGCCCCGGGACCTTCTTTTGCGATGCCCTGGGGAAGGACACTTTTAAAAAACACTCCGCTTCCCAGACAGTAACTACGATACGGTATCTATATCCGGAAATGATATTGTTTCAGGAAATGAGCCAAAGCAATTGTGAAGGATCTTTGCATGTTTGGGGTACCGACTGGTCATACGGGAAAGGGATTCGCTTTGAAGCATGTGCTATGGTGAAACCGACAATTAGTAAATTAGTCAAAACAATTAGTCAAAACAATTAGTAGACAATTAGTAAATTAGTAAACAATTAGTAGACAATTAGTAAAACTGACAATGAGTAAATTAGTCAAAACAATTAGTAGACAATTAGTAAATTAGTAAACAATTAGTAGACAATTAGTAAAACTGACAATGAGTAAATTAGTAAACAATTAGTAAACAATTAGTAAATTAGTAAACAATTAGTAGACAATTAGTAGACAATTAGTCAAACTGACAATGAGTAAATAAGTAAACAATTAGTAAACAATTAGTAAATTAGTAAACAATTAGTAGACAATTAGTAAAACTGACAATGAGTAAATTAGTAAAAACAATTAGTAGACAATTAGTAAAACTGACAATGAGTAAATTAGTAAACAATTAGTAAACAATTAGTAAATTAGTAAACAATTAGTAGACAATTAGTAAAACTGACAATGAGTAAATTAGTAAAAAATTAGTAAACAATTAGTAAATTAGTAAACAATTAGTAGACAATTAGTAAAACTGACAATGAGTAAATTAGTAAACAATTAGTAAACAATTAGTAAATTAGTAAACAATTAGTAGACAATTAGTAAAACTGACAATGAGTAAATTAGTAAACAATTAGTAAACAATTAGTAAATTAGTAAACAATTAGTAGACAATTAGTAAAACTGACAATGAGTAAATTAGTAAACAATTAGTAAACAATTAGTAAATTAGTAAACAATTAGTAGACAATTAGTAAAACTGACAATGAGTAAATTAGTAAAAACAATTAGTAGACAATTAGTAAAACTGACAATGAGTAAAATATAAACAGAAATAAAAACACACACAGAAAGATAAGTATAATGACAATAATAAGTAATATGACATCTACGTCTCCGAGGGGAAAAGGACCGTCTTAAAGATTTGAAAGGCAAAATGCAATCACAAGCACATTAATGCGCATTCAAATCTATTTATATGACCACAAAGCGACGCTTTCACGTAACACCGTAACGGTTCAACGCACACTATGCCGTTTTATAAGCGCCCTCTCCTTAATCTGGGGCTACTTCTTTCTCTCTGTGAGTCCACAAGCGCGGCCCTCGTAGGCCATCCACTGTGCATCCGAAACGGGTACACGATACTACACGATACTACACTTTCCTACCTCTTTATATCCTCTGCACTTAAGAAAAGAGGAAAAATACAACTAAAGAGAAGGCTTCTTCAGCGGGATGCTGTTCTCCGGTCCTCTCTCCATCACCTCCTCCTCCCTGGAGTCCCTCCGAGGCCTGCCTTTACTTGTTGCACCAACACAGTGCAGTGTAGGTCGGGGGCTCCACCATCTCCAGCGGGAGATTGAAGATGTGCTTATGTCCCTGGCGTTGTGTGTGTGTGTGTGTGTGTGTGTGTGTGTGTGTGTGTGTGCTATCCACTGTTGCTATAGCGACAAGCTAAGCCTATTTGTCCACAATAAGCTCCCCATCAGCTGAGAGGGAGCAATGAGAGGCAGATGAAGAGGACAGGGAGGTTTGGAAATCAAAGGAGGTTATTTTGAAGGTGGCATCCATGTGTATGGAAATGAGCACCATTGACCCACAGATGCCTGCGAGATGCTCTAAAAGGAAGGGCTTCTACATTTGAGTTGGTGTGGGGGTGGACACATTACACAGACGGGTGGATTCAAACATGCATACAAACCCCAAAAATGACAAACACAGAAAAAATCATGGCAAACAAAACATACAAACATAAACATGATCAAATATAAACATCATGTAACGGAAAGGAAAGACAGAAACGTCATCATCCATCCAACCATTTTCTATGCCTCTTATCTTCATTAGGGTCACGGGGGGGTTGCTGGAGTCTATCCCAGACTACTTTAATAACATAAAAAAAGAAACCCTAAGCATAATAATAATCAATACGCATACGATGATTTTTAAAGTAGATAAGGCTGCGTATGCAATCAACGGAGAGCTGGCCCGATACAAAATCACAACAAAAGGTTTTTGCTAGAAATTGTAACGACAGAGATTTGTATTACAGTATGACAGAGAACGTATTTCCACAGGTGCCTTATAAAAGCTTGTTTTTGCTGCAAGCACCGTCAAACATTTTTCACGTGGGTGTCCGCATGAGCCGTGTCCTGGCTGGCCCGCCGATGTCATAAGCAGGTCATGTGACTATTTTGCTGTTGCGTTGCGTTGCTGCACTCACACGGACTCCAAAAGAGGCGATAGTCCCTTTCTCTCAAGGAGCGGGTCAGAGGTCAAGGTCAAAATAGGGCAGGGGGGGTTTACAGTTCACCTGTAGCAAAGACACCTGACAAAGCACATCTGGAATCATAGCTCATATTAACAATCTCATGATGTTGGCAATCTAACTTCATACAGTATGCCGACGCCATTACTGTAAAATAGTTTTTGCTACCCCGATTACTTTTTCAACAAATGCCAGCTGATTATGAGCCACACGGGTACTCCGGCTTCAGAGCTTTTGATAGGTCAAACCCGTCAAACACGTGATAAAAGACCGCCTCGTGTCTGCGCATGCGTTCTGTGCTGCAGCAGTGTGCAATTACCCCCACCCGACGCTAGAGGGAGGAGTTTAGCCATTTCTGTGTTTCAACACGCGCACTTCCACCCTCAACACTGAAGGAAAAAAACGCACTCACACACACACACACACACTCGGTCGTCGCCATCTTGGCTCCGGAGCGGGGAGGGGCTAACTGGAGTGACTGCGAGCAAAGTTGACCTTAACTAGAGGTGTCGTCATTTCCGGTAAGGGCGCAACGACAGCGACGGAGCGGGGGCAGCCCTAGGACTTCCCCAGGAATGAAGTACTAAGTTCGGCACCGCCTGTTGCCTTTCCAGTCCCCTTATCAGCTCATTTTGATCATATCAAGTGAAGGTGGGGGTCCTAAGTTGGCCGCTAAACCAAACTTTGGTTGAAGTTGGGAAAGCAAACCTGAGAGACGCGATCAAATAAACAAAATAGCGGCGCGCCCGACAGAAGAAATGTCAATAATACTTTCGGCACCACATGGAGGAACAAGATAATAATAATAATAGGAAATGGCAGTAAGGGGATGATTTAGAGAAATACATGCATTAATTTAGTAATACAATGAAATAAAACATGCATAAAAATAAACAATACAATGAAATAAAACATGCATAAAATAAACAATACAATGAAATAAAACATGCATAAAAATAAACAACACAATGAAATAAAACATGCATAAAAATAAACAATACAATGAAATAAAACATGCATAAAATAAACAATACAAGGAAATAAAACATGCATAAAAATAAACAACATAATGAAATAAAACATGCATAAAATAAACAATACAATGAAATAAAACATGCATAAAATAAACAATACAATGAAATAAAACATGCATAAAAATAAACAATACAATGAAATAAAACATGGATTAAAATAAACAATACAATGAAATAAAACATGGATAAAAATAAACAATACAAGGAAATAAAACATGGATTAAAATAAACAATACAATGAAATAAAACATGCATAAAATAAACAATACAAGGAAATAAAACATGCATAAAATAAACAATACAATGAAATAAAACATGGATTAAAATAAACAATACAAGGAAATAAAGCAGAAAGGGAAGGAATGAGGCCTTATCAGAGGCTATAAATGACAAAAGAGCCCCCCTCCTCGTTGCGCAATAAGGGAAGGAAGGAAGTTGTGGGAAAATCACATGAGGGCTGAAAAAAAACACACATTTGCTGACATTCACTTTTGCTCGCCTTTGTCCAGTTTGATCTTTTGACTGGAAAAGCCGCCCCCACGCCTCCCCCAACCCCACAGAGGTCAGCGATCCGCACTGGGAGACGCTTATCCCCAAAAGCACATCCCAAAATCACAATCACAAGGTTGCACGCATTGCAGATATTCAACGTGGCCGTGGCGTTGATTTATTGGAGCATTGCCATCAAAACACTAGCATTGTGTAGCTTTGTTTACCTTTTAACGTGTGGAGCTCGATTCTCCAGCACAGGTTAGAGTAATTAGTTCACCAGGATTAGATTAGCGGGAAGTTGCTTTATAAAAAGCGATCATCAAAGGAAGACTCTGTGATGTCATCAATCCTGGCAATATTTAACTTTGTTGCCGAGGTGCCGACGATGCACATAAAGACATCTCGTTATCGGCACTGTATGTGCGTCTCATGCGGAGCAGGATCACCCGTCCTCGTCCCGCAAAGATCAAAGTCTGAGAGCTGGAGGTGACATATTAACCTAAACCTGTCTTTAGCATACAGTATATACAGTATA